>CM076688.1:108770533-109370533 GCA_038501925.1 Xenopus petersii | reverse complement strand
AGTCACCATGCAGAAGTCAAGCTTGCATTGAAGTCTTAAGAGCTGTGCAACCCAAAAAAAGGTGTCAGACATTATTATGGCTTTGTTATGGTTTATTCAAATATTTGAGTAATTTATTTCCAAGTTTCTAAGTGGTACCCTAATTTGTACTAACTCTCGTGGTGAGGCAGGAAAGGAGCAGAAGAAGGAACAAGAGGTTCTTTGAAGCACTGAGCCAAGATTGGGCTAGAACTTCTTCTATGCTTAGATTCCACTTGATATCCACACAGGCTGGTCAGCTTTGATGCTGAGTGTAACTAAGTCTTCCAGGAAAGCAGGATGGTCTCTGGATACAAGACAAGTTTTTGAGTCAGAAGGCTGTTACCATGGTATTGTAGTTAAAACCAGTTTCAGCAGCAAAAATGTTGAATTATATAACATACTGGAGAGCAGAATGATTGCCTTTTGGCGGGTCTATTTTCACATTGCTTCTCATCCAGCTTCCAGTTTGCTGTAAGTTTTAACCTACTTGCTTTCTGCAAGACAAAGTAAGAAACTCTACATTATTGCTCATCTAACAATCCACACTGCAACTTTATGTGACTCACCTTCTGTCACAGCTTCATATCCTATGTAGTATTTTCTCAGTTCACAGACATTTATTGTCTGCTAATTAAAGGTAAAGGCTGTGTTAATTACATATCTACCAGTGATGTTAGTAGGAGGACTTGGAGCATTGTGCATTGTATTACTAACCTATAGAGCTGTCCCAGTATTCTTTTTTCTGCAGCATCTGCTTGGACTAAAGGTTTATTTCAGCATCATTCTTGTCTAGGTTAATTTTACTACCAGATACCAGATACCCTGTACTGTGACCTGAGTAATTTGCCATGCCTGCCATCCTACTTTAGGATATATAATCACATAATTACTCTTTACAAGTACAAAAGAGGACATTATAAATAGAAGATATTGTCTCCCACAGAACAGATGAAAGAACAAGAGGCCACCCGTTGAGAAAATTAACTTTCATTTAAAACGGCGAATGTGGTTCTTCACAATGAGGGCAGTAAGGTTGTGTTGGTTACTTGAATCTGCATAATGTCCAAGGCTATTGTGATCTTAGATCTATAGTTTCTATAGTTTAGTATAGGTATTAGTATATATACAGTAGTTCATATGTGTGTGTGTATGTGTCTATATATACAGTATATGTATGTGTGTATAATTAAATGTCCAAGGCTATTGTGATCTTAGATCTATAGTTAGTTTAGAATATGTATTGGTATATATACAGTAGTTTATATGTTTATGTGTATGTATGTATGTGTGTATAAATGGATCTTTAGAGGTGTACTGTATTTTTAGTATGAGCACTGGGTCTCATTTGGAGGGGTTGAGTATGATGGACTGTGGCTTTTTTTTCAAACCAAATTATCTATGCCACTATGTAAAACCCTTCCTTGCCTACCATATGCCTGACAGTTATAAATAACCCAGAAAATGTTGTAGTCCCATGTCACCTTGAGTGGTCAACCAAACTGCATCATAATAGACTTCTCCACAGCAAAATACAGTATATATCTATGGTGAGCACAACTTTCCCTTGTTTGTTTTATATATATAAACAAGGGAACGTTGTGCTCACCACTGATTTTTAAACCATTAAGTGGGGATGCAATGAGGCTCTGAACACAAAATTCATATAGACAAATACAAGAACTCTTCTGCTCTCAACCCATTATAGTTTGCCTTTAAATAAATTAACATGGCTCAAGATAACCTGAATTATTTTAGGATGCTCCATGTACAGATATGTTTACAATGTTCATGTTAGATCTGAGATGCTATTTTATACAATGTTCTATTTGACAACTTAATTCATTACTGTGTCGCACACCCTAACAGTTTACCAAGCTACGAATAGCAGGATATTATTTTTCAATAATTGTGGAACATTACATCTGACTGAATATAGACCCTACCAGCATAGAATGAAAACACAGAAAATGTTGATCGTTATGAATTATTTAAGATGTGGTGCAATGGCATTTATCACAGTACCTTAACATGCAAATCTTACATTTAAATAAATATCATTGAAATACTTTACTTATAAACAACAGTAATGTTAAGTGCATTTCTGATTTCTTTTTTTTTAAGGAATGGAAGTGATTGCAGTTTCAACGCTAATGAACAAACCTTGTGATGGAAATTTCACCACAGGTAAAAAACAATTACGATTGCTATGGAAACTTTAGCCAGAAGTAAAAATTACAAATACATTTGCATTAGCAAGACTGTAAGTACCCACTAAATTATTTTAGATGCACAGCACAGCTCTTGTAATAGATACAAGAGAGTAAAATTACTGTATCCATTAACACATCAGTCTTCCAAATTGAAGCTCTAAGCCGTTATCTTGTAGTTTGTGAAAGGTTAGAAAAACAGAATTAACTGAATGTAGGTTTATGAGACCACAAGTAGACTACACGCTCAAATAAGGGTTATTTGTAATTTGCTAATTCTTCTTCTAGGTTTGACATTAGACACAGTAGTAATAACACAAATAATGATGCTCATGTGAATATACTGCATTACCACCAACTATTATAATGCTTAAAGAAAGGTAAAAACCCATAGCAAACCTATCAACAGGCAGTATGTGCTGGTGAGTAGTTGGAATCTGATAGATTTTTATGAATTATTATACATAACCAAACTTTGTGCCTTTATCACATACCATCTGTAGTGGGATAAAAAAGGTTTGAATACAGTATCCATGAATCAGATATAAGGTTTTATTAAAGGGGTTGTTCAACTTTAAATTAACTTTTAGTATAATGTAAAGAGTGATATTCTGAGACAATTTGGTTTTTGAGTTATTTAGCTTTTTATTCAACAGCTTTCCAGTTTGGAATTTCAGCAATCTGGTTGCTAGAGTCTAAATTACCATTGCTACCATGGATTGATTTATATAAGACTGGAATATGAATAGGAGAGGGTCTGAATAGAAAGATGAATAATAAAAAGTAGCAATAAATGAATAATAAATAAAATGACCAATTTAAAAGTTTATAACATACTAAAAGTTAAATTGAAACGTAAACCACCTCTTTAATGAGACTGCTGTAATAACGGAAGGGTTGCTGGGAACACACATCTTTTCTTGCCTGGCCAGTCAAGAGGTGAGGCCAAACTTGCCTGACACTAATGGGATTTTTTTACCTAGCCTGATATAACTGGAGTCCTTATGTGATAGAACAGTAACATAGTAATTTAAGTAAGACATGTATCCATCAAGTTCAACCTCTTCAACCTTCTCCAGTCCAAGATGGTTACAGAACCATTCATTTTTATGAAGGCGATATTTTTGTTTCGTATAAGTAAGGTTTAGTACTAGTACTGGCCAACAGAAAATGTATTTGTGGTTGTTAACTGCCTGTGTGGGTACTTTATCTTCATGCCAAAAAAATGTATTCTTCTGTTATGTTATCTAAGGAAATACCATTGGATATGTATGTCTGCCAATGAAACATGTTTATTTTCACTTTACTCATGTGAGTATATGGCTGGAGTTTGTACACTAACTTTTTGCTTTTAAAGGGACAGTATACATACTTTTTGCTTATTGTCACATGAAAAATGTATTTGTTTTCTTAGTTAAGCAGGTCAAGCAGAGAAAATAAAGCTATTTTAATGTTTAGTCCTCACAATGAATATAATAAGCACAAAGTATAGGGCATAGAAAGTTGCAGAACATCTATATGTTAATACACTTATTATATAAAATATATTATATAATATAATAACATATAGGGGCAGATTTACTATGGGTCGAATATCGAGGGTTAATTAACCCTCGATATTCGACTAGGAATTTAAAGCCTTCGAATTCGAATATCGAATTCGAAGGATTTAGCGCAGGAAATTAGATCGATCGAAGGATTATTCATTCGATCGAACGATTAAATCCTTCGAATCAAACGATTCGAAGGATTTTAATCCAACGATCGAATGAATATCCTTTGATCAAAAAAACTTGGGCAAGCCTATGGGGACCTTCCCCATAGGCTAACATTGTGTTAGGTAGCTTTTATCTGCCGAACTAGGGGGTCGAAGTTTTTTTTAAAGAGACAGTACTTCGACTATCGAATGGTCGAATAGTCGAACGATTTTTAGTTCGAATCGTTCATTAGTCGAAGGTCGAAGTAGCCCACTCGATGGTCGAAGTAGCCCAAAAAAAACTTCGAAATTCGAAGTTTTTTTAATTCGAACCCGTCACTCGAATTTAGTAAATCTGCCCCATAATGTGTGTTATATATGAGCAAAATTTAAAGTTGGAAATGGTTGCATATTAAAGGTAGAATGCATGATAATAGCTGTATCAACCAAGTTGACCATTTTTTCAAGATTCTTCATTGCAACATTAATGATTAAATATTAGGGATGCACCGAATCCAGGATTCGGTTTGGGATTCGGGCCTTTTTCAGGCGAATCCTTCTGCCCAGTCAATCCGAATCCTAATTTGCATATGCAAATTAGGGACGGGGAGGGAAAACGCGTGACTTTTTGTCACAAAACAAGGAAGTAAAAAATGTTTTTACCTTCCTAACCCTAATTTGCATATGCAAATTAGGATTCAGATTCGGTATTAGGCCGAATCTTTTGTGAAGGATTCGGGGTTTCGGCCGAATCCAAAATAGTGGATTCAGTGCATTCCTATTAAATATATTGTCTAGTTTACTATTTTGTTGATGAATAATATCAGCGACCAAGGGGTCCGTTTACTAAAGTGCGGTAAATCTGACTTTAACCCATTAACCGCCAAGCACGTACGGCGTACGTGCTGGCGGTTCAGGGCTCAGGCTGCCAAGAACATACCTCGTACGTTCTTTTGCAGCTGAGCCCTTCTCTCTGCATCGGCAGCTTTTGCCGCCTCTGCAGAGAGTCAGGAGGGTAGACAGCCCCCTGGGCAACGTGGCTGGGGGGCTGTCAAGTCGGATCTGCAACGCGATTGTCGCAGATCCGACTTCAAAGTAGCAGAAGCGCAATGTAAGCGCTGCTGCTGCTGGCTTACCTCCTCCTCGTGGAACCACGCGCCCAGTCACTTCCTGCTGCGCAGTAACTCTGCAGACACGCTGCCAGGAGTCGTCCTTCGGTTCCAGCGATCCTCCTGCTACAAAAACGGTAAGTGCACTTTTTTTTACACACTTACCTGCACTTACACATACCTACAGTACATTTATACACTTACATGAACATTTTAGTAAAAATTTGTATTTTTTTATTTTTTATTTTTTTATTTTAGCACACTTGGTCGATTTTGTACACTTAATTACATGTATTTGCACACTCAGACAACTTTTATTAGTGCACAAATATGTATACACAAAAACTCACAAACAGGGTTTTTTTTTTTTTTTTTACTTATTCATTGTACTGTTTGTTTTGCCTAAAAGCATGTTATTTTGACAGCGTGACTATTGGATAATCGATTTCGGCCACTAATTACGCTGCCGGATCAATTATTTTGTTATTTCATTGATTTACGCTATTTTTGTGGTTTTATTGCAATTTTATCCATGCATTATTGTTCCTTATGTATCTTTAGTATAGTTTTGCTGTTTGGTGCTTTGGTATAGAAAGATTTATTTTACTTAGTTTGATTCGCCAGAATATATGCTTTCCAAAAATATATGGGTTTCTGGGGGTCTTTTTACAGTTTTGGGGTCTTATGGCACATAACGCACAGTTGGGGCTCTCTTTTCTGCAGCTTAGTTGGCTAGCATGAAAATTCATAGGCATGTTTTTCATTTGGGGTCCGTACACGCCACATACTTTGGTAAATCTATGCATATTGGGCATCAAACTATTTAGTAGACCTCTGACGTCCATATTTAGGGTGATTTTTCTTTATACGTAAAACATTGTGTGCGATAAATGCGGCAAACTGCAACAATTTTAGGCGATTTTCAGAAATGTAAAAACCTCTGCGTTTAGAAAAGCTTTGCAGTTTGGTGTAGAAAGACGTCTTTATCTTTTTTAGATTCGTCAGAATGTGTACTTTCCAAAAATATATGGTTTTGGGGGGGTCTTTGCTGTTAGGAGGGTCTTGAGGCATATAATATGAAGTCAAGGGTCTATGTTCACAGAAGGCGAATCGGCAGCGGAGAAAAATCATATGCACTATTTTCATTTTGGGTCCGCACATGCCAGCTGCCTTGGTATATCAATGCATATTGGGCATCAAACGGTTCAATTGACCCTTGGCATCAGTATTTATGGTGTTTTAGAATTGTATGTAAGAAATTGGGTGAGATAAATGCGGCCAATTGCAATATTTTTAGGCAATTTTCAAAAATGTAAAAACTGTTGCTTTTATCGCCAAATTTAGGAAAGGCTTGCGGCTTGGTACTTTGGAGTACAAGGACATGCATACCGAATTTGGATTCGTGGGAATGTGTACTTTCCGAAAATATATGGTTTTCTGGGGTGAATGCACTTTTTTTACCTTTGCTCCCCCCAAAACTATGTATATGTGTCGATTTTGCAGTACCTGAAATGACAGAAAATACAAGGAGGGGTCTTCATTTTAGGGCCCCTATATGCCACGTGCTTGGGTACACCTATACATATCAGGCATCAAACTGTTCAGAGGACCCTAGGCTTTCATATTTGGGGTGATTTCTCTTGATACCTAAAAGTCTGTGGGTAATACGATGCTGCAGAGTAGATATTTTGAGGTCATTTTTGGAAATGTCACCAAAATCACCAAATTTAGGAATGATTTGCGGCTTGGTACTTTGGCGTAGAAAGACATGCATACCCAATTTGGATTCGTTGGAATGTGTACTTTCTGAAAATATATGGTTTTCTGGGGTGAACTTACTGTTTTCTACTTTTGCCCCCCCCCAAAACTATGTAAATGTGTTGATTTTGCAGTACCTGAAATGACAGACTATATGGGGGTCTTCCTTTTGGGGCCCCTGTATGCCACGTGCTTGGGTACACCTATACATATCGGGCATCAAACTGTTCAGAGGACCCTAGGCTTTCATATTTGGGGTGATTTCTCTGGATACCTAAAAGTATGTGGGTAATACGATGCTGCAAGGTAGATATTTTGAGGTGATTTTTGGAAATGTCACCAAAATCACCAAATTTAGGAATGATTTGCGGCTTGGTACTTTGGCGTAGAGAGACATGCATACCCAATTTGAATTCGTGGGAATGTGTACTTTCCGAAAATATATGGTTTTCTGGGGTGAACTTACTGTTTTCTACTTTTGCCCCCCCCAAAACGATGTAAATGTGTTGATTTTGCAGTATCTGAAATTACAGACTATATGGGGGTCTTCCTTTTGGGGCCCCTGTATGCCACGTGCTTGGGTACACCTATACATATCGGGCATCAAACTGTTCAGAGGACCCTAGGCTTTCATATTTGGGGTGATTTGTCTTGATACCTAAAAGTATGTGGGTAATACGATGCTGCAGGGTAGATATTTTGAGGTGATTTTTGGAAATGTCACCTAAATCACCAAATTTAGGAATGATTTGCGGCTTGGTACTTTGGCGTAGAAAGACATGCATACCCAATTTGGATTCGTTGGAATGTGTACTTTCTGAAAATATATGGTTTTCTGGGGTGAACTTACTGTTTTCTACTTTTGCCCCCCCCCCAAAAACGATGTAAATGTGTTGATTTTGCAGTACCTGAAATGACAGACTATATGGGGGTCTTCCTTTTGGGGCCCCTGTATGCCACGTGCTTGGGTACACCTATACATATTGGGCATCAAACTGTTCAGAGGACCCTAGGCTTTCATATTTGGGGTGATTTCTCTTGATACCTAAAAGTATGTGGGTAATACAATGCTGCAGGGTAGATATTTTGAGGTGATTTTTGGAAATGTCACCTAAATCACCAAATTTAGGAATGATTTGCGGCTTGGTACTTTGGCGTAGAAAGACATGCATACCCAATTTGAATTTGTGGGAATGTGTACTTTCCGAAAATATATGGTTTTCTAGGGTGAACTTACTGTTTTCTACTTTTGCCCCCCCCAAAACAATGTAAATGTGTTGATTTTGCAGTACCTGAAATGTCAGACTATATGGGGGTCTTCCTTTTAGGGCCCCTATATGCCACATGCTTCGGTACACCTATACATATCGGGCATCAAACTGTTCAGAGGACCCTAGGCTTTCATATTTGGGGTGATTTGTCTTGATACCTAAAAGTATGTGGGTAATACGATGCTGCAGGGTAGATATTTTGAGGTGATTTTTGGAAATGTCACCTAAATCACCAAATTTAGGAATGATTTGCGGCTTGGTACTTTGGCGTAGAAAGACATGCATACCCAATTTGGATTCGTTGGAATGTGTACTTTCCGAAAATATATGGTTTTCTGGGGTGAACTTGCTGTTTTCTACTTTTGCCCCCCCCCCAAAACGATGTAAATGTGTTGATTTTGCAGTACCTGAAATGACAGACTATATGGGGTCTTCCTTTTGGGGCCCCTGTATGCCACGTGCTTGGGTACACCTATACATATCGGGCATCAAACTGTTCAGAGGACCCTAGGCTTTCATATTTGGGGTGATTTGTCTTGATACCTAAAAGTATGTGGGTAATACGATGCTGCAGGGTAGATATTTTGAGGTGATTTTTGGAAATGTCACCAAAATCACCAAATTTAGGAATGATTTGCGGCTTGGTACTTTGGAGTACAAAGACATGCATACCCAATTTGGATTCGTGGCAATGTGTACTTTCCGAAAATATATGGTTTTCTGGGGTGAACTTACTTTTTTCTACATTTGCCCCCCTCAAAACGATGTAAATATGTTGATTTTGAAGTATCCGAAATGACAGACCATATGGGGGTCTTCCTTTTCAGGCCTCTATATGCCACTTGCTTGGGTACACCTATACATATTGGGCATCAAACTGTTCAGAGGACCCTAGGCTTTCATATTTGGGGTGATTTGTCTTGATACCTAAAAGTATGTGGGTAATACGATGCTGCAGGGTAGAAATTTTTAAGTGATTTTTGGAAATGTCGCCAAAATCACCAACTTTAGGAATGGTTTGCCGCTTGGTACTTTGGTGTAGAAAGACATGCATACCCAATTTGGATTCAGGGGAATGTGTACTTTCCGAAAATATATGGTTTTCTGGGGTGAACATACTTTTTTCTACCTTTGCCGCCCCCCAAAACGATGTAAATGTGTTGATTTTGCAGTATCTGAAATGACAGAACAAACGGGGGGTCTTCCTTTTGGGGCCTCCTATGCCACGTGCTTGGGTACATCTATTCATATTGGGCATCAAACTGTTCAGTGGACCCAGGATTTTATATTTGGGGTGTTTTACATTGATAGCTAATGATGTGTGGGAGATATGTTGCTGTAGAGTGGAAGCTTTGAGGTCATTTTTCAAAAAATTCACCAATTTCTATAAAACATTATAACTTTAGGAAACAATTGCAACTTGGTGGTTTGGAGTACAAAGATATTTCTACCCATTTTTGATTCAGCAGAATCTGTTCTTTCTAGTAATGGGTAGTTTTCTAGGGTAAACCTACTGTTAGCGGAATGTTTGGCCTTGAAATCAAAAGTATGCCGTTTGGGGAGTGTTGCTTTGGAAATTTGGTTGTGTACTGCTTGTAGATTTTGAGCTATACAAGTGATAAATCTCCATAAAACTATATATATTTGGTATTGTCGCGTTCAGGAGACATAGACCTTTCTAAATCGGCTGTGTTCTCGTACATAAAATGAATGATGTTTCTGATATATGTGATTGTTCTTCGTGCAACATGATTTTTTTCATTTTATTTGACACTTAGAATCCAATATTTTATTAGAGAAGTAGAATTACACCAAAATTCTTGCATATTGTGAAAGTTCAGGTTGTCTTGAAAAAAACAATATATTGTTTTCCTGGGTTAACTAAAAGACCACCCCAGGAAAGGCCCTTAAAGTGAAAGAGTGCAAAATATCTAAAAACTGCTTGGCAGTAGATGTTCGCATCTAGGACAAAACGGCTGGCAGGGAAAGGGTTAAGTCATCATTAGAGTAACACCAATCAAACATGTCTGCATCATATAAACCCTTCTGCCAATAAAATCATAGGAACAAGAAATGATACCAGTCAATCTCTTTGCTTCATAGAAATGCACAGTTTAATGTAGCCAATCACAATGAAACCAAAAAAATGTAGAGGCTGACGAATCCTTGGACTGTGATGCCCACTGCCAATAATACACCTCTGAGCTGAAACTGCTGCTGTTGCAACAGATAGAAGCAGAAGCCAAAACATCCTGTCAGCAATAGCTACAGATCTCTCTCTCCTGTGAGCAAAGAATGATGGGTAAAAAAAACAGTATTATGGGATATTTCCTGCCCCGTGAGAATTTTCTGGCGAAAAAAATACTTTTACGCCACTACATAGGTGGTGGTAAAAGTTTGCGAATATTCTGGCGTTAATTTTGTCTTTAGCACATTTCGCTGTTTAGTAAACCATGCGTTAATGTGTACGTAGCGTTATTTTTGTAAGTGAACGCGATAACTGGCGAACAATTATTCTTGCACAAGAAAATTCGCAAATTTATATTTACCGAGGGTTAGTAAACTGGCGATAACATATTTGGCGAAAATTCTGTCTATATATTTTGCGCATATTTTTTTTAACGCACTTTAATAAACGGACCCCCAAGGCAGTAAATTCACTTACTTAGCAATCCTTTTTAAATATTACAATATACGATGGGGCATTTACATCTGGGATTGCAGTGGGCACAATCTGTAATTTTTTACACTTTGCTTTTCTGTGTAAATGAATTGACATGGTTCCCTGTGCTGTCTGTAATCGATAGTGCTGTATTCATTAGGGGCACGAGAGTGGAAGTAGATAGAAGATCTGCATAACAGGCTCTTTATTTATCATCTGCCTTATTGCCAGGGCTGGCCGGAATTTGCTGAATTTAGAAATTTGCATCTAACAACCCCTTTCATGACATCATCATGGAGCATTCAAGGATCTATAAATAGAGGGGATAGAGCAGTAAACTCGACCCGCATATCACTAATCCGTTCATTCCTCTGTTATCATGGGCCTCAGGGCCTTTTCAGTTTTAGTCAGTACTCAGGAGGAAGATTGACATTGAAAAACAGACCAGAGTGTGGTATCTAAACAGTCTCTTATTGGGTATAAAGGCCATGATGGTTGGCAGTTAAAAACCAGGGAATCAGCAATTTCTTTATCAGGTACTTCCTTGTTTAGAACCAGGGACCTGGTGTATACTGGCTGCTGCTCATCCAGGTTGAGCCTCATGAGGCTCCTCCTGCTCCTCAAGATTTAGTCACAAAGTTGCTTGTGGTGAAGTGATGCCAGCAGACATGTTGGCTTACTGATATAACAGTCTGCGCCAATCTTAATGATCAGTGCAACATTACATCTATCCTACTGAGAAGTAACATTTCTCTAACAGTATACATTAAGGAAAAATATTTGGCTATTCATAGATAAATATGTACCTTTTATAAATGACTATTTACAATACTTATAACAGTATTTACAGCATTTTTAATAAATTATGTTGAACCAATAAACTGCCAAGATCTTCATGCTGTCAGATAGTAAACCTCTCATTCAAGTAATTTATGAATGACAAACATTGTTCCTGGTAAGAAATGTTACTCTCTAGTGATTCTGCATCTGTAAAAATGTACGTTGTAAGACTGAGGCAAGGCTGGACTAAATAAGGGCCGCAACAATAAAACCCAACCATAACTGACAAGGTATTCACTCTTCTGCTGTGTTGTTTTATGAGAGTTTGAATATAAACAGAAAACAGAAGCCTTTACAGAATTAATAATGTGTCTCTGCTGCAGAACAGCGCTCACAATACATAAAACCTTTCCAAGCAAATTAATGTCTGAAACATGTTCCTCAAAAAGCTGAATAGGGCACTCTTTTAGCTAATTAGAATTCAAAAGCATGCATGAAGCTGAGCTAAAGTGGCAAAGCCCATATACCCGTATATTGAAAAGCACTTGAATGTGACACATCAGATTGTATAGAAAATGTTACTGTTCTAGTTAGTGTTGTTACATGAAGCAAATGTCAAAACATAAAGAGAGATCACAGATAATTGCAGATATTAAGATGTGTAAATAGAACTAAATGTGAAGAAATGTCTTTCCCTTTCATCGTTGTAATATAGTTAAATAGTTACATACGGTAGTTTAACTCGGCTGAAAAAAGACCAAAGTCATCAAGTTCAACCCCTCCAAATGAAACCCAGCATCCATACATACACACACTCACACTGACCCCTCCACACCCTCATGTAAACTATATATACCCATATCTATACTACCTATTGATTTAGCATCACTATAGCCTTGGACATTATGCTTGTCCAAGAAATCATCCAAGCCCCTCTTAAAAGCAACAGAATCAGCGTCACAACATCATTTGGCAGTGCATTCCACAACCTCACTGTCCTGACTATGAAGGACCACCTACGTTACTTCAAATTAAAGTTCTTTTCCTCTAGTCTGAAGGGTGACCTCTGGTGCATTGATCCTTTTTATGGGTAAAAGAGCCCCCTGCTATTTGTCTTTATTGCCCTCTAATATACTTGTAAAGTGTAATCATGTCCCTCGCAAGTGTCTTTTATACAAGAGAAAACAACCCCAAACTTGACAGTCTACCCTCATAATTTGTCTTCCATCCCTCTAACCAGTTTAGTTGCACGTCTCTGCTGCACTGTCTCTAGCTCATGTATATCCCTCCTAAGGGCTGGAGCCCAAAACTGCACTGCATACTCCAGATGAGGCCTTAGCAGGGACCTATAAAGAGGCAAAATTATGTTTGCTTGAGTTTATGCCCATTTTTATGCAAGGCAGAAATTTATTTGCTTTAGTGGTAACAGAATGACACTACCCTGCATTAGACAACTTGATATCTACAAAAACCCTTAGATCCATCTTAGTTAAGGAAACTCCCAACACACTTCCATTAATGTATAACTTGCATTTATATTAGTTTTGCCAAAGTGCATAACCTTGCATTTATCAACATGGAACCTCATTTTCCAGTTCGCTGTCCAGTTTTCCAATTTAGTCAAATCACTCTGCAAAGTGGCAGCATCCTGCATGGAACTTAGAGTAACTAATAATAATAAATGTTTCTTATAATAGAAGCAATACTTTCAATGCCCTCCTCCAGGTAATTAATAAATAAGCTGAAAAGCAAAGGACCTGGTACAGAGCCCTGCGGTACTCCATTAACACTGGTCCAATTAGAAAATGTTCCATTTACCACCACTCTTTGTAATCTATCTTTTAACAAGTTCTCTATTTAATTACAAATACAATGTTCCAGGCCAACATTCCTTAATTTAACCTGTAACCTTCTGTGTGGTACTGTAACAAAGTCTAAGTAGATAACATCCACTGTCATCCCAGTTCTCACCATATTGTTTGCTAATAGATGCATATTGCTTCTGTCTATGTCTGCATTGTGATAGATAAACATCTTCTACTATCCTGTATGTATGGAGCAGTCCAGAAAGAGCTACAATATTATTCCTACAAGACATAGGTCCGTAAAGAAGGTAGAAGGGATCCAGTCTCTTTCTTTAAGGGTGGGCTTTAGGGGTACCACATAGCAAGATGTTGGCATTGAGTAGCATAGTGGCTCATTAATACTGGGTCAACACTGTATTACCTATAAATTACACTTGAATATAATTTAAGATACATTTTACCTAGAATCATCATGCTTTAGTAATGAATTATGTAACCAGCAGCTTAGTGGGAAAATACTTAGTAAAGGCCCCCCTGAGCCCTTGTTCATTAGTAGTTGGATATGATCCCCAGTTCATGTTCATGTGATGACATGGTATAAAGGTATGGGGCCTGCTATCCAGAACGCTTAGTACCTGGGGTTTTCTGGATAAGGGATATTTCCGTAATTTGGATCACCATTCTATAAGTCTATTAAAAAATCACGAATTAAACCCAATAAGTTTGTTTTTCCTCCAATAAAGATTAATTATATCTTAGTTAGTACAAGGTGCTATTTTATTATTACAGCGAAAAAGGAAATATGTTTTCAGATTTTGAATTATTTTATTAAATGGAGTCTATGGGAGATAGCCTTCCTAGTGGTTTGGAGCATTTTCGATAAAAGGTTTCTGGATAACGGATTCTATATCTGTACTACATCACAATGACAATTATGATTAAAACAAGTTAAGATTAATGTACTTACAGGCACAATGTTTCCTTCTGTTACAGAACTCATAGCATCCATTCAGATTTCTAACACAAGACCAATAATTGGCACCTTTTTATGGTTAATTGCAAGCTATTAGAACCATTGCAAATTTGTACCCATAATTACAGTGCATTACCTCCTTTTGTGTAATGACTAACAAGGTAATGTAACATAAGGTGTATATTCTCTTGATTTACTGCTGGTTTATGATATATATTGCCCTATTATGACCTTTTATAATCAAAATGCATATCTATGGAATGCCGCTTATTGACTTATTCTACCCAATAGAATGTGATTGTAGCTGAGGTTGGTTCATTACTGTATCAAAGCATCTGATGATGTTGTGGATGGAAGAAATAGCAAATCCCAAGGGTGTACATTATCCAGGTGTTTGGAAAAGGTCTGTGGAAAAAAGGCCCAGGGAGATGCATGTATAAGAAAATAATACTTGGTAAACATTAAATAATTCCAATAAGCTGTACCCAAGTACAAGGCACAGTTTTATTATTACAAAGAAAAAGGAAATTTGGATAATTTGGATAAAATTGAGTCTATGGGAGATAACCTTTCCATAATTCAGAGCTTTCTAGATAATAGGTTTCTGGATAACACTTAGAAATGTAGATGAATGGAGGGCACACCATGCAATCAGATATTTGGCAAAAATATGCACTGGAGGTGCAAAAAACCAAGGTCACAGCTACACAGATCGACCATACAATCAATATTCCATACAATAGGTTATGCACTCTCAAAAGAATTTTTCAAATATAGACTCATATAGTTAAATTGGGTTGAAAGAAGACAAAGTCCATCAAGTTCAACCCCTGTAATGGAATCTACTCCAAGTCTCCAAGATGGCGTCCAAGATGGCGACCGCCTGCCTCTCCACATGGCTCCTGCCGGGCACAGGTCTATGACCTCATCTCCTTCCCAGTCCAGGATTGGTCGTCGGCGACGGAACGGACGCCGGCGTCATAATCGGGCGCCGGCGTCAAGACGTCAGCGTGAGGACGCTGGCGTCTGCGTCTGACGCAAGCGCGTCAAAATTTGGCGCCAACCCTGGGACTATTTAAACTCACTTCCCCTTCCAGTCCTTGCCCAACTATAGGTTCCTGCTACAGAGTTCCTGGGTGTTATTATCTATTGATTCTTGTGTACCGATTCCTGCCTGTTCTTCGATTTTGCTTGTCTTCTGCCTGGTCTGACCTTTTGCCTGTATTTTGACGATTCTTTGGATAAACCCTTTTGTACCTCGAACCTGGTCTGGTCTCCTCTTTGGTCTACACTATTACTGTGCCTTCGGGCCCGCTTACAGTATAGTTGGGCCATGGACCCTTCGGAGGAGACTCCAGCTCCACCTGATGTCGGTGGCGCTATCCGCGGTTTGGCTTCCCGCATGCAGTCTTACGAAGCCCAGCAGTCACACTTCGGTCAGGCTCTTGAAGCTATCCTGGACAAGTTGTCGGCATTGTCTCCTGTGGCCCCGGTCCCTGTGGCCATTCCTGCAAGCCCACTTCAGTCTTCGGAACCTCGCATTCCTGCGCCTCCCCTCTACAGCGGCGATCCTGATGCATGCAGAGGTTTCATCAACCAGTGCGAGATTCAGTTCGCCCTGCTGCCAGGTCAGTTTGTATCCGAACAAGCTAAAGTGGGGTACATGATTACTCGCCTACAGGGGAAGGCTTTGGAGTGGGCATCACCTTTGTGGGAGAAGAGGGATCCCTTGATTGACAACGCCAGTGCCTTCATCCGTGAACTTCGGGTTGTCTTTGATGCCCCTGGCCGAGCTACGGCATCCTCTGCTCGCCTGTTCCAGATCCAGCAAGGCACTCGCTCTGTTCCGGAGTACGCTATTGAGTTCCGCACCCTAGTGGCGGAGACCACCTGGAACAACGATGGGTACCATGCCGCCTTCTACAACGGCCTAGCCATGCGGATCAAAAACGACTTGGTCTCCCGGGAAATTCCTTCTCGGTGGGAGGATCTGGTGGCGTTGGCTATAAAGGTTGACACCCGACAGAGGGAATTTCAACTCGAGCTCGACAGAGAGCGTCCGAAGAGGTATCCCCGGTTCCAATCCACCCTGGCTCCTCGCTTCCAGAGACCTCTACTCTTCAATCCGGCTTCTGCTTTCCCCTCTCCTACTCCTGCGGCTTCTGCTTCCTCTGCTCCACGGGCTCGTCTTTCCGAACAGGAGAAGCTACGGAGAAGGGCTGCCGGCCTATGCCTGTATTGTGGGGGCAAATCACACTTCGCCCATGAGTGTCCTGTGAAGCCGGGAAACGCCAGCACCTAGGTAGGTTTGGGGAGACCTATCTGGGTGGTGTTTGTCATTCTCCCCAACCCTCTATTCAACGCTTCCTTCTTCCGGCACAGATCCAATTCGGTTCCCAGAAGATCCCAGTGCAAGCTTTCCTGGACTCTGGTGCTGCTGGAAATTTCTTGGACAGAGTTTTTGCTGCTCGCTATGCGGTTCCCCTACAACCCTTGGCCTCTCCCCTGCGAGTCTTGGCTATTGATGACCGCCCTCTGTCTTCGGCCATTATTTCTCAAACCACCGTTGAACTTTCTCTTAGAGTGGGCAACATGCATCTGGAGAGATTGGCCTTTCTACTCATCGACTGCCCTTCAACTCCACTCGTTTTGGGGCTCCCCTGGTTGTGCACCCATAATCCGGTCATTGATTGGTCCTCCGCTCAAGTCTCCCGCTGGAGCCCCTATTGCCAACAGAACTGTTTGCCTGCTGTACCCCTTATCAAGGTTTCTTCTATTTCTTCCAAGTTGACCCTTCCCTCCATCTATCAAGATTTCGCTGATGTCTTCAATAAGGGCTCTGCAGAGATCCTTCCTCCTCATCGACCCTATGACTGTCCGGTCGAACTTCTTCCTGGTTCCATGCCTCCCCGGGGTCGCACCTATCCTCTTTCCCCCTCTGAGACGGCTGCCATGAAGACCTACATTCGGGAAAATCTCCAAAGAGGCTTCATCCGCCCTTCTTCTTCCCCTGCTGGTGCTGGATTTTTCTTTGTCGAAAAGAAGGACGGAGGTCTGCGACCATGCATTGACTATAGGGGGTTAAACAAAATCACCATTAAAAACCGTTACCCTCTCCCCCTAATTTCCGAACTCTTCGATCAGTTAAGAGGGGCCAAGATCTTCACCAAGCTGGATCTTCGGGGTGCTTATAACCTCATTAGAGTTCGTGAAGGGGACGAATGGAAGACCGCCTTCAATACCCGAGATGGGCATTATGAATATCTAGTCATGCCATTTGGACTTTGTAACGCCCCCGCGGTCTTCCAAGAATTCGTGAATGATATATTCAGAGACCTGTTGGGGCAAAGTGTTGTTGTCTATCTGGATGACATTCTCGTCTTTTCCAAAGATCTCCACGAGCATCGCTCCCAAGTGAGGGAAGTTCTTCTTCGTCTCAGAAAGAATAATCTCTTCGCTAAATTGGAAAAGTGTTTGTTTGAAGTGTCCTCCATCCCATTCCTTGGGTACATCATTTCCCAGCAGGGTTTCAAGATGGATCCAGCCAAGGTGTCAGCAATTCTTGATTGGCCCCTCCCCACAAGTGTCAAGGCTATCCAGAGATTTATTGGCTTTGCCAACTATTACAGACAATTTATTAAAGGTTTCTCTTCCAAGATCTCTCCTATCCTGGCCCTCATCCGCAAAGGGGGTAAACCACAGCATTGGCCTCCTCCAGCCCTGGAAGCCTTTGAATCCCTGAAAACTGCCTTTTCTTCTGCACCTATTCTCAGACACCCCGATCTTCTTCTTCCCTTCTTCCTCGAAGTCGACGCCTCAGATGTAGGAGCTGGAGCTGTCTTGTCACAGAGATCATCCTTGGACGGGAAGTTGCATCCCTGTGCTTTCTTCTCTAAGAAGTTTTCCTCCTCCGAGCAGAACTACGATGTAGGGAATCGTGAGTTATTGGCAGTGAAACTCGCCCTGGAGGAGTGGAGACATTTATTGGAAGGATCCTCCATTCCCGTGACCATCTTTACTGACCATAAGAACCTCGAATTTATCCAGTCCCTCAAACGTTTGAATCCTCGACAAGCCAGATGGTCACTGTTCTTCTCCCGTTTTAACTTCGTCATCACCTTTCGTCCTGGCTCTAGAAATAGAAAGGCTGATGCTTTGTCTAGAAGTTTTATTCCTGAAGTTCCCTGTTCCGAAGATCCTGAACCCATTGTGCCTTCCTCTAAGATCGTCGCTGCCCTATTTCCCTCCTTGGCCTCACAAATCCTTTCCGCTCAGGCTTCTGCTCCCGACAATATTCCCCTAGGGGTTGCCTTTGTTCCTCCTGATTGTCGCCAGTCTATTCTATCCCAGGCTCACAGTTCTAAACAGGCTGGTCATCCCGGAGTAGAGAAGACTACCGAACTCCTTTCTCGCCTTGTGTGGTGGCCATCCATGAGGAAAGATGTCAAAGACTTTGTTTCTTCTTGTACCATCTGTGCCATTTCCAAGTCTGGACATTCTCCCCCTAAAGGTCTCCTTCTTCCATTACCTATTCCATCTCGTCCTTGGACTCATCTTGCCATGGATTTTATTGTGGATCTACCTGTCTCCTCCGGTCACACTGTCATCTGGGTTGTCGTTGACAGGTTTAGCAAGATGGCTCATTTTATTCCCCTCCACAAACTTCCCTCTGCTCCTGAACTTTCCAAGCTTTTCATCCATCATATTTTTCGTCTCCATGGGTTTCCTGCCGAGATCGTCTCTGACCGTGGCTCACAATTCGTCTCTAGATTTTGGAGATCCTTATGCAAAGCTCTCAACATTTCTTTACAATTTTCTTCGGCCTATCACCCGCAATCCAATGGAGCTGCTGAGAGAGTGAACCAGGCATTGGAACAGTATCTTCGCTGCCATGTTTCCCTGTGCCAAGACGATTGGTCGGATCTCCTTCCCTGGGCTGAGTTCGCCCATAACAACGCCTTGCATTCTTCTTCTCATCAGTCCCCTTTCTTCTGTGTCTACGGTCAGAATCCATTGGCGTTTCCCCAGGATCTTCTCCTCACCAACGTTCCTGCCGCCAACGACCAGGCTGCCCACATGATGGCGATTTGGGCTGCTGTTGCCTCTAATCTTCAAAAGAGCTCCCTGATCCAAAAGAGGTTTGCCGACAAGAAGAGGATTCCTGCTCCACCCTATGCTCCTGGTGATAAAGTCTGGCTTTCCACCCGTAACATCCGCCTGAAGATTCCTACCCCAAAGCTTGGTCCCAGATTCATCGGTCCCTATCCTGTCATTGAAATCATCAATCCGGTGGCGGTTCGTCTTCAACTCCCCCCAGAGATGCGGATCCCGAATGTCTTCCATGTCTCTCTCCTTAAGCCTGCTGTGTCTCTTTCTTCTTCTTCTCCCCCAGCTCCAGTCCTGGTTGACGATCACCAGGAATTCGAAGTGAAGAGGATTTTGGACTCTCGTCTTTCCAGGGGCACTCTTCAATATCTCATCGAGTGGAAGGGGTTCGGTCCCGAAGAGTGCTCCTGGGTCAAGAGCTCGGATGTCCATGCGCCCATCTTGGTTCGTAGGTTCCATAAATTATTCCCTCTCTCCCCTAGACTCGGTGGTCCTGAGGCCCCCCCTAAGGAGGGGGGTACTGTAATGGAATCTACTCCAAGTCTCCAAGATGGCGTCCAAGATGGCGACCGCCTGCCTCTCCACATGGCTCCTGCCGGGCACAGGTCTATGACCTCATCTCCTTCCCAGTCCAGGATTGGTCGTCGGCGACGGAACGGACGCCGGCGTCATAATCGGGCGCCGGCGTCAAGACGTCAGCGTGAGGACGCTGGCGTCTGCGTCTGACGCAAGCGCGTCAAAATTTGGCGCCAACCCTGGGACTATTTAAACTCACTTCCCCTTCCAGTCCTTGCCCAACTATAGGTTCCTGCTACAGAGTTCCTGGGTGTTATTATCTATTGATTCTTGTGTACCGATTCCTGCCTGTTCTTCGATTTTGCTTGTCTTCTGCCTGGTCTGACCTTTTGCCTGTATTTTGACGATTCTTTGGATAAACCCTTTTGTACCTCGAACCTGGTCTGGTCTCCTCTTTGGTCTACACTATTACTGTGCCTTCAGGCCCGCTTACAACCCCTCCAAATGAAAACCCAGCATCCATACATACACCCCTCCCTACTTTCACATAAATTCTATATACCCATGCCTATACTAACTATAGAGCTTAGTATCACAATAGCCTTTGATATTATGTCTGTCCAAAAAGTCATCCAAGCCATTCTTAAAGGCATTAACTGAATTAGCCATCACAACATCACCCGGCAGTGCATTCCACAACCTCACTGTCCTGACTGTGAAGAATCCCCTACATTGCTTCAAATGAAAGTTCTTTTCTTCTAGTCTAAAGGGGTGGCCTCTGGTACGGTGATCCTCTTTATGGGTAAAAACATCCCCTGCCATTTGTCTATACTGTCCTCTAATGTACTTGTAAAGTGTAATCATGTCCCCTCGCAAGCGCCTTTTTTCCAGAGAAAACAACCCCAACCTTGACAGTTTACCCTCATAATTTAAGTCTTCTATCCCTCTAACCAATTTAGTTGCATGTCTCTGCACTCTCTCCAGCTCATTTATATCGCTCTTAAGGACTGGAGTCCAAACTGCACTGCATACTCCAGATGAGGCCTCACCAGGGATCTTTCAAGGGGATTCATTCTGGATAACACATCCCATACCTGACAAATCAACTGGCTCAACCTCAGTCCACTGTTTTTTCAGCGTTACACAGCTCTGGGTAGCCAGCTTCACCTTTGGGGTGGATACCTTAAATTGGCAGAAAAGTATTTCATGTTACTTAGTATGGCAGAATTCCATAAAACAATAAAACCTCTGTGTAACGTTCAGTATCCCACAACCCAGAGTAAACCCCAATGTCCCGGGCTTGGCTCACGCTTCGGCCTATAACCACCGCCTTTCACGTCGGGTGGAGCCCTCCGCTACTCGGATGCCGCCAGGACTTAATAGTGAGGAGACTGAGGGAAGAACTCTGGGTGAGCAAGGGAACTTAACGTAAAGGTTATCAAAGTCCAGGAACGGGCCGAGTCAAAACCAATCGGGAATGCAGTACAAAATATATAAGCAAAAAGAGTAATCGAGGTCACAGGCCAGGTCAGCAACTAACAGGGTCGAAATACAGTACGGAATCCAAAGAGTAGTCAGGAACAAGCCAAAGGGTCAGGGCAGGCGGAAGTCAAACAGGAATCAGGAATAGCCAAAGGTCACAACAGGAATCACAGAATAATCGCACCCAGGAACAGTATACAGAACCTACGTTGGGCAAGGCACAAAAGGACTGCTGGCCATTTCTAGATTTGAATTTGGCGCCATTGGACGCTGGCGAATCATCGCCAGCGCCTATCCCTTTAATTCCTGCGCATGCGCGCCGCGCACTCCATAGGAGCCGGCGCCTGAGGCCTAGCCGCATCGGTGGCGGAGAAGTGAGATGGGCGTCCCCGTCGAGGGGGCGGCAGGCGTCCTTGCCGTCCCCTCGGTAAGTATCTTACATTACCCCCCCTCCAGAGGGGGCCACTGGACCCTTAGGTTTGTTGGGAAATTTAGAATGAAACTGTCTCACCAACCTATCTGTCTTAACATCAGAGGCTAAAACCCAGGATCTCTCCTCAGGACCATAACCCTTCCAATGAACCAGATATTGGAGTTTACCCCTAGAGATACGAGAGTCAATCAACCTGTGAACCAAGAATTCAGACTGACCCTCAACAGAAATAGGAGGAGGAGGAGAATTCTGACGTACCACTCTAGCAGGTCTCAACAGAGATACATGGAAAGAATTAAAAATCTTGAGTTTGGGAGGAAGATTTAACCTGAAAGTACATGGGTTGATAACACCAGATATAGAAAAAGGACCAATAAATTTGGGACCCAGTTTGGCTGAAGGGACTTTCAGAGAAATGTTTTTGGAGGACAGCCAAACCTTGTCACCAACACAGGAGAATCTCTCCGATGTTTGTCTGAGGCCCTCTTCTGAGCAGCTACTGCAGAAGATAAGGACTTCTGAACCTCCTGCCAAGTCTCAGAAAAATCTTCCACAAAGGAATTAACAGCAGGAAGATCACACGAACCTGAGAATGAAAAAACTCTGGGATGAAGACCAAACACAGTGAAAAAAGGGGATTTTCCAGTGGAGGAATGAACGGCATTGTTATAGGCAAATTCAGCCCACGGAAGGAAATTAACCCAAAGTGCCTGATTGCAGGAGACATAACATCTAAGATATTGTTCCAGAGTCTGATTTGTCCTCTCAGTCTGACCATTGGTCTGGGGATGATATGCGGAAGAGAAAGACAAATTAGTACCCATTAATGAACAAAAAGCCCGCCAGAATTTGGACACAAATTGAACCCCCCTATCAGACACAATATTGAGAGGAGCCCCGTGAAACTTAAATATATGGACAATGAAAAGTTCAGCTAGAGTCTTGGCAGAGGGAAGGGTAGAAAGAGGAATAAAATGAGACATTTTACTAAAACGGTCCACCACTACCCAGATAACAGTATGCCCATTCGATGGAGGTAATTCTACAATGAAATCCATGGATATATGAGTCCAAGGTTTCTCAGGAATAGGAAGTGACTACAGCAACCCTTGAGGTAAAGATCTAGATGGCTTAGATCGTTGGCAGACTGGGCATGACTCAATATATTTGGCAACGTCTTGTCTTAAAGTCGGCCACCAGAGAGTACGAGACAACAAATCGCAAGTCTTCGCACAACCCGGATGACCAGCTACTTTAGAATCATGAAGACTGCTTCACGTAAATTACTAGGAACAAATAACTTGCCCACTGGAATATCAGGAGGGGAATCTACCTGGGCATTCGACAAGGAGGTAGAGAGATCCGGACTCAAGGCTGCCACAATCACCTCCTTAGGAACAATAGGGACTGGTTCCAAATCCTCCCTAGGCTTGGAGAAAAAGCTTCTAGAAAGGGCATCTGCTTTCAGATTCCTTTCAGCAGGCCTGTAGGTGATGAGAAAATTAAAACGTGAGAAAAACAATGACCACCTGGCTTGACGAGGATTTAACCGTTTAGCAGATTCTATGTACAACAGATTTTTATGATCTGTGAACACAGAAACCGTATGCTTGGCACCCTCAAGGAGATGTCTCCATTCCTCAAATGCCAATTTAATGGCCAATAATTCCCTATTGCCAATATCTTAGTTGACCTCAGCAGAGGAAAATTTTTTTGAGAAAAAGGCACATGGGTGAATTTTACCGGAGACAGGATGTCGTTGAGATAATACTGCTCCGGCACCGATCTCAGACGCATCAACCTCAACAATAAAAGGCAAAGACGAGTCTGGATGCCGGAGAACTGGAGCAGAAATGAAGGCCTCTTTTAAGAGACCAAAGGCCTCAACAGCCTCAGCAGACCAAATACTAGGGTCAACCCCTTTCTTAGTTAAGGCAGTAATTGGGGCCACCAATTTGGAAAAATTCAGAATGAATTGCCTATAATAATTAGCGAACCCTAGAAATCTCTGGATCGCTTTCAAAGAAAGAGGTTGTGCCCACTGCTGAATTGCTTGGACTTTAGTGGGCTCCATCTCAAGACCAGTTTGGGGAATAATATATCCAAGGAAAGGTACAGCAGAGACTTCGAAGAGACATTTCTCGAGCTTAGCATACAAATGATTCTGCCTTAACCTGGATAGAACCTCCCGAACATGGGCACGATGGGAAAACAAATTCGAAGAAAAAATTAGAATGTCGTCTAAATACACAACGACAAACCGACCCAAAAGATCACGGATGATATCGTTAACCAGTTCTTGAAAAACAGCGGGAGCATTACACAGACCAAATGGCATTACCAAGTATTCATAATGCCCATCTCGGGTATTAAAAGCGGTCTTCCACTCGTCCCCCTCCCTTATCCTGATTAGATTATAGGCACCCCTTAGATCCAATTTGGAAAAAATAACAGCCCCCTTCACTCTATCAAAGAGTTCAGAGATTAATGGGAGAGGGTAACGATTCTTGACCGTAATCTTATTTAACCCTCTATAATCGATACAGGGTCTAAGAGTCCCATCCTTCTTCTTGACAAAAAAAAAACCCAGCCCCTGCAGGGGAAGAAGAAGGTCTAATGAACCCCCGCTCCAAATTCTCTTTAATATATTCTTCCATGGTTAAAGACTCAGGGAGAGAAAGAGGATATGTCCTACCCTTGGCAGGAGAAGACACAGACAATAAATCAATAGCACAGTCATAGGGTCTATGGGGGGGTAAGGATTCAGCTGCTTTTTTACAGAAAACATCGGAAAAAGCGGCATAACAAGGAGGAAGACTCTTTAAAGAAGTAGCGGCCAGGGTCTGGACAGACTTAACACAAGAATACATACATGCAGGACTCCATTTATCAACCTGGGGATTATGACCTTGTAACCAGGGAAGGCCTAAAATGATTGGAGTCTGTGGGCACTCGGTAATGAAAAATGAAAGGGATTCAAAATGATCGGAAATGGACATGTGAATAACCTTAGATCGGGTAGATACTAGTCCGGAACCCAAAGATCTACCATCAATGGCGGATAATCTGAAAGATGGAGCCTGTGGTTCCCAGGGAATACCATGTTTTTGAATAAACCCAAAATCCAAAAAATTACCCGCTGCCCCAGAATCCAAAAAAGCAGAGCTCTGCACACAACCACTGTCCCAACTCAAAAGAACCGGAATTAAAATTTGAGAAGATTGGGGAGTAGAAACGAAATCACCCAAGCAAGACTTCCCAGACCTGCTTAGGTTCTGTCGTTTCCCGGCCTTTTGGGACAGGTGTTGCGAAAGTGCCCCTTATCCCCACAGTACATACATAACCCATTATTCCTCCTATGAACCCTCTCCTCGGAAGAGAGACGAGTAGAACCAATCTGCATAGGTTCTTCTAAAGATCTAGGAAAGACTTGTGGGGTGTTCAAGACATTTACAGAAGGAGGTGTAACATAGGTAACCTGCTCTTCCTGGAGTCTCTCTCTATGCTTTCGATCAATCTGGATAGCCAGATGCATGAGAGAATCCAGAGAAGACTGTGTGGGAAAATTTACAAGACTATCTTTAATAGCCGGAGCCAGACCAACCCTGAATTGACTCATAAGAGCCATATCATTCCAGCCCGTCTCTACCGCCCAACGGCGGAATTCAGTACAATAATCCTCTGCCCGCCACTTGCCTTGTTTAAGAGCACGTATGGCTGCGTCGGCAGAAGCGGCACCATCAGGATCATCGTAAATTATAGCCATAGCATTAAAGAAAGCCTCTAAAGAGTGCCGGGCTGGATCCCTTCGAGACAAACTAAATGCCCATAGCTGGGCATCACCCTGTAAGAGCGTAACTACAAAATTCACCCTAGATTCTTCAGTAGGGAAAGAATAGGGTAAAAAACTGAAATGTAGTTTACATGCCTCTTGAAAAGTAAAAAACTTACTTCGATCCCCAGCAAACTTTTCGGGGAAAGGAACCTTGGGCTCATGGAAGGTACTACCTGTAGGTGGAGGTAGAGAGGTGCTTGCCTGAGGAGTAGTATTGCTCAGACCAGGAACAGGCTGTTGCTGCATCATGTCAAGTCTGGAAGAAAGACCATGAAGACATTGCACAATATAGTCTTGCTTGTCCTCTTGTTCACCAAGCCTCTGTAGAAGATTCGCCAGAATCGCTTCCGAAGGAGTGGTGGAAGCAGTAGCTTCAGCTGGCTCCATCTTCTTAGTTTAAGGCCCAATGTAATGTAGCGTTCAGTATCCCACAACCCAGAGTAAACCCCAATGTCCCGGGCTCGGCTCACGCTTCGGCCTATAACCGCCACCTTTCACGTCGGGTGGAGCCCTCCGCTACTCGGATGCCGCCAGGACTTAATAGTGAGGAGACTGAGGGAAGAACTCTGGGCGAGCAAGGGAACTTAACGTAAAGGTTATCAAAGTCCAGGAACGGGCCGAGTCGAAACCAATCAGGAATGCAGTACAAAATCGGTAAGCAAAAAGAGTAAACAAGGTCACAGGCCAGGTCAGCAACTAACATGGTCGAAGTACAGAACGGAATCCAAAGAGTAGTCAGGAACAAGCCAAAGGGTCAGGGCAGGCGGAAGTCAAACAGGAATCAGGAATAGCCAAAGGCCACAACAGGAATCACAGAATAATCACACCCAGGAACAGTATACAGAACCTACGTTGGGCAAGGCACAAAAGGACTGCTGGCCATTTAAAGATTTGAATTTGGCGCCATTGGACGCTGGCGAATCCGCGCCAGCGCCTATCCCTTTAATTCCTGCGCATGCGCGCCGCACGCTCCATAGGAGCCGGCGCCTGAGGCCTAGCCGCATCGGCGGCGGAGAAGTGAAACGGGCGTCCCCGTCGAGGGGGCGGCAGGCGTCCCTGCCGTCCCCTCGGTAAGTATCTTACACTCTGTCAATCTGTAGCTGTGTTTTTGTTGTAACTTTTTTACCTACATAGTCACCAGACTGTATCCTAGATGTTTATGCCTTTCTATTGCAGAAACACCTTAACTTAGCATAAGTTTGGTGATGACAAAGATCTTCATTAAAAGTAAAGTTTTGTAGGACAACAGAAAGGCATTATGATATAATATTTGTTTACCGACACAATCTAAATGTAGCTGTTGAAGGAAATATATTGCTGTGTTACTGCTGTTGCAAGCATATCAAAGATTTATATTTGAAACCAGACTTGTATTGTACAGTACATCTATAAAAAAACAGACTATAAATGAGGCCAGGGTGTTCCAATGCACTGCCATTAAACAGCAAATGTATGTGACATTTTTTTCCCACTGTTTAACCATAACACAATTTCACTACTTCCTAAAAACAAAATAGTTTTGCTGCCAGCTGTTTTAAAGCTTCCTGCACATTCATATGCTATAGAGATGAATATCGAATCGTTATGATTCATTTTTTCTCACATTTGTGTGAGAATGACTTCTACTACAGAACTAGAAGCGGGATCAGGAATTTTTCTGCCATGTTATATGATATTGTTAATGCTCAAATGTAGCTAATTAAATGCATTTTTTTATGTTTCAAAGGAGAAAGAAAGCCAGGTTTTGGGGAATTACAGGGCAATGACAGAGCTAGGAATAGGGAGCAAGAGAGGTTGTGCTGTAGGGGTCACTGGGGATGTAGCCTAATGGGGAAGCCAAAAGAGGGAAGGCTTGGTAAGGGATAAAATGTGAAGGAATTAAGGATAGGGCAGCCCTCCCTACTCCTCTTAAATTTAGGTGGAAGGTAGGTGGGAGGAGTGAAATGAATAAATGAGCATGGACTTATAGAGGGTTATTTATGAAAATCCAAATTTTTCTGATATTTTATTTATTTAAGATGTGACCTTATTTATTAAAAAAGCACAATGTAATCGGATCAGGGACAAACTTGATAACCTTAAGCGAAAACCAGAATCGTATGATTTTAGGGGTTTTTTCAGAGTAGTACGATTTTTTGAACTTTTTCCCTGAAAAAACCCGAATTTTTGCCTAAAAAGTCCAAAATAGTTGGATTTTTGGGCTACTTCTAGCGCAGACGACAGAAACTTCTCTCCAACTGACTTATATACAACAGGTCTGAGATGCCGGATTTTCAGATTCTGACATCATCTGGGTATAATAAATGTAGAAAAATGTAAGAGTTTTTTCCCACTAAAAATTCGGCATTCGGACTTTAACCCTTTAAGTGCCACAGAACGTAGAATCTACGTTCTGTGGAAAAGTAACTTGAAATGCCACAGAACGTAGATTCTACGTTCTGCAGCACTTCCGGGTTCAGAAGCGGAGGAGCGGCTGTTAGAGCCGCTCGCTCCGTTCCTGCTCGATCCCCTGCCCCTAGGCAACGAGCAGAGCAGGGGATCGAGTGGCCCCTGGGGCGCGATCGCCCAGGGGCCCAAAAACAGCAGCAGGCACGTGCTACTTACGTGTCCTGCTGCTGCAGCCTACACCGCGCCGGAGATCTCCGCCCCCACAGCACAGGGACACAGAAGACGTCGCAGATTTCTTCCAGGGCCTCTTCCTGATCGTGTGCAACAGTCTCCAGCGACTTTTTCAGGTTAGTGCAACAATTACACACACAAACACACCAACACACACTTATTACAGTAATACACACTTAGATTCACACTTACACACAATTACACATACATTTTTGGGGATTGGGGGGGTCACTTACACTCACTGCACTTACACACATGTGCACACGCACACACGCGCACATAACATGTAATTTACCATTTGTACACACGCACATACATGGCATTGTGGCTTTTTTTTTTTTTTTTTCTTATCGCATCGTCTCTTTTTTTGGCTGAAAAAAATGTTTTATTGCCATTACGAATAGCGTATTCGCTAACCGTACTGTGCAATATCTTTTTTATGTTATTTCGGTGATTATATTGCAATTTGGGGTATTTTGGTGCATTTTTAGCCATTTTATTGAATTTTTAGCCATTTTATTGCATTTTCAGCTCTGCGTATGTTGTGTTCACTTGTTTCTAGCCGTATAACCTGTTTGGCCCAGCTAAAATATTCAAACGGTGATTCTGACGGCCGATAACACTAGTCTGGAAAAAAAACATTGATTTTTGTGGTTTTATTGGATTTTTTTGCATTTCACTCTTTACTGCCTTATTTTGTTTTACCTTGTAAATTTTATCTACTATATATCCATTTGGGGGTCTCTGTGCGCCACATAGTTTGGTATATCTATGCATATTGGGCATCAAAGTGTTCAGTAGACCCCTGGTGTTCATATCTAGGATGTTTTATGCTGATACGTTACGAAATGTGGGGCATATAATGCGGTAGAATTCAAGCTTTGTGACGATTTTCAAAAATTTGATAAAAACCGTTACGTTCAGCATTGCTTTGCAGTTTGGCAGTTTGCAGTAGAAACACTTATTTACCCATATTGGATTCGTCAGAATGTGTACTTTCTGAAAATATATGGTTTTCTGGGGTCTCTGTACTGTTATGGGGGTCTAATGGCGCATAATACACACACCAGGTGCTCATATTGCAGCAGCCACCGCGTCAGCCGTGAAAATGTATATACACTATTGTCATTTGGGGGTCTCTGTGCGCCACATAGTTTGGTATATCTATGCATATTGGGCATCAAAGTGTTCAGTAGACCCCTGGCGTTCATATTTAGGATGTTTTATGCTGATACGTTACGAAATGTGGGGCATATAATGGGGTAAAATTCAAGCTTTGTGACGATTTTCCGAAATTTGATAAAAACCGTTATGTAAAGCATTGCTTTGCAGTTTGGCAGTTTGCAGTAGAAACACTTATTTACCCATATTGGATTCGTCAAAATGTGTACTTTCTGAAAATATATGGTTTTCTGGGGTCTCTGTACTGTTAGGGGGGTCTAATGTCGCATAATACACACACCAGGTGCTCATATTGCAGCAGCCAGCGCGTCAGCCGTGAAAATGTATATACACTATTGTCATTTGGGGGTCTCTGTGCGCCACATAGTTTGGTATATCTATGCATATTGGGCATCAAAGTGTTCAGTAGACCCCTGGCATTCATATTTAGGATGTTTTATGCTGATACGTTACGAAATGTGGGGCATATAATGGGGTAAAATTCAAGCTTTGTGACGATTTTCAGAAATTTGATAAAAACCGTTATGTTCAGCATTGCTTTGCAGTTTGGCAGTTTGCAGTAGAAACACTTATTTACCCATATTGGATTCGTCAGAATGTGTACTTTCTGAAAATATATGGTTTTCTGGGGTCTCTGTACTGTTAGGGGGGTCTAATGTCGCATAATACACACACCAGGTGCTCATATTGCAGCAGCCACCGCGTCAGCCGTGAAAATGTATATACACTATTGTCATTTGGGGGTCTCTGTGCGCCACATAGTTTGGTATATCTATGCATATTGGGCATCAAAGTGTTCAGTAGACCCCTGGCGTTCATATTTAGGATGTTTTATGCTGATACGTTACGAAATGTGGGGCATATAATGGGGTAAAATTCAAGCTTTGTGACGATTTTCCGAAATTTGATAAAAACCGTTATGTAAAGCATTGCTTTGCAGTTTGGCAGTTTGCAGTAGAAACACTTATTTACCCATATTGGATTCGTCAAAATGTGTACTTTCTGAAAATATATGGTTTTCTGGGGTCTCTGTACTGTTAGGGGGGTCTAATGTCGCATAATACACACACCAGGTGCTCATATTGCAGCAGCCAGCGCGTCAGCCGTGAAAATGTATATACACTATTGTCATTTGGGGGTCTCTGTGCGCCACATAGTTTGGTATATCTATGCATATTGGGCATCAAAGTGTTCAGTAGACCCCTGGCATTCATATTTAGGATGTTTTATGCTGATACGTTACGAAATGTGGGGCATATAATGGGGTAAAATTCAAGCTTTGTGACGATTTTCAGAAATTTGATAAAAACCGTTATGTTCAGCATTGCTTTGCAGTTTGGCAGTTTGCAGTAGAAACACTTATTTACCCATATTGGATTCGTCAGAATGTGTACTTTCTGAAAATATATGGTTTTCTGGGGTCTCTGTACTGTTAGGGGGGTCTAATGTCGCATAATACACACACCAGGTGCTCATATTGCAGCAGCCAGCGCGTCAGCCGTGAAAATGTATATACACTATTGTCATTTGGGGGTCTCTGTGCGCCACATAGTTTGGTATATCTATGCATATTGGGCATCAAAGTGTTCAGTAGACCCCTGGCGTTCATATTTAGGATGTTTTATGCTGATACGTTACGAAATGTGGGGCATATAATGGAGTAAAATTCAAGCTTTGTGACGATTTTCAGAAATTTGATAAAAACCGTTATGTTCAGCATTGCTTTGCAGTTTGGCAGTTTGCAGTAGAAACACTTATTTACCCATATTGGATTCGTCAGAATGTTTACTTTCTGAAAATATATGGTTTTCTGGGGTCTCTGTACTGTTAGGGGGGTCTAATGTCGCATAATACACACACCAGGTGCTCATATTGCAGCAGCCAGCGCGTCAGCCGTGAAAATGTATATACACTATTGTCATTTGGGGGTCTCTGTGCGCCACATAGTTTGGTATATCTATGCATATTGGGCATCAAAGTGTTCAGTAGACCCCTGGCGTTCATATTTAGGATGTTTTATGCTGATACGTTACGAAATGTGGGGCATATAATGGGGTAAAATTCAAGCTTTGTGACGATTTTCAGAAATTTGATAAAAACCATTATGTTCAGCATTGCTTTGCAGTTTGGCAGTTTGCAGTAGAAACACTTATTTACCCATATTGGATTCGTCAGAATGTGTACTTTCTGAAAATATATGGTTTTCTGGGGTCTCTGTACTGTTAGGGGGGGTCTAATGTTGCATAATACACACACCAGGTGCTTATATTGCAGCAGCCAGCGCGTCAGCCGTGAAAATGTATATACACTATTGTCATTTGGGGGTCTCTGTGCGCCACATAGTTTGGTATATCTATGCATATTGGGCATCAAAGTGTTCAGTAGACCCCTGGCGTTCATATTTAGGATGTTTTATGCTGATACGTTACGAAATGTGGGGCATATAATGGGGTAAAATTCAAGCTTTGTGACGATTTTCAGAAATTTGATAAAAACCATTATGTTCAGCATTGCTTTGCAGTTTGGCAGTTTGCAGTAGAAACACTTATTTACCCATATTGGATTCGTCAGAATGTGTACTTTCTGAAAATATATGGTTTTCTGGGGTCTCTGTACTGTTAGGGGGGGTCTAATGTTGCATAATACACACACCAGGTGCTTATATTGCAGCAGCCAGCGCGTCAGCCGTGAAAATGTATATACACTATTGTCATTTGGGGGTCTCTGTGCGCCACATAGTTTGGTATATCTATGCATATTGGGCATCAAAGTGTTCAGTAGACCCCTGGCGTTCATATTTAGGATGTTTTATGCTGATACGTTACGAAATGTGTGGCATATAATGGGGTAAAATTGAAGCTTTGTGACGATTTTCCGAAATTTGATAAAAACCGTTATGTTCAGCATTGCTTTGCAGTTTGGCAGTTTGCAGTAGAAACACTTATTTACCCATATTGGATTCGTCAGAATGTTTACTTTCTGAAAATATATGGTTTTCTGGGGTCTCTGTACTGTTAGGGGGGTCTAATGTCGCATAATACACACACCGGGTGGTTATATTGCAGCAGCCAGCGCGTCAGCCGTGAAAATGTCTATACATATTGTCATTTGGGGGTCTCTGTGCGCCACATAGTTTGGTATATCTATGCACATTGGGCATCAAACTGTTTAGTAGACCCATATGTTTATATTTAGGATGCTTTATGCTGGTAATGATACATGGACAATACGATGCTGGAAAGTTGAAGCTTTGAGGCAATTCCAGATATTTCACCAAAACCGCCAAATTTGGCAAAGCCTTGCGACTCAGTAGTTTGGAGCAGAAAGGCATGGGTACCCATTTTAGATTCTGTAGAATGTGTACTTTCCAAAAATATATGGGGTTGGGGGGTAAACACATATTTCTGTGTTTTTACCCCACAAAAATGCAGTCAATGTGTTGATTTTTCATTAGCTGAAGTTACCCACCGGACAATTTGTATGTGCTAACTTCATTTTGGGGCCTCTAAATGCCATATACTTTGGTAAACTTATGAACAATGGCCACCAAACTGTTCAGAGGAACCCTGGCAATCATATTTAGGGTGCTTTTTCTTAGTACGTAATGACACATGGGTGATATGGTGCTGGGAAGTTGAAGCTTTGAGGCAATTTTCAGATATTTCACCAAAACCGACAACTTTGGGAAAGCCTTGCGACTCAGTAGTTTGGAGCAGAAAGGCATGGGTACCCATTTTAGATTCGGTAGAATGTGTACTTTCCAAAAATGTATGGGTTTGGGGGGTAAACATATATTTCTGTGTTTTTACCCCACAAAAATGCAGTCAATGTGTTGATTTTTCATTAGCTGAAGTTACCCACGGGACTGTTTGTATGCGCTAACTTCATTTTGCGGCCTCTAAATGCCAGATACTTTGGTAAACCTATGAACAATGGCCACCAAACTGTTCGGAGGAACCCTGGCAATCATATTTAGGGTGCTTTTGCTTAGTACGTAATGACACATGGGTGATATGGTGCTGGGAAGTTGAAGCTTTGAGGCAATTTTCAGATATTTCACCAAAACCGACAACTTTGGGAAAGCCTTGCGACTCAGTAGTTTGGAGCAATAAGGCATGGGTACCCATTTTAGATTCGGTAGAATGTGTACTTTCCAAAAATGTATGGGTTTGGGGGGTAAACATATATTTCTGTGTTTTTACCCCACAAAAATGCAGTCAATGTGTTGATTTTTCATTAGCTGAAGTTACCCACGGGACTGTTTGTATGCGCTAACTTCATTTTGGGGCCTCTAAATGCCAGATACTTTGGTAAACCTATGAACAATGGCCACCAAACTGTTTGGAGGAACCCTGGCAATCATATTTAGGGTGCTTTTTCTTAGTACGTAATGACACATGGGTGATATGGTGCTGGGAAGTTGAAGCTTTGAGGCAATTTTCAGATATTTCACCAAAACCGACAACTTTGGGAAAGCCTTGCGACTCAGTAGTTTGGAGCAGAAAGGCATGGGTACCCATTTTAGATTCAGTAGAATGTGTACTTTCCAAAAATATATGGGTTTGGGGGGTAAACATATATTTCTGTGTTTTTACCCCACAAAAAATGCAGTCAATGTGTTGATTTCTCAGTAGCTGAAGTAAAGTCCTGAACAATTTGGATGTGCTAACTACATATTGGTGTCTCTAAATGCCAGATACTTTGGTAAACCTATGCATAATGGGTATCAAATTGTTCAGTGGACCCCTGGCAATCATATTTCAGGTGCTTTTTCTTGGTACCTAATATAGTTTGGGATATGCGGAGCAGCAAAATAAAACCTTTGAAATGATTTTTCAGAATTTTGAATTTTTTGTTGAAAAACCGCTATGTTCAGACAAGCTTTTATGTTTGGTAGTTGGGAGTAGAGAGACATAGTTACCCATTTTGTAATCGGCAGAATGTGTACTTTTCAAAAATGTATGGTTTTCTGGGGTAAACCTACGGTTTCAGGATTTTTTGCCTTGGAATCTAAAGCATGCCGTTTTCTGCCTTAGTGGTTTCAAAATTTGGTAATATACTGCCGGGAGTTTTTGCTGTACAGAAATCCTAAATCTCCCTAAAACTATACATATCTGGTATTGGCACGTTCGAGAGACATAAGGCTTTCCAAATCAGTTGGATTTTCATCCGTAAAATGAAATATTTTTCTGGTATAAATTGATATACGATGAAAAATTGTAATTTTTCATTTTTTTTTGGTATTTAGCACTATAAATTTTTTTGCACAGGTGTAAATACATGAAAATTCAGGCAGATTTAGAAAGCTCAGTTTCTACCGAAAAAAACAATGTATAGTTTTCCTAGGTAAACTATAGGTTTCCCCTCAGAAAATGCCCCTAAAGTGAGAGAGCACAAAATGTTTCAAAAACGGCTGGCATTTCGCGTAACCAAAATGTGAAATTCTGCTGGCACTTAAAGGGTTAATAAATAACCCCATTAATGTTGCTTTATATGTCCTATATGTGCATTCATTTTCTCCCATATTGGTAAATCACGTAGAAGATAGAAGTTTCGGTGCATGTTGTTTTGCTGGCACCTGCTTCTGTGCTGCAATTCTAGTAAAAAAAATCTTCATGGTGAGAAACATTACTATTGTAATAAATGAGCAAGTATCGATACTTTTCTTATGTGTACTGCAACCAATGCGATTTACCAATGTATATGCACATGGCTACAAACGACATCACTTATTTCATGCCAATGCTTATGGCACTATAAACAGATTGATTGTGTATAGGCAACATCTTTTGTGAGTATAGGTACAACACACAAAGAAAGCCCTGAAATAGCACCTCCTCAATGTGTTAAGTACAAGACTCCCTTGAACCCATGCACCCTATTCTTTGTGCACATTTCAACAAAGCAAGCTAAATTGGTGTATTTACACAAGTTGCAAGGAGTGTGCCAGCCCAGTACCTGTATGAATACCATTTAAATGTACTCAACTGTGCACCTTGTGCTTGAACCTTATTGTATCCAGCTGGAGAATCAGCTGAGTATCGTCAGCAACTGATTAGACCAATGTGCTGGTAATTCTATACTGTGAATGACGTTGGAGGCCGTGATTATCTAACTTATATTTGATTACAGGTATGGAATGCCTTACCAGGAAACCCATTATCCAGAAAGCTCTCAGTTACAGGATGGCCATTGAATCAGTTTAAAGACAATAATGCTAGTTTTGAAAAATTATTTCCTTTTTCTCTGTAATAATAAAACGGTATCTCGTACTTGATGGTAACTAAGCTTCATGAATCCATATTGGTGGCAAAATTATCCTATTGAGTTTATTTCATGTTTAAATATTTTATAGCAAACTAGAAGTATTGATATCCTAATTACAGAAAGACACCTTATACAGAAAGCCCCAGGCCCCAAGTATTTTAGATAATACAGGTATGGGACCTGTTATTCAGAATGCTTGATATAATGGATCTTTCTGTAATTTCATACCTTAAGTCTACTAGAAAATCATGTAAACATTAAATAAACCCAATCGGCTGTTTTTGTTTCCAATAAGGATCAATTATATCTTAGTTGGGATCAAGTGCAAGGTACTGTTTTATTTTTGTAATTCAGAGCTTTCTGGATAAGTTTCCGGATGATGGATCCCATAGCTGTACATCCTATTCTTGTGTACAGCGGCTTAGATTCATAAATATAATATCACTATGCAAAGAAGAGATGTTTCATGTCTATCTATGGGCGAATTCGTCAGGCGTGAAATTCGCAGTGAATTTCTGCAAAAAATTCTGACGCCGGAGATAATTAATAGACACCCATTGACTTTAATGTTTGTCTGAATTTTTGGTGGCATCGGAATTTTCGCCGGAGTCCAAAAAAATTCACGCCAGCGAAATGGGAGAAATTCGCCCATCGCTATTCATGTCCACAGAAAGCTATTTCCTCCTAGTATACTGGATTCCCAATGAAAAATAATAGGTACAGCCTATATAGAAATAGGGGGTATTTTCTATTAAGTGCTATTTCTAAATAAGTGAGAGAGAGCATGTTTTGCTTAGAGAGTTTGCAATACCCAGACATCAAAAAAGATTTCTGTGGAAATCAATTACAACCCCTTAAGTAGAATCTTGATGTTGAACAAGTGCTTAGATGATTTATGTGTTTATTCCCTGCTGCAAAACAAGTGTCCTGTTAATCATACTGTTACTTCCTATGGCAGTTTATCACCAATATTATGCAGACTTATGTCCCTGCTTCTCATATAACTTTATAGCCAGCATACCTTCTTACGCTGTCTCTGATTAGAATTTTCATTGCCTTACATAGTGATTATCTGAGGACATGTATAGCCTTAAAGAGAATAATATTTTATACCTTATTTAGCTTTAGTCATAATGTTACACAGGGTCCTGCAGTGTTTTTATTTATTAAGCAGAACATACCAATGGTCTAAAGCAGTGCTGTCCAACTTCTGTGCTACCGAGGGCCAGAATTTTTCTGGTCTACATGGTGGAGGGCCGATAATGGAAGCCAGTGTTAGCCACTCCCTGTGTTAGACCACACCCACTTTAAACCACACCCATGCTACCACAAAACCCTGTACACATTAATAGCATACCAAAAAACAATGGTTGGTGCGCACTGCAGGGATAACACTCATATGTGAAAAAGGTTGTCATATTGAGACATACCCTTAAATCCATATACCTCCTCCTCCCCTGTGGATAACACAGCACCCCCCCAGCACATTATTAAAATGATTAAACACCTTAGGGCCCCTAACAATAATTTTCAAATGCTAACAAACCCCCCAGATCAAGGTGGGATGTTAAAAAATTAAATGAACACCTAAAAAAGGCCAGAAATGCAGCATTTTTGTTCTGAACTTACTGCCCAGGGGTTCAAAAGCCCTATAACAATAATGACCTGTGCCTTCAATGTTCTCCACTGCAGCTCCCTATCTTATAATCATATGAAGCCATTTTTTGAGTGTCAGTGACACTGCACATGCTCAGTGTGTTGTGGATTGTTAATGATGGCAGAAACATATATGGCATAAATGTTGTCCTAGGATTAAGCTTGGAACTCTATGAATTTTTGAAATGACACAGCTACATGTATTCATGACATTAAGGGGTTGTTTGAATTAAACATTTCCTTGCACTTAATTGATCTCTATGAATGTTTAGTTTAAGTGCAAAACACTCATGTAAAAAGTCAACATCTAAATGCTGGCTAATTCATATAGAGGTCAATGGGAGCTCAACAAACTTGCTGCATTTGAGTTGTTGTTTTTTATATTTAATATTTTTATAAATAAGCACACATTCGAGTTTGGTACGTTTTGAGTTTTTTCAAAGCTAAAAAAAAATTCCAATAATATTTCGTATTTCAATTTCAGTTTAGTACACTAATCTGAATCCCCCACCCATTATAATTCTCTTTTTAAAAAACAACAACACTTATTTTGAAGTTATTTATTTTTATATTCCAGTTGAAAGTAATATAAAGTATTAAGCTGGAATAAAATATAAAGAAATGGGCCTGTTTATCAAACAGTGTAAATAGTGGTGTATGATACATGGTATATTAATAAAGATGTGTATTTTCTTTTATGTATTTTATGCCACCCGATCATTGTTTTTTTATTCCATTATTCTTCACACTTCTGACCATTAATGGCGTAAGTCATTAATGTCAATGAGCAAAAGTCTGGTGGCAAGTAAATTCCAGTGTGCAAATCAGTGTTGCATTTGTACATGGCATTTTGAAGCTCCTGATTTGGTCCTCATCTCGCCTGCGTGCCTAGTAGCAATTATAATCCAGTCGTTGGTCTGAAGGTCAAGTGATCATATCAGACCGATATTGCCCCCCTCAAGGTTGGCATATTGGTGAAAGATCCGCTTATTTGGCAACTCGCCAAATATATATGGCCAACTTTACTCCATTTTGTGACTATGGTGGTATTGTTCACTTTGCCATTAAACTGTCATTTGGGACACCACTTTAATGAATAACTCCAGACAAATCTAAACTACTGTAATTATACAAATTTGCAGTTTTGAAATGTTTAGGCAATATTAATGACATTTTGTTTGCATTAATAGCATCAGATTGGAAAAAAATTGTGTAACTAGCTACTAGGGATGTAGCGAACGTCGGAAAAAAAGTTCGCGAACATAATCGCGAACTTGCGCAAAAATGCGAGCGGTTCGCGAACGGTTCGCGAACCCCATAGACTTCAATGGGAAGGCGAACTTTAACATCTAAAAAAGACATTTCTGGCCAGAAAAATGATTTTAAAGTTGTTTAAAGGGTGCAACGACCTGGACAGTGGCATGCCAGAGGGGGATCAAGGGCAAAAATGTATCTGAAAAATCTGCCTGTGTGTGCTTGGAAGAGATAGTGTAGGGGGAGAGCTGTTAGTGATTTCAGGGACAGATGATAGTAAGTTTGCTGGCTAGTAATCTGCTTGATACTGCTCTGTATTGGAACAAAAAAATAAATAAAAGCAGTCCTTACAAGGACTACTGTTATTGCAGCAGTCAGCAGATGAGATCAGAAGCAGGACAGCTGCCCACTGCAGCTACATACAGAGCACTGCAGTAGAAGGTAGATTACTAGCCAGCAAAGCTACCTAAGCTTAAATGTCCCTCAAACCCCTGCAGACTTCTGTCCCTCCAATAACAGAGCAGTATCAAAATGATTACTAGCCAGCAAACTTTCAACTGTCCCTGAAATCACTAACAGGCAGCAGCTCTCTCCCTACACTATCTCTTCAGCACACACAGGCAGAGTGAAAAAACGCTGCAGGGCTTCGGTTTTTATAGGGAAGGGGAGGGGTCAAGGGGAGAGCTTCCTGATTGGCTGCCATGTACAGTACCTGCTGGTCTGGGGTGAGAGGGCAAAAAAAAGCGCCAACAATGGCGAACGTCGCGCGCGAACACCCGATGTTCGCGCGAACAAGTTCGCCGGCGAACAGTTCGCGCCATCTCTACTAGCTACAGCCCAGTCTGACCTTGCACCCACATTCTATTCATTCCTATGGGATTTTTAGAAGCATATTTATCAACAGGTGAAAGTCAGAGCTCACCATTTGATACATATGCTTCTAAATAACCCATAGAAATGAATAGAATTTGGTTGAGTTTTTATGTATTAAATAGTGATGGGCGAATTTGGGGCGTTAAATGGTGCCGGCGAGTTTTCACGGCGATTTCGTGAATTTATTAGCCTGCGGCAAATCACGGGAATTAGCCGCGAATTTCAGCCTGGCGAATAAATTCGCCCATCACTAGTATTAAACTCTAAACTCACATTTTAATAAATAAATAAAGGGAAGTTTATTGTTACAGGTTATCTAAACACTGTCACATAGAGGCTGGTCTTTACCAATTTACTGTATATCCATCAGCCAGTTTTTAAGAATTCACATTTTTACTTGCTGTAAAGCAATGATAAAATGATTGATAGGCCAGTGTAATAAACAATGGTTCTATTTTTTCATTGTTAAATGAGTTATTTGTCTACTTTCTTTCTAAAAGTTTAAACCTCGAATTATTCTAAATGATTAAATGTTAGATACACAGTACAATTTAATTAATTGCGGATTTCCTTTCTGTTTTTGTTTGGTTTTATTTTGCTCTGAGTTCCACCACAGCTGTTCTTCTTGTTTAAATAATTCATGACTTCTTGTACTACATTCTAGAGCAATTATTCTAAAATAAAACTTTTGCTTTTATGTAACAGAACATATTGAAACCGACAAATAAATATTTGGGCTTGCACTAGAAAATCCAAGTTTGAGAAGCAATTCCGAGTCTATGCATTAAATAAGTTAGCTTGCAATAACTCTGCCTACACTATGTGCCCCACCCTCTAATTACTCAGATGTTGTACCTATTCTATTTACTCCCCCCCTTCTGTTCTTTTCCCATTTCAGAAAGTCTCCACTATTATTTTGTCCCTGCTCAATGCACTCTCCATTTTTATGTTGTCCCTGCTCAATACTCTCTCTACTTTTATGTTGCCCCTGCTCAATACTCTCTGCAATTTATTACTAATGTGGAGAGAGTACTGTATGTATTATTGCTTATACATGGCAATTGACACCAATGGGTAATCTGACCCACCAGATGAGGGACAGGAAATGACACGGTAAGGGTTTGATTTTAGAATGATTTTATGCCTTCATGCTAGAACATTCGGGTCCAAAAAACATACAAGCATTCCTAAAAACCTGCCACGATATTTCAAGGAAGAAACTACATGAGACTTTTTAGACCTAAATGTATTTATGTATGTATAACTTTATGTGTAAAGCACTGTAGGAACCCACAGCTCTGTGCAATACATACAGTAAAAGTACAATATATAAAAGTACACATAGGGCGGACAAGTAACATAAATACAATAAATATACACAGAGCTTATAAAAGGATATAGAGCTTAAGTGTCATGTGGTAAGAGAGACAGTAGGAAGGAGGTCCCTGCCCTGTAGAGCTTACAATCAAATTGGTGGATAACATTCAGGCACAAATTAAGAAAGCTGAAGCACCAATGCTCTAGTATTCTTAAATCAGGCCCTAATTGATAAGAAATCTTTGCTAAATATGAGTGCACTTTACTCCACCTCCCCTGCCATGAGATATGGGAAGATACAATACCAGATTTAGTGCATACACAGTAAGTCCTTTAAACCAGTGCATCAGCAGGAACATGTGCAGAAAATTCAGACTGCCATTTTGTTTAATCTATAAAAATTGTAATGTAGCTATTGAAGGTAGTGATTTCTCCTCCAAGACTAGATCACACTCAAAGGGGTCCAATTTCCACTGCTCAGAGGATTCTCAAATATGTAAAAAAAAAAACAACAACCAAACAAACAAAATCCAAATATTTCCAGTTATAGAGTAATTAAATATGCCACAAGAAAGGACTGGGAATACCCAGATATTCATTTCTTTATATCTAAATAATTTCAAAAGCAGGGGCGCTCCACCAATGAGGCGAGTTGAGACACTTGCCTCAGGCGGCAGCGCCCCCTGGTTACCAGGGGCGGCAAAAATGCCGCTCCTGGTAACTAAGAGCCGAATTTCCGGTTTTCAACCTGGAAATAAGGCTCTTCTAGTGCAGAGAGCACAATTGCGCTCTCTGCACTAGCGTCATGCAGCGCCCGACCCCCTCCTGCGCAGAAAATGTGAGCGCCGTGAGGAGGGGTCGGGGTGGCAATGGAAGGCCGCCTCAGGCGGCATAAAGGCGCGGATCGGCGCTGCTCAAAAGGTCCTTTTCCTGAAAAGCATGGTAAACCATAGGATGTGGCCACCAAGGTAGACTAATTTACGACAACGCTACCTGTAAATGATTGTGTGGAGACAATGTAACTGAAAGTCCTCAGGATTCTGTGGAAGGAGCATCTTACATTAGTAGCGGCAAGTACTTAAATGTTAAGGCAATGAAATGAGGAAACTAAATTAAAGTGGATCAAGTTCAAGTTTCGTGCCAAGCATAGCTTGATCAGTTGATCCTTAAATGTGCTTCCTTAAATTTAAGGATCAACTGATCAAGCTCTGTGTGGCACAAAACTTGATCCGATAATCAAGATAGCTTAAGTAGGCAAAGTGCATTTTTGATTGAATTCAATTTAGGTCGCACTCACTTGTCTGCAACTTCGTTCCCGGGTGCACTTTTCCCACGTGTCCTTCCACACGAATACAATATTTGTTAGGAATTTGTTAGGAAGCAAGAGCTTGATAAAGAGCCAGGTGGCTCGAAACGTTGCTCTGCTGTTGCCCTGCATGTGAAAAATAAAGGCTTTTATTTTAATCTGAGTGCTGCCCGTTTGAAAGTGCATTTTTGACTAAGGCCACAAAGAGAACACACAAAGTAAATGATTGAAATGCCTCAGGATTCAATTCCAAAGAAGGCCTATACAGTGGGAGGATACTGAGAACCCTACAGTCCCAGACTTTTGTTGTTCCTGGATGTATTTTCTTCAGCAGATTTGAGACAAATTAACCAAATAGTATTCAAAGGATACAAACTGTAATTTCAAAAGATAACTCCATTTAAGGCATTTGTGAAATTGAGATTACCAGCAGTCAGAGAAGCACTGCAATTATTCTAGAAATATACAAAGACATTCAGGGCATATATTCACCCCTATTGCTAAGAAGAAACCATCATGGGAGTTTAGACTTATTCTATCCCTCACAAACCTGTATCAGTTCTAACAAGAAAAAATTTTCAGAATAGAAACGCATTAAGAAATAGACTATGGTGACTATATTGACAGGACAGCCTTCATGTACCTCTTCAAAAATTCAAAAATTTCCTGAGATGCAGCATTTTGGAACACCTTTTTAAGTTAGAAGTGCTCCCTTTGGGTTTGGCTGCAGCACTTTTTATTTTTTTAATTAAAAGTACTAGCCCAGATTCTGACTTTTCTTAGAATATAAGGCATATGTTTGGTTATACGTTATAGTCAGTGCTTATAAAGGAAAAGATGTTGTAGGGCATACAAATATAGGGACAGACTTTAGACAAAGACTTAATACAAATTTGAATGATTAATAATTTCAAGCAACACATTTCTCACTCCATTTCAAGGGATTTTCTTCTCAGGAATACTGTTAAATTACAGGACTAGCTTGATATAACTGCCTTCAGAGAAAGTTGCAGTAATCATGCATGTGAATCTATTTCGCAGGCTCAGTCAGACAATAGCTTTCAACTTCATAGTCAAGCTAGTGGCAGTATCAGAAGCCTTGCAATGGAACATAATCAAAGCTCCTGTACTTAAGATTAATTTCCTGAAGAAATGCAATAAGAGTCCCAAACCAGAAAGTATGATAAACACACAGAATCCCAATATATATATATATATGACTTAACAGTATCTGATAGCAACCTGAAAAAGGACAACATTAAAACTTACAATAATCATAACAGATGTAAGTATGTGGGGCTGGGAGCCCACATGCAGGACCAGTCAATCCAAGGTTTCAGAAGAACCAGTTGCCATTCGAGTTTACTTAAGGCAGTTCAGCTTGCTTCATTTCAGTAGCAGAACAAAGAAATATACCAATATGTGATTATAAAGTCAGACAATATAACTAAAGAATCTTCAAAAACAAGGAACCAATCCCTACTAGTTCTAGATCTGGAAAAATAGCTGACACACAGAGTAATAAGATCCAGGGTAATGGGAACTGTTGTCCAACTTTGGAGATTGCCTTAAACAGAAGACTTGCAAGAATAAAGTGAATATGAGATGATTCTGCTCCAGGGTGCATTCTCATTCACAAGGGACTTTTTCTAGTGTACATCTTTCTGCTACTGTCTTGATTCAAAAACCTTTGAAGAAAGCCATACAGGACAAAACAGCCCACTGGGAGATATTTCAGAACCCACAAATGAGGGACATGATATTAGAATTAGAGAAGATGATGTAAAGGAAATGTCTTTCTTAATATCCTGTTAAAGTCATACTTTAAGCTTGAAAGAACTTATAGTATCTATGTTCCATATGATCTGGGAAAAGTTTGTTCCATGATGCAACGCTTTTCTAAACCATCTGAAGTGGCAATTGTGGAAATTCTACAAAAAGGATTAGACAGTGGCGTAAGCCTTTCTGCTTTCAAAGGGCAGGTGTGGTATGGGCTAATCCTTTAGGGATGGATCTTTGCAGCTGTAAAATATATTATGACTGCTGTGAAACTAAGAATTCCACCTTTGGTTCTTTCATCGGTATTACAAAAACTATAAGGACCGAGACAGTGTGTTACACCAAAACAAAGTGCTCAGACATATCGAGTGAATTTCTATATAGGATTGTATCTTGATTCCACCAAATGCAAGAGGTTGTATTACCAAGATTTGTTATTTAAGCTGTCCCAATTTCTTTCTGCCACAGTACTGTGCTCAGTCTAATCCCCACCTAATTATTGTGCTTAGTGCAAGATATTGTTTATTCTTGAAAAACAAAAAGTTTTAAAAGTTTGTTTTCTCTTTACTTTAACTACAAATTATACAAACTTTAATTATGGGGGCATATCAAAGGGAAAAGGTTTTGAATGTGGATTTTAGAGCTATCTTTTAAAAAATTGACAGACAATTAAGGTGACTGAAAAATTGCGGAGCAAAAATGCAAATACAAGTTGAATGTAGAGCAACAAATAAAGAACTAAGAAAAAGAGGGCACAGGGGTTCATGTAGAAAGAAAACAAAGGCAAAGTGAGATTTCAATTTTATTATCAAAGGTCGAATTTTATACCTCGAATGAACTCAACAATCAAATGGTTTCTAATTTAAAAAAAAAACTAGAATCAGCAAGTTTGGATTTAACAACACGAAAACGTAAATTAATCGAGCTTTTGGCTGGAAAAAACTGAAATCGCTCGAATTATTTGAGTTTTCTGGCTAAATCCTCTTAAAAAAGTCTAACATCATGAAGGCTGTTAACATCTTCAAATGGTTCCTCTGCCATTGACTCCTACATGACCTTGACTGGTTTTAGATGGTGTATTTTGGATTTGAGCTACTGTATTTTTGTAGGTTTTTTTTAACCCGAAAATGTATATTTTGACCAAAAAAAATAAACTTGAAAACTCAAATTTTAATAAATCTTAAACCTTCATAAATCTGTCCCTTATTGTATTAGTCTGAAAATGTTTGAAAGCAACATGTCTCCTTGTAGTTTAACTGAAGGTTCATAGAATAGCAGTAAAACACTGTAAACTGAATATATATTTAGATATCTCTAAATGGTGCAATTCCATTGGTTTCATGAAGTACAGATGAATTAAAAAAGGGTTTTGAACATTTCAGTCTTCATTTTGAATAATGTAATTATTGTGTGTAAAAAGTCATAATTATGGTAATAGAATTACCCAAACAATTAACCATATTTCTAAATATTTTCATAATGAATTATTTATGTATTTAGTGTAATTTTTAAACTAGAAAGTCAAAGCTAATTTTTCTATTATGTTATTGTGTGGCGTTCCAGGTGACAGAAAGTGAATGTTTGATTAATGTTAATAACTGTTCATTTTTGTGTGTTTTACAAATCAAAAGGCAACTCCCAAAAGATTGTATTGCATGTATAAAGTAGCAGAGCTGCAGGTTTCATACTGTTTCCTTTTTATTACACTGTAGCTATGCAATAAAACTTTGGTCCTCTGTTCAGATCTGGTGTTTGTGGGGTCATAATTAAACTGTATATTTTATATTTCCTTTCAACCTTGTAATCAGCACAGGGCTAAAGTATGACTCTGCTGAATACAGGCTGAGAATTTCTACATGTAGATGATACGAGAAGGGGAGAAATAATATTTATACCAGAAATGTGATGAGTAAGCAGGAATACCTATGCACACCCTTACACAGAACATAAGTGGTTGTTCTTTCAAGTGATATTAAATGTTATTCAATGTTTCTGCAGAAATGAATAGTAAAAGAAAAGATTTGAGGAAATCCGATGTAATTACAGTATTGTGTGCAATATGGTTGGCTATTTTCTCTAATTTGAGTTGGGTTCCAGTGGCATGCCACTAGCAGGTTTGTGATAAAAATAAAAGGTTTGGATTGTTTAATCACAACATCAAGTCAAATCAACCAACTACAGAAAACTTGAGCGAGTTTAGGAACTTGATTGCATGAACCCGAATTTTTGTGGGTTCATAAATTAGGCCTTTAACTTTAGACTTGCAAACTCTGGCATTATAAAAACATCTGCAGCATGTTAACTAGGGAAGACTTTTTACAGGTTAAAACACAGAAAGAAATTGTAATGTCTTTAAAGTGATTCTTACCAAATATGCCCCTTGTAAGTTGTCAACAAAGAAAGACACGGTAAAGCAAATCCATTATGGTTAAACCAAACAAAACTGAAACAAGCTAGGACACTATGTATTCAGAACACACTTCCATCCTATTTTAAAAAGCAAACTACTGTAGTTCAGATAACAGTTGTAACAATTGTCACTAAAATGTAACCTTTAATAAATGTTCCAATTTAAAGCCTGCTGCCCATACCAACACAGACTCACTGCATATTCAAGGCATAGCCGTGCAGGACCAAGTCCTTAAAATAACATATACTTTAAAAATCGCATTGAGTGGAACGATGGTGGTTCTAATATTTAGTGATGAGATTTTAGTATCCATATTTTTAAAAGCATAATAGTTGAATAAAGTAACTGAAGTAGCTGTTCTTTCCCTTCCCTCCCTTCCAACCTTCCCTCCGTGCACAAGCTGCCTATCTACTTTAGGAAGAGTGTGAGCTACTCACACCACCTTCCACCTACGACAGCATTTCGCTGTTTACATAGCTTTGCCAGTTGCATAAGTGCTGGCCGTGCTGCAATTAAAGGCTTAAATAGGCAATTGCCGGTGTATCCATTGCCGCATGGTTCCTGGTTTATCCATTACTTCACATCATGTCTCAGTGGAACAGTACTGTTTTTGCCCTGAGCCACAGTGTGTATGACTCGTCAGTCCTCGCCATTTTTGTCCACCAGATGCCCGCTTATGTTGCACCAGTTTAAGTACTCACTCCCTTCTGCGCATGTATCGCCCATATTTCACGTAACATTAGTAATTTAGTACCCTCTATTTATATCATTAATATTTATAGTCTGGTAACTATGATGACTCCTACCCAAATTAATAAATTGTCCAATCAACATTACTATTTTTTAAGAAACCCCGTATAGTTCTATGTACATTACTTACATTTTCTAAGAGTTTGACCTTTATTAATTAATTTGCCTATTGATTTAGTAACTTATAATGACTTTTTAAATCTCATATTAAATGGAACATCTGTATAATGAATTTAGTATTAATTAAATTAAAACATAGTTTGATAGAAAGGTTAGTACTGATGTTTTAAAAATGAAACCTACATTGAAGACATTCAAGTGAGCTGTGTCAGCTGAAACTTTTATTAAGTATGAGGCCAGCAAAGTATGCAGAAAAGAAATCCGACAGATGGAGAATAAAAATTGTATTCAAGTGAAAGGAAAACAAATCCCAAATTCTTTTTTTAAAAGTAATCCCATTCTCAGCCTAAAAACTATAAGCTTGTTAGTTTGACATGTCTGGTAGAAAAGGTTTTGAAAAGAGGTAAATTCAGAATAGGATACTGGAATATATTTCAAATCACAATAATATGAGTTTGTGCTAACATGGTTTTACGTGCAACACATTTTGCCAGACAAATTTACTTACCTTTCTGGGAGTCTGGTAGGAGAAGTCTAGATATTGGGGTGGCAAGCAGCAGGGTCGGACTAGGGGGCACGGGGCCCACTGGAGCTGCTGTCCAAGGGCTCCCCCTCTGCACCCCCCTGCTGCCGACATGCAGCAACATTTGTGTGTGTGCATACAAGAGCAATATTTTTGCCGACAGGAAGAAGCCTCTGCATCGTGGTTCAGGGTGTGGATCTGGGCCAGTTGGGCCCACAAGAGCCAGGGGCCCACCGGGTTTTTTCCCGGTGTCCTGCCGGCCCAGTCCGGCCCTGGCAGTATAATTTATTTAAATTTCGTGAAAGCATTTTGTACAGTACCACACAGAAGGTTATTGATTAAATTAGTAAAAGTAGGACTTCCGGGGGGCGGACCCAAGCGATGGCCGCGTTGTAGCCGAGCTCCCGCACCAGGCAGCCAAAATCTAGAGCCATCACGGCAAACGGAAAGCCAAATTGACAGAAACCGTCTCTGCCTGAGACAGGGATAAAAAGGGAAAAGGGTAGATACCATCCCCTGGCTCGTCCCTTCATTGCTGCCCCGGAACTTACTGCACGATATCGCAGTCCCACGCCGCAGGCTTCGGCCTACAGCTGGAAAACTCTAACCAGCGCTGCAGGCTTCTCTGTGCAAAGTGCGCACATCGCACGACGAAGACCGGCGTTAGAGCTCTAACAACACCCTTACCTAGCCCGCTATCTCGCGGAAGGGAGGGGAAGCTCCGACTCTGCACGGCACGGCAACGGAGTGCCGCCACTCCTACCGCACTTACTCCATTTAGCCGCGGACCCGGACCGGAACCCCCGCTGCCTTACCCGACGGTCGGTAAGTGACAGTCATCCGACTTGGTTCAGACCACTAGGGGGAACTCCGGCCTCGGGAAGACGGCACATCTAAGGGCCTTACCAGTGTTCTTGGGCCTGTTCCGACACGCACACTGGCCTACCATCTGGAAAGCCTGTTTTCCCGCCCCGCACGCCCAGTATCGAGACCACTAATCTGCACTAAACGCCCTCACGGCTGACTAACACCCCAGTTCAGATTATTTGTTGTGGACTGAACGTGCTGTTGGGGTGACTCAAAGCAACCTAGATAGGGATCCCAGGCTTGCCTACCCTGATCATCGGGCCGGGACATTAACCCTATTTTGCCCACCACGCTCAAGTCCATACTAACAAAGGCCGCGCTACCATAGTTCCTACCCCATATGTAAAGGGGACACTTTGACTGTATCAGCGCTCATGTAGCCACAACTCTCATCCACCTCTCCTCTGCCTTATCATGGGACTTTTATAATCCGATAACAGCACCCCAATTGCACCTTTCGGACCCGCTCTAGTGTTCCCAACAACAAAGTCAACCAGCACCATTCATTCACGGACCCTGACACCTAATATGGATAAATATCTGGGAACTTCCGCATCCAAATCGCAGCGACAGCTGAACACAAAGGTTAAAGGAAAAAAGGGATCACAAGACTGCGACACATTGGAATCAGAATCAGAATCATCTAATCCACCCATGTCGCCACAGATCCAGATCCAAGACCTAACACAACTGCTAGGACCTCTATTGGATCAAAAACTAGCGGGCATAAAAGAATCTCTCACGGAAGTGCTCCAACAGCTAACCAACCAATCACAAAGATTGAACGAAGCGGAACAACGGATTAGTACCCTGGAAGACATATTGGACAAAACGCAGAAGACGGTGGACACACAACAGCAGGAAATCACCATCCTAGCCGAAAAAGTAGATGACCTTGAAAATCGCAGCAGACGCAACAACCTTAGGGTTGTAGGTATCCCGGAATCAATCAAAGGAACAGACCTTGAATTGCTGCTGACTACTAAACTCCCGACCCTACTCAACATGAGTGAATCCCAATCTAACTTTATCATAGAAAGATTTCACCGTATTGGTCCTCCACCTACCACTGCTGATGCCAGACCAAGACAAGTCATCTTCAGGTTGCTCAATTATGCGGATAAAGTCAACATATTGGCAGCTTACAGAAAATCTAAAGCACTACAGTATGAAAACAACCGCATACTGATCTTTCAGGACTTTTCGGCCTCGGTAACCTCGAAACGGAAGGAATTCTCGTCAGTCTGCACCAGTCTCTTCACCTCGGGATTTCGTTTCTCTCTACTATTTCCGGCCAGGCTAAAGATTATAGACAAAGACACCGGCAAACCCACATTCTTTGAAAACCCTGCACAAGCCATGGCATACTATAAAGAGAAGACATCAATCACCTGAACAACTTTGACTTTTTTCTTCCCTTTTCTTTTTGACTGTTGATTCGCAGAACCTGCCCTTATCCTTGGAGGACTCCATTCGTCTATACTTGTATGCTGTGACTTAACACTAACTTTGAACACCGGTTATAAAGTTCCGACATTCTAACATCCCGCACTGCCTCGTCTGAACTTGATCACTTAAGGCAGAGAGAGAAGTGACTTCTATCTTCCTACCTTACTTTTCCCCTCCTCCCCCATCCTCCACCCCCTTCCCTACGATACTACAAACCCTATTCTTTACTTTCCTTCTTATCTAACTGTTTTATCTTCCTTCTCTCTTTTTTCATTACCTTTTCTTTCCTTTTATTTTTTCCTTTTCCTTTATTTGATTTTTAATCACAATGTTGATGTTTGTGTTGATGTTTGCAGCTCTAATGTTCTCATGTGACCCAAATGTGACCCCAGGACAATCAAAACACCCCCGACCCCAATTCCGGAAGTGCAGGTCTGCTCGCTGGGACAGACTTGACTTCCTTACTATCCCATCTCATACTGCACCCTGCCCCAGACAGGGAGTGGGTTAATTTACGAATCTGATTAAATTCTAAAATGACTACTCCTGTAGCTAACACGTCTAATAATGATCTCATGATACTCTCCTGGAATGTAGGCGGCCTAAATTCCCCGACGAAAAGGAGAAAAGTATTGGATAAATTAAAAAGGGAAAAAGCCCAAATAATTCTCCTGCAAGAAACCCATTGGCGTAAAAAAGATAACCAAACGCTAAAAGATAACTGGTTACAATCCGTGATAGACGCCCCCTATAGGTCTAAATCGAGAGGGGTAGCAGTACTCATTAAAAACTCTCTTCGATGTGAAATCTTGAAAACATACAAAGATCGAGATGGTAGATATGTGATGGTGAACCTTGAAATACAAGGGACTGTATATACTATCGTGAATATTTACGCACCAAATACTGATAATAAATGTTTCTTTGCAGATGTACTACAAAGACTAAACTCCTGGGGGGCCTCCAACATAGTACTTGGTGGTGATGCAAACGTGGTCTGGGATGACTCCATCGACAAGTCAGGTAAATCAACCTCGCACTCACGCATTAGAGCAAAACCACTCCATAATCTCTGTGATGTTCTACAATTATATGACACATTTCGACACTTACATCCAACGTCGATAGATTATACCTTCTACTCAGGAGTACACAATACACATTCAAGGATTGATTATATATTCCTCTCACAGACATTGCTTCCAACCTTATCCTATGCCGCTATAGGCACTATAGACGTTTCTGATCATGCACCTGTTTTATCAACGATTAAATTGAAAATACCTCAAGCCACATCCTTTAATTGGAGATTCCCAGCTTATCTGGCTGCTAATGTAGACTTCCAGCTATTTTTGAAAACGACTTGGGCCAATTACGTGGACGATAATATTGACCATTGGGATGACCCACAATTGTTGTGGGCAGCGGCAAAGCCGGTTTTAAGAGGACAGATCATCTCCTATCTAATCAAATTAAGACGGAGTTATAACGAAAAATATCATACCTTACAAAAATTATTGACCCAACATTATACAGATTTTAAAAGGTCCAATTCCCAAGATGACAGAAATAAATATAAAGAGACGAAACAACTTTTTGACACTTTATTATCGGAAAAAGCATACACAACCATAAGCCACACAGCTAACAAATTCTACAGATACGGTAATAAATCTGGAAAACTCTTGGCGCAAATAGCCAAAAGACGCACTCGCCATACCTTCATACAAAAAATAAAAACACCAGATGGATGGACTCATGATCCTAAACATATTACACACATTCTAACTGAATATTTCAAGACTTTCTACGATAGCGCCACAGATGATCCTCACGACGGTTTACAATTTCTCAGGGAAGCCAACTTGAAAAAACTGACGCCCCAGGACAGGGAAATTCTAGACGAACCTGTAACGGAGAGAGAGATATTAGATACGATAAAACACTTAAAAAACGGGAAATCGCCGGGTCCAGATGGTCTGACCGCGGAATTCTACAAACTCTTGTCCCCCGACATAACTCCGACCCTAGTCACGCTATATAACGATACTTTGAGAGGTGTACCTTTGTGGCGAGAAGCAAACGTAGCTAGAATAATTTTAATCCCTAAAGAAAACAAAGACCTGACTGATCCAGCTTCATATAGGCCAATTTCACTCTTAAATCAAGATGTTAAAATCATGACTAAAATCATGGCGGATAGACTACAGCGGATTTTACCCACTATACTCACCGAGCATCAAGTAGGCTTTCTTAGGGACAGACATCCAGTTAATGCACTTCGAAGGATTGTGACAGCAGTTTATTATAGCAACCTGGAAAAAATAAAACACGGCATGTTAATAAACCTAGATGCTGACAAAGCCTTTGATAGAATATCGCATGCACATCTACGACGTCTTTTAAAATTTCAACATTTCGGTTTAAATATATTCAACCTATACAAAACTTTATACTCCACCCCCACGACGTTTTTAACGGTAAATAACATAAATTCTGATAGATTCCCGATCAACAGGGGTACACGACAAGGATGCCCTTTATCGCCACTCCTTTTCAACATTGCCATAGACCCGCTACTTAGACACATAATTCAAAACACATCGTTCAAGGGCATACAAATAGGCCAAACCAACCTCAAGGTCACGGCCTTCGCAGACGACATTTTTCTATTCCTCGGACAACCCAAGTCCGACATACCGATATTATTAAAGATCATACAGAGATTTGGGAACTTAGCTGGATTCCAAATAAATCTGAATAAATCGGAAGCACTCCAGCTTCACCACTCCGACCCCACGGACTGACTCCCTCACTTTCCCTTTAAAAAGACCAATACTAACATTAAATACCTAGGGATCATGATTCCATCACACTATAACCGTCTATATGAGCTAAACATTAGGAAGACTATTGATGAAATACAACAGGAGACGCAACAATGGAAGCATTTACACCTTACCTTTCTAGGCAGAATACATTTAATAAAAATGATCATATTTCTGAAGCTTTTATATCCCATACAAATGTTACCTTATTACATCAAACCCACAGATATCAAACGAATTAACCATATATTCCGAAACTTTATTTGGAACAGAAAACGACCCAGAATCAGCTTGTTCAAATTGGAACAACCCAAAGCTCAGGGAGGAGTCAATCTCCCCAATATTAAAGACTACAACACCGCAGCGCTATTACGATATGCAGGGAATTGGCTCTTCCACAAAGATCAATACGCTACACCATCCCTAGATCAATACCTAAGCAGAGACTACTCTCTCAATTATCTACTACACATTTTGCCCACCGATACCCCCCTATACCTTCGAGACAACCCCCTATTCGCAGACACCTACAAAGCGTGGCATATCACTAGGAAAAAACTGGGCCTATCACCGACCGTATCTCCATGTTTAACCTGGGTAGGGAACAAACAATTCCCCATAGGACTACATAACCCGATACTCATCCAATGGCGTAACGACGGACTTTCTATCCTCAAAGACTTATTAACGAATGAATACTCCCCAATTACTCAAACACGATTAATGGAAAACTTCCCATACACTACACAATACGTATTTTTAAGACTTCAACTCCTTCATTTCACGACCCACACCTTGTCTCACTTAACTGCCAAAGACAAGGAAGACCCACTTTACAAACTATGGAAAAATACGATGGTCAAACATTCCACATCACAAATATACCAGACTATACGGACTATAATAGACACGGATAATGAGGACAACCCAGTCTTTAAATGGACCAAGGATATCCCCGACGTAACACAATCAGACATCCTAAACTATCATATGAAAACAATGCGGCTACTCCCAGCGAGTAGATATCAAGAGATGTCTCTGCAAATTTTACATAACTCCTATCTTACCCCACTTAGAAGGCATAAAATGGGGAATCTTTCCTCTGACAACTGTTTACGCTGTGCCTCACCAAAAGCTGATTTGCTACATAGCCTCTGGTCGTGCACGAAACTGCAAACATTTTGGCAGGAGGTGGTCACATACGGTGGCCAGATGATCGGGAAACTCCTCCAACCACTAATTGAATGGGCATTATTTAGTCAAACTACTTACTATACCCAGCTGTCGAAATCTGAGAAATGCCTGATAGGCAGATTAGCTGCGGCGGCGAGAAAAACGATCTTACAACAATGGCTGACTACAGAACCCCCATCTATTCTGATAGTCAAACAAAAATTACACCATTTATTTCACATGGATTGGTTGGAAGCAATGACCAAAAAAGAACACAATGCTCCGAAATTCTTTGCCACCTGGATGTCGTATGTGACATCACTCCCACTTCACACTAGATGCCTTACGGTTTACACATTTCGACGTACAACTTGGTACGATGAAGAATCACTCAGAGACCACCCACTTGTCATGGAGTCATCCCAATACCTCGACAACTGGCAACGCGAACAAGACAGGCTGGTTTTTGCACCCCCCGGGAGTCATCAGATAAACAGATTATTGGCAACATTCCCACTGAGTCCCTCATGAGATCGGATGCTGTATTTAGAGCTGTATGTTTTGTTGATATTGTTTAAAAAAAAAAAAAAAAAAAAAAAATTATCTTTGACCAATGCTCAGTTTCTGCACTATGAGTTCTAACTGTACGAATCATTGCAACGACAGAATGTATTTTATTTGTGCTGTATCTGAATAAAAAAACACATTTGGAAAAAAAAAAAAAAATTAGTAAAAGTAAACATTTTTTTTAAACTCACTGCACTGTCAAAAAGGGTTTGTACATTTATTTTAAAAGAACCCATTTTTATTCATATTAATAACCATACTCTATTACTTGGTTGGTAGGGATGTAGCGAACTGCCGAGTATGTGTTCGCGAACGCCGTTCGCGAACACCGGCAAAAAATGCGAACAGTTCGCGAACTTCGAACATCCGAAAATCGTTCGATTTGAACGATCGAAGGATTTTTTTCGTTCGATCGAACGATTTCCGTTCGAATCGAACGATCAAAGCCATTGGATCGAATGATTTCATTCAATCCAATGGCTTCGATCGTTCGATTTGAACGAAAATCGTTCGATTTTAGCGATCAAATGGTCGAACGATTTTGACGCGAACGCCTATTGGCGAACGTCGCGCGACGTTCGCGAACTTGCGGCGGACGCGAACAGTCGAAGTTCGCGCGAACTAGTTCGCCGGCGAACAGTTCGCTACATCCCTATTGGTTGGTATAATGCCTGGTATATTTGTATATAACATAGCTTTGCACATAAATAGATCAGTAAATAAAACAAAGGGACACATTAATGAGTTAATCAAACTCAGTTTGAACAGTTAAACAAAAAATAAACTTTATTCTTTACATAACCAGAGGGAAGATCAGGCATAACAATCCTAAGCATTTTAAAATGTATTATAAATTCAAAAAGGGCTGTTAGTTTAGCTACAGTGCATTAGCAGTATCAGAGAAGTTTTCCAGCTCTTCCTCCCAACACTGCTGTGATCTGGAATGAACCAGCATGAGCAGGGAGTGCACATGAGGAGTAAAAAAAAAGCTGCTCTTGCACACAATGGCCTTTCCTCCCTGCTATGTCACAGCATGCAAATGATCTCTCCCACTAGTCAAGAGAGATAAGGACAGCTCAGTAAGCTTATGGGCAGGGCTTCACTCTGCAAAAGGAAGAAGGGGGAACAAGCTGCTGAAAACACAGGAACCAGAGCAGACTGGCAGCAGGGACAAAGGTACATTTATCTGGGGAGCTGTTTAGATTAAATTTTACTTCTTTAAGAAGTAAATGTAGAAGCACCAAAAACCATCCTATGTGGCTTAATATAGAAGTAAGAAAGTTAAAAGGAATGAAGATAATGGCATTTAAACACTACAAGTCTGTGAGGACAGAAGCTGCATTTAACAAATATACACACTATAATAAATGTTGTAAAACAGCAATCCAGAAATCAAAGATTGTAAATGAGGATCACATTGTGGCAGAGGCTAAGACTAACCCCAAAACGTTTTTTTTAAGTATAGATGAAGTCCCTTGGATTTGTGTGTTAAATGTATCATGATTTGGGATTAACTGAAGAAACTGTGTTAATTAAAGTCATCTTAACTCATTTAACGCATTTAACCTTTTCGTGCATACCAAAGCACCATTGTTAACAATGGTGAATTCTTTAATTAGATGGGATGTTGTGATCCAATTTTCTGTGTTAAATGGGATAAGTGGGTTAAATATGTTAAGATATTCTGTGTTAAACACAAAAATCAAAGTGGCTTCATTTTATCAATAGTAAAAAGATGCAGGTTGAGAGTGTGGCTTTTTTAAATAATGGTACCAGTATGGTTGTAATAGATACAGAAAAGGAAAATGTGCTAAACAACTTATTTTCTTCAGTGTATACAATGGAAGAGTCAGAGTTCCCAGGCCAACCACATAGCTGCACTGTTGGCTCAGCTCAATCTAGTTTGTGTTTGTCTCAGGATATGGTTAATAAAGCTTTACTAAAAATGAATGTGAACATTGCGCCAGGGCCAGATGCAATACACCCTCAGGTTCTAAGAGAGCTTAGTTTGGTTTTATACCTGCCTTTATTTCTGATTTTCTTAGACTCACTTCCATCTGGTATGGTAGCTATGCATTGGAGTAAATCTGATGCAGTTCCTATATTTAAAAAGGGATTATCATCTCAGCCTTCCAATTATAGGGCAGTAAGTTTGACATCTGTGGTGGGTACATTTTTTTGAAGGCTTGTTAAGGGATCACATTAAAATTGTTGTCCTAGTGAATGGCATTATGATCAGAAATCATCATGGCTTTATGAAGGCTAGGTCATATCAGACAAATTTGATTACTTTTTATGATGAGGTAAGTAAGATGCTGGGGAGCAGGGGAGCAGAAGATGTGATCTATTTGGATTTTGCCAAAGCCTTTGATACAGTGCCCCACAAATGACTGCTTTCTAAACTAAGGTCTGAGTGGCTAAGTGGCAGATGAGATTCAATGTTTATAAATGTAAAGCCATGCATCTGGGATGTAAAAATATGCAAGCTACTTATACTCTTAATGGGACTGCACAAGGCAAATCCATAATTTAAAAGGACCTTGGAGTCCTTGTAGAAACTTGACTGTCAGCAAACAAGGTATTGAGCTGTATTAAAAGGAGCATAGATTTGCAGAAGGAGGGAGTTATTCTTCCACTGTACAGAGCGCTGTTAAGGCCCCATCTAGAATATGCCATGCAGTTTTGGTCTCCTGCACAGACATTATTGAATTAGAGAGGTTCCAGAGAAGGGCAACTAAGATGGTGAACAGTATGGAAAATTTCAGCTATGAGGAAAGATTGGCCAAGTTGGGGTTGTTCATGCTTTTTTAGGCACTTAAGCGGTGATATGATAACTATGTATAAATATATAAGGGAATCACACATTAACCTCTCTAAAGCTTTATTTACCAATGGGTCCTTCCAGCTGACACGAGGGCACCCATTCCAATTAGAAGAGGAGGTTCCAGCTAAATATTCGGAAGGGATTTTTTACAGTAAGATGTCAAGATGTGAAATTCTCACCCTGAATCAGTTGTACTGGCTGATACATTGGATAGCTTTATGAAGGGGTTGAATGTTTTTTTCTCAAATGAGGGAATATAGGTTTATTGCAATCTTGAAGGCAGAAAGGCATTTTTCCTCCTCTGTGGCATATAGGGATGTCGCGGACTGTTCGCCCGCGAACTAGTTCGTGCGAACATCGACTGTTCGCGTTTTGGGTTCGCCTTAGCTGGCGCTTATTTTTTACCTCTCACCCCAGACCAGCAGATACATGGCAGCCAATCAGGAAGCTCTCCCTCCTGGACCACCCCACACCCCCTGGACCACTCCCCTTCCATATATAAACTGAAGCCCTGCAGCGTTTTTTCATTCTGCCTGTGTGTGCTTGGAAGAGCTAGTGTAGGGAGAGAGCTGTTTAGTGATTTGAGGGACAGTTGATAGTAACTTTGCTGGCTAGTAATCTACTTGATACTGCTCTGTATTGTAGGGACAGAACTCTGCAGGGATTTGAGGGACAGTGAGTTTAGGTTAGTTAGCTTTGCTGACTAGTAATCTACCTTCTACTGCAGTGCTCTGTATGTAGCTGCTGTGGGCACTGCTTCTGATCTCATCTGCTGAGTGCTGTAATAACCCAATAGTCCTTGTAAGGACTGCTTTTATTTTCTTTTTTGTTTTTTTACTTTGCTACTATAAGAGCCCAGTGCTATTAGTCTAGCTGTGTTGGGGAGTGGGACTGGTGTGCTGCTCCTAGTAGTTCAGCACCAACCAGAGTAATTTTTTTTTAATATATATATATATATATTTTTATTTTACTTATCTTACTGTTCTTTAACGTGTCCAGTGCTGTTTGCTGTTCTTCATAGTAGTGCACCAATAGTAGTGCACTTGCAGGCATTGTTTGCCCAGTGTGTTCTTCAAACAACTGCCACCTAGCTGTGTGAGCTTTTTCACATTCTGTCTAAATATCAATAATAATACCGTCTCCAGAAACACCACCTAAGTGACGTTTTCCAAGCAGCAGTAATATATTCCATATCCACTGCTGTAGTGTATACGTTGACCTTGCAGGCATTGTTTGCCCAGTGTGTTCTTCAAACCACTGCCACCTAGCTGTGTGAGCTTTTTCAGATTCCGTGTCCAGAAACATCACCTGAGTGACGTAGTGTGATTTCTGCCCTTTACAGCACAAAACACAGCGCTGTGTCAACAATGTATTTTTCAGATACATTTTTGCCTTTGATCCCCCTCTGGCATGCCACTGTCCAGGTCGTTGCACCCTTTAAACAACTTTAAAATAATTTTTCTGGCCAGAAATGTCTTTTCTATTTTTTAAAATTCGCCTTCCCATTGAAGTCTATGGGGTTCGCGACGTTCGCGAACCGTTCGCATTTTTGACGCAAGTTCGCGAATATGTTCGCGAACATTTTTTCCGACGTTCGCTACATCCCTAGTGGCATATTGGAGATCCTTCAATTTTTTTGCCTTCCTCTGGATTAACTAGCAGTTAGGCAGGTTATTTATTGCCTTAAAAGGTTGAACTTGATGGACAAGTGTGTTTTTTCAGCTTAATTTACTATGTTTCATACCTCCTTCATTTGGATATCCTTGACAATGAGAGATTTTTTTCGCATTGAAAAGAATGAACAAAAGTTAGTTTTATACATATCTACAGTAGTTTTATATATATATATATATATATATATATATATATATATATATTTTTTTTTTTTTTTATGGGTATGCAAATGAACCAATAGGTCTGTATATAGCTTGGTATAATTTGGAAGGGCTGAATTTGGACTATTGTCTTTGTTCAACCCAAATAACTACATAACTGTAATTATGTAACTATTTCAAAATTTACCATTTTGCTCACCTCGGATTATGAGTCTCATAGCTTCATTAATATGGAGCAGTTCTAAACATTCATTATATTATTGCTGCATTTTCTCCAGTGAAAAACGCAAGCCTACAAACTGTTATGTGTGCCATTGATTAGGATCTAAAGATTTGATGTTAACAATAAAATCAAAATCCAGGAAGGCTACTTTTACAACATAAGCTATTGACTGAGTTACATTCTTTCCAAATACTGAGAAACCTTTACCCTAATATGCTAATAAAGCAATCACACAGGAATCTTATATCAATTATCTGAAACTATGAAATACCACATTGTTGACATTTGATACCTTATAGTTACATAGTTACATAGTTAAATTGGGTTGAAAAAAGACAAAGTCCATCAAGTTCAACCCCTCCAAATGAAAACCCAGCATCCATACATACACCCCTCTACTTTTAATTAAATTCTATATACCCATACTAACTATAGAGCTTAGTATCACAATAGCCTTTGATATTATGTCTGTCCAAAAAATCATCCAAGCCATTCTTAAAGGCATTAACTGAATCAGCCATCACAACATCACCCGGCAGTGCATTCCACAACCTCACTGTCCTGACTGTGAAGAACCCCCTACGTTGCTTCAAATGAAAGTTCTTTTCTTCTAGTCTAAACGGGTGGCCTCTGGTACGGTGATCCACTTTATGGGTAAAAAGGTCCCCTGCCATTTGTCTATAATGTCCTCTAATGTAACAAATAGAATTGAACTTTATATTAGAGAAACATAAGAGAAAAAAATAATTGATCTCAGAGGAAAGTCATGACTACTTGGAACATAAATATGCTGTCAGACCTGTCCTTTTTATGTCCAAAAAGTCCTAAAGGGCAATTTGTTATGTAAACTGTGTGCTAACTACCAGACCAAGCTGCTTCCTTTTTGGACAAAGATATACGATTATTTTATTATGAGTGTCTTTTAAGTTATATTTGTGTGTCCAGTTAATTCACGTTAGTAAGGATTGTGACAGTCCTAATCATGTTGCCTGTATAGAGGTTACAAGGCAAAATACTGTGATTTTCTTTTTCTGGCCATCCCTTTGGGCAGCATCAAATGAATGCGTTAAGCCCCCACCAACCTTATCAGACCTTATTAGACACTTCACAAAGCAAACTACTAAGAGCCCAGCCACCCATGTCTTTGTACTGCTTGGGCACTAACCAATTCTTTTCATGCTGCCCAAAGGGATTGCCAGGAAAATAAAATCATGGTAAGTATGAAAGAATTTTTTCTTTTCCTGGCCATCCCTAAGCAGCATAAAACGAGTGCTCAATGAATACAACAACTGATTGCAAGAAGAAAAAGAACTGTAATAAACAAAGGGCTGCCCGGAGGAATTTATGCCCAAAAGAAGCTGAAGCTAAAGCTCTGATCAATCGGTCAATAAGGATTCCATTCAAAATGTGTAAAGCCTGAATGTAAAACTTCCGCATCTAAAAGTTGCCTAGTTTATGTAAAAGTTACTGTAAGCTATGGAAAATAAGGCCAACGGGTAATGGAGTGAGACGCATGGCGCTGAGCTCCGGGCATACACCCTGAAATAAACCCTGAAATACCTGCGCAAGATCAACAATCCTTCATCCACCAGGTGGGGGACACGCAGTACTACCACACAACTCCTCACAATGGGCAAAAACAAGCCTGCACAGACGCGCGGCAAAGGAACTGATCCGCAGCACGGGCCCTCGCAAAATGGCGGCGCCGAAAGGGAGACGCAGGTGGGGAAACCAGCAGCTCCAGGTGAGCGCCACTGCGGCACAAACATTGGGAAATTCGCCCGTTACCCATTAGCTGACACGGACCAGGCGCAGACCCCTAACCCTGATGCCACGAGTCACGATATGGCTAACTCCTTAAGGGATAACCCCCCTCCCTCCACAACGGTCAATCCTGAACTGACCCTGGGGGAAGTTATCCAATTACTCCACGCTAACCACGCCACAGTCCTTAACAGACTTGATGCAATTAAAATGGACTTAAATATTATGAAACTAGACGTGCAAAAACTGAGAGAGCGCACACAGGAAACAGAAAGATGCATCTCGGAGTTAGAGGACAGAACACAACCTCTCCAAAAAACTGCAAGTGCACACTCACACAACATCGCAGCCCTGCAAGCCAAAACTGATGATTTGGAGAACAGGCTTAGGCGCAACAACAGAGTTGTGGGCATACCTTAAAGGGCAGAGGGGCGCCAAATGGAACTTTTTCTGGAAAACTGGTTACTACATACATTTGGGAAAGACACTTTCTCACACAGCTTTGTACTGGAAAGGTCTCTAAACAATTTTTCCGTAAACTAAAGTCATTATTAAATACCATGTACTGGGGTGCAACCTTCCCTAGAACTGCTTTAATGGCACTACAACACCCGTCTGACAAGGAGGGCCTGGCTGCGCCAAATATGTTCTATTACTATTTGGCTACCAAACTAGTTACAGTCTGGATATGGGCATTGCCATCCCCCGATATTGCTGTCACAACATTGGAAGCTCAAGTTGCTACCTCCTATGAAGCCCTTAAAAATTTGCTGTATAGAGGGACCCAATCACAGAATATATCCCCCCTAATGAAAGCAACTGTGTACAACTGGAAATCAGCAATGCTCCACTTTACCAGTGGTGACACCCATGTGTCCAGTTATACACCCCTATGGCATAACAATTACCTCCCTCACCTCTTGACAGTACCAGACCCCAAAGTCTGGGCAGACTACGGGATCAAGTACATAGGTCAGGTTTTAGTACAGGGTGAAATACTTACTACCTTTGCAGCCCTTAAAGACACCTTTGACTTGCCCAATAAGATGCTCTTCCCTTTTCTCCAACTGAGACATGCTCTCCAATCTCAACTAGGCAGGGATAAAGTGGACACCACCCCCAGGAAACTGGAGACCTTAATTTTTAGCCCTACCTTACTAAAACCAGTCTTGGATAAACCTTACAAGAAATGGGAGGTAGATATCCCTCTCTTAACCCCTGAAATGTGGCAAGAAATACTTGAAACGTACAACTCTGCATTAATTAGCTCGAAAGACAGAATGATCCAATTTAGATACCTCCATAGAACTTATCTGACCCCACATAGGCTACATCTTATTAAGCCTTCTATCCCAGATATATGCCCAAAATGTCAAAGCTCCCCGGTTGGGTTTATCCATAAGGTCTGGCAGTTTCCACAAATCCAAAGATTCTGGAGTAGGATTGCACAGGAGATTAGCTCCCTCCTAGCGCTTATTATACCAATGGACATAACCCTTTTTATTCTCCACCAAACTGTAGACACTGCTCCTACTGTGGCGGAAAGGACATTGATATGTTTTTTTACTGATAGCCCTAAAATGGAAGTCTGACCAACCTCCAATGAAAAAGCAATGGATAGAATTAGTAAACAGCTCAATCCCCCTTTATCGACTAACCTATTTAACCGTGGTTGTCCAAACAAATTTGTAAAGGTATGGTCCCCGTGGTTAACTGAACATATTCCTTCACTACTAAATCAGAGCGATCACACACAATAGATAATCCTTACAACTTTACAGGTCCCGGCTCCCCCTCCCCCTTCCCCCCCTTTTTTAATTTTTTTTTTCTCCACCTTCAACTCCCCCCTTACTGAGAAACAACAGCAGGCATAGTTTATTGGGGAAATGTATTCAATTGTTTATTGTATATTACAGATGGCTAACTGTTACCAATCTTTCTCTTGTGACTCTACTGCATACGATTTCATTGATAACACATTGTACACAAGAACTTTTGTTACACTTCCTTAATGTCATCTGATGTTTAGTGTACACTGTCTTTCTGAAGAATGTTATGTATCAATGGCTTTGATTCAAACAAAAATTACAATAAAAAACAAGTTTGAAAATAGCTATGGAAAATAACCCCTACTTTTAAAACCATTATACAATTTTTTCCTATTTGGAAAATAAAATCTACAATCCAACAGTACACATTACACTCTTTTTTCCATTATTTGTATCTTGCATTTCTTGATTGTTGTTAATTTATTTTCACCATGGAGACTCTCTGTGGATCATATAAATTGCATATAAATTAATTACACTAGTGAGTGTCCTTCATACAGAAAAAAAGATAAATAATCTCTATTTCTGAAGGTATCTACAATTTCCCCTGGCAGTGAATTCTATATGTAAGTGCAATCAAGAACCCTTGTAGTTGCTGAAGGGTGAAAACACCATTCCTGTATACTTATGGAATGACCTTTTGTCCGTGATGTATTTCTCCCATAATAAAGAGCTGCATAGTGTCCTTCAAACTGCCTTGCAACATATTTCTACACCATTATCAGAATATCTTTGAAGCAGTCTTTTTCCATAGAAACACAAGATAGGCTTTTAATTAATACATTCTCATTTTTAAAGACATTTTTTTGTTTTGGGTGTGTGCAAAACTATTATTTTTATAAACTGATACTACACACACAGGGCCACACCTGAACAAATGGCCCCTTTAGCAACACTGACCTGCACATGAAGAACAGAACAGCACAGCAAAGCACAGGGGCACCATGTTCGCCAGCCTCAGCATCTTTGTTAAGATGAGCACTATTGATGGGCGAATTTCCATGTATTCCGACACCGGCGACAATTAAAGGCGCCCATTGACTTTTATATAGTATTTTGACAATGACGTCACGCGATTTTTTTGACATTTTTTGGTGAAGCAAAATGGGAGAAATTCGCCCATCACTAATGAGCACTGACTTGTCAGCTTTTGGTGCATGCACAGTTGGAGCCAGAAAGCTCCATAAATTACCAAACATAAAGAAAAGGACCCGGGTGATAGCAATGCTAGCGAACATGGCTCCCCTCTGCACCGCTATTCTGCATTAACAGGTCAGTGTCACCACAGGGCACACCCATTCCAGTACAACACCATGCGGGAAGGAAGCAGGGAGGGGGGTTAGTGTAGGGACCGAAGGAGGGCCCCCAACTGCAGGGGGGTTTAGTTCTGTGACTAATTTTTACAGTTGGGCTCTTTTATTCTATGATGTTGAAAACAATGTTCTCAAATAAAGAAATAAGAAATCTCTCAAACTCAACTGAAAAAAAACTTGAATTTTGGTAATTCAACTCCAATTGACTTCTATATAAACATGACAGCTTTTAGATTTCATATTTCTTTAGTTTAAGTTTGAGGTTTTTTACACTCAAAATGTCCTAAAAATTTTAATTTTTAAATTTGAATTAAATTTTAGTGTGGAAAAACTAAAACTGGGATAAAAAGTTAAATTTGAATGTTGATAAATCTGCCTATGGTCATGCTACTGAAAAATCCATTCTAAGCTACATATTTTTCAATTTACCATCATAATTTATTTTGTATAGTTTTTTAATTATTTGCACTCTTATGCTGGTAAATTCCCCTCCTGAGAAGATTGTTTGGCTGTTAGTCCCAGATCAACTATTAGCGTTCCATTAAAAATGTAATACCATTTAATTGCTATGCTTTTCTTTCTGGACCTCTATAATTGATCTTCTATTCTGGCTTCCAACCTGGTTGCTTGCTTAATCACGCCCTATGATCTAGGTAATAGTTAAAAGAAAATTCATGAGGGTCACAGAACAAAATATGTAAATATTTAAAAAAAATAGGAAGTCTAATTGCAAAATATAACAATATAAAAAAAGAAAATACCAATAATGTTAAACTGTAGATGCATTCATTTAAACAAACACAAATAGCACTCATAATGTGTAGATATTAAACTTTTTATGTCAGTTATAAGCCTCCAGTAGTGCACCAGATGGTGAGACTTAACAGATCCATGCATAGTTCCACATATGGTTAAATTGTCAGTTATCTATATAAAGGGGCAAGGAATCCAATGTATTTTATCAGTATAAAACAACTTCCTCAGGGCACAAAAGTACAGTGGTTTGATACAATACTTTTATTCTATTTAAAATCATAATATTCAAGTATTCATATAATGCTATAGCTTTGGTGCAGAGACAGAATTTGAGGGAGGCCTTAGTTCACAAGTCTTGTATGTTAATGTGGGTGTATGGAAAAAGTGACCGGCTCTAAAAGGATTATTTATCAAAATTTTCTGATAATTTTCTGAGAAATAGTCCGAACAAATCCACACAGATTTTTTTCCTCTTTTTTATAAATAGATTTTCTAGAAAATTTCATGTACGTGAAAAATTTGATACAATTGTGAAAAAAATCTAATTGTACAAATGTTTAGGATTTTTGCCCAAAAAGCACAAATGTTTCAGATTATTGCAAGAAACCCAGTGCAGATCAAGATTTCTTCGGGGCTTCTGCCATTGACTTCTACATGAACTCGGCAGAGTTGGAATACTTTTTTATTAGCACTTTTAACACCCTGGGGGTTTTTCAGAAAATTTAATTTTTTCCAACAAAATTTCAGATTTTATAGTAAAAAAAACAAATTCTTTTTGAGTTTTTGGCATTCGGACTTTAATAAATAACCCGCTAAATGTTTCCACTGATTTCAGCTCATTCGCAAACATCTCCTGCTTATATTTCTTCGTACCCCTAAAGCAAATATTTTGCTTCAGATAATATTTTCTTACAACAGTCACTGCTACACGGATCTTCTAAAAAAGCATCATGTATAGCTTTTATTGTTTTCATTTTGTATGTTAGATGCATATCTTTTAAATGTTAAGTATTGCATTTTTAGTATTCATCCACTTTCAGAAGTGTATATCCAGGGATTTACTTGAGTAAATAGCAATATAGTAGATGTCTGTGTTTTAAGGCTTTAGCGGGTGCTATCCAATCCAATTAAGGGGTATACTAATAGAGCAGTTCCAAAGGAGAGTAGAAATGGACCTGTGGGCGCTTAAGGATGGATTACAAGGACAAGAGCATAGTTATTAAAAATGCAGATAAGGACGGTTTGGTGGTAGTACAAGATGCATCAATGTATAAGAATGAAACCCTTAGGCAACTAGATGATGAGGAAGCATACACCATCCTGACAGGTGATCCTACTAAACCTTTTACTGTTAAACTCATGAAGTTAATAGATGGCTCTTTGGCAACTGGATTAATTGATACATTAATGAGGGATTATTTGATATCCACCAAAGTGGCAATACCCACTTTCAATGGGTTAACCTCAAGGACTTCATGAATTCATTAAATATAGCAATTTGTTTGGTGAATATGGATGGGCAATTTTGCAATTTGTAGTAATTCTATAATAACATTTTGTGTGCACACTTATATTTGCATATCCAATAAAATATGGCAATAAAGAAATAAGGAAAATATGCCAATAAAGGAATACAGAAAATCATACAAATTCAATAACTGTAGTTGAAAGAAGACATTAAGTTCAGAAGATTAAGTTAAGAAGACTTAGGGGCAGATTTACTATGGGTCGAATATCGAGGGTTAATTAACCCTCGATATTCGACTAGGAATTTAAATCCTTCGAATTCGAATATCGAATTCGAAGGATTTAGCGCAGGAAATTCGATCGATCGATCGAAGGATTATTCATTCGATCGAACGATTAAATCCTTCGAATCGAACGATTCGAAGGATTTTAATCCAACGATCGAATGAATATCCTTCGATCAAAAAAACTTGGGCAAGCCTATGGGGACCTTCCCCATAGGCTAACATTGACTTCGGTAGCTTTTAGCTGCCGAAGTAGGGGGTCGAAGTTTTTTTTAAAGGGAAAGTACATCGACTATCGAATGGTCGAATAGTCGAACGATTTTTACTTCGTGTCGTTCGATTTCGTTCGATTTCGATCGAATTCTAACGAATTTAACCAATTCGATGGTCGAAGTACCCAAAAAAAACTTCGAAATTCGAAGTTTTTTTCAATCGAATCCTTCACTCGAATTTAGTGAATCGGCCCCTTAATGTCCATTCTCTATTCTGCCCTTACGTCTGCTGAAAGGTTCTACTGGCTAATTATGTCTGATTTTTTTATCCTCTGTTTTTTCTCTTATTTACACTCTCAATTAAGTTGAATTTATGAGGATTTTCCTATTTCCCTTCCTTGATTGTCCTGTTCAGCCCTGTTCAATCATAAGTTTTTTTTGTCATAGCAAATAGCAGAGGGATATTTTCCTAAAATACAACTTATGAAGAAATAAAAAAAAAACCTTCCTAGTGTCTTCCTGAATTCTGGCTCACCTATATTGCTATTGTGTGTCTGATGAATTTTGAACAAAATGCCCCTCAGATGCTTGTATAACTTTTATAGGCAACTGGTAATTGACCTAAGTTTGTGATCCTGGACTACAGCATGCAGGCAGTACCAAACGTCCATGCAAATCTGATATATAGGGAACAAAATCTTTCCAGGGCCATGGCCCTAATTAATTTAACACACACTTTAATTCTGCAGCCATTAAAATCCTAAAGAATGTAATTATTGGATCAATACAATGAAACAGTACAAAACAGGAAGCACCACTGGTGGTACTAAATTTCCATAGCAGAAGGGGATTCTTTTTTTATAAATGTGGCAATAATACCCAGGCTACACTTTTATGATGTGGGAATAGATATTTACTTATTTGTGAGTATGAGGTATTATGTTGGTATGTGTGGTGTAGTGCAAATACAGATGACTAATGTAATGTTGGTACCCTATGCAGCAAAAGCCTTGCAAAGTTGTGCAAAGCAATTAAAAAACCCCTTTGATTACTAAGTAAAAAACCAACATGCAATATACAAAGAGGCCAACTTGTTAAAAGTTGACTTTGTGTAATGTTACAGGGTTTTTTCCTACTACAAATAAACTGGAATTATTATTATTATTTATCAAAAAAATCCAATTATAAAAATAGTTCGAAAAAAATTACTACTTCGAATGTGCACATTTAAAAAAAACATTTTAAATTTGTTCCCATTGACTTCTACATGAACTTGGCAGGTCTTAGATGCTGAATTTTCACATATGAATTTTTACAAATATTTGGCACTTAATACATTTTGTACATATATGCTTTTGAAAGCATGATTACATTTTCATAGATTTGTCATAGAAGTAACATTACATCCTGCACCTGTAATATATGCACTTAACTCATTTTCACAAAGTTTAATTCTCTTATATAAAATAAGGAATATATATCAATATACAAAAAAGGGGGTTGTGGGAGCACTCAGAAGGCTAAGTTAAAATATATTTAAGTATAATTGAAGTGCTACTTTTTAGTGCACATTCCCTAGTCCCCTGTTTCATAAATAATTCAGTATAAATGCAAGTGCATGCATGTGTTTACAAAATAGGGGTTTTAGTTACAAAGTTATGATCATAAAGTTGATAAGCCACCATACCACATCAAGGTCAACCCCATACGGTGGTCCCTAACTTGTTTACCTCTGGTCATAGTATAAAATGTATTTTACTTCTCTGCATAGTAGCATTCCTTATAGTCATGTGTATCCAGAACCTTGGTTTCAGTCTGATGGCTAAAGCCCAGTATGCGGCTTTTAAGAGAGAGAGGTTGCCCAAACCAACCCCCATTTTTAAAAGCATAGGACCACCATTAGTTTAAATGGGGTACGGGGTGTTTCAAACCACATGAAGCTCAGCCACAGCTTCCGGCTTCAATACAATATTCAAAAAGAGGGGTTGTGGGAGCACTCAAAAGGACATGCACATTCCCTAGTCTCCTGTCTCATAAGTAATTCAGTATAAATGCAAGTGTATGTGTTTACAAAACAGGGGTTTTTAGTTTCAAAGTTATGATTATCATAAAGTTGATAAGCCACCACACCACGTCAAGGTAAACCCTATACGGTGGTCCCTATTTTGTTTACCTCTGGTCATTGTATAAAAAGCAGGCCTCAAGCATAGAAAATTGAGGTCTTAGTTTGTGATCCTTTTATAATACATGAAACTTGCACACACCCCAGAAGTCCTTTAGTGATGGGAGAATTTATTTGCCAGGCATGGATTTGTGGTGAATTTCCGATCTTTGCCTACTGCAAATGTTTTTGCGAAATGCAGCAAAAAATCAGCACATTTTTTAAATTTTTTGTTGAAATATATGCCCTCTAGGGGGCATGAATAGCAAAACCTAAAGGAAAATTGGAGGAACATTAAGGTAATATTAAAAGCATACCAAGACATTATTACATTAGAGTGTGACGTAAACCCAAAACTTTGTTAACCAATAATCTAGATATATGCTCTACATACAGTATGTTTTTTCCCTGTAATCGTGTGATCTGCAGTTCCCTAGTGGTTAAGAGTTGTAGCCTACTAACATTTAATGATTCTCATTACAATCAGTATAAAAATTATTTGCCATATACTTGCTTTTAATTGTGAGTTTTGTCAGATATTAGACCACAAATATTTTAGTAAATAAATGGTTAGTAAAAACGTAATTACAATAGTTTGTCTCTCATTTACCAACCTAATTCTACAGCAAAATATTGTGCTTTAAATGTTTTAACATACTTTAATATTAATTTAATTTGCTACACAATCTAGCAAGTACTAATAAACACTATTAAAAACTATACTTGAGGTTATTTGAGATTGAACATCTCCTTTGAATTTTTGTTATTGCATTAAAAATTAACTACAACTTTGATGGAAACCTTCCTTAATATTTTTCAATAGAAACATAATACACCTATACATGTGAAAACAATTTAATGTAAATGTCAGTGTACTTTTAGGAGCCCATTTATTAAACCTTTATTTTTTCTGGTCCAGGTTTTTTAGGGGGAAAACTCAAATTCTTAGAGAAGTATCAAACCCCAATAATAAACCATAAAGCTGCTAGAAATCTGAATAGAAAAATACTGCATCTCAAACCTGTTGAGGTCATGTAGAAGTCAATGGTAGATGTCCCTGAAGTGGTTTCTTGAGATCGTGATCTGCGCTGGATAATCCAATAAAGTTGTGCTTTTTGTCCAATAATCCGGAAAAATTAAGTTTTTGTAAAAATACGAAAAAATAGAGTTTCCAAAGCATCAATCGAATGGTACGAATTGACGCTCAATATTGTCTCAACTTTTTGTTGTTCCTATTCATGGAAGGGGTTTAGTTGACTTTGTTTTCATAAAAACTGAGATTAATTGGAGTTTTAGCAAATATTTGTAATTTTTCAGATACAATAACTCTTAACTTTTTTATTCTGAGATTTTACTTTAGGTAAGTATTTTGCTTGCTTTACATTTTATTAATAGAAAATCTGATTATGTTCTATAACTGTGTTACATGTGTTATTACATGTATATTAAAGTTTGTTTGCTATAAACTTGTTAGAGATACAATAATGGCACCTGCAATTTAAAGTAGATAGCATCTCATCTTAGTTATTAGATTTTATTGACTTACTGTATTGTCATATGTGTGGGATAAGGTCTGCATATACAGCATTGCACTTCAGGAAACAGTTACATTGAGAGATCAAAAACAAAGGCTTACTGCAAGCAAATAGGATATTATCTTCATCATAGACCTCTGGATTATATAAATCCAACAGCATAGAGAAGAACATTTGCTTTGTGCATAAGTTATAATCAAAGAAGTTCAATTGTTGAAAATAAATACTCAAACTAGATGATTCATGTTTTAAAAAAAAAACACCCAGAAGAACCTATTTTTCTGCTGTTAAACTTTAGCCATTCACATAAAAGTGTTAAAGCAACTGAAAGACAAATTGTATAGCACTAACATATACTTTCACTTGATTCCTCCATTTACAAGTCAAAGGCTTCAGATCTGATTTTTTTTTTCGTAATGAATTTTTATTTTAGTGAAGTTGCATCTATCTTTCATTTTTTCATAATGAATTTTTTTTTTGTACAGAAGTTGTATCTATAGCTATCAATCTTTTTTGTCTTGTGACTTATTTCCCATGCTTACATTATTAATAAGTTGAGAGATAGTGAGTAGTGATGGGCCAATTTTTCCCATTTCGCTTCGCCGGAAAGCGGGAGGCAGATTCTGATTTACCAATGTTATCCAGTTTTGCACTGTGGGTGGTTGGGGACCCATCCATGCCATAGCGATTACTTTCTTGGTATAGTATAGCAGTGGTATCTGACTCTGGCATGATTAGTGTATATGATTTCATCTTTGACTCCTAATTCACATAAAAGTGTTAAAGCAACTGAAAGACAAATTGTATAGCACTAACATTCACTTTCACTTGATTCCTCCATTTGCAAGTCAAAGGCTTCAGATCTGACTTTTTTTTTTCTATAATGAATTTTTATTTTAGTGGAGTTGCATCTATCTTTAATTTTTTCATAATGAATTTTTTTTTGTACAGAAGTTGTATCTATAGCTATCAATCTTTTTTGTCTTGGGACTTATTTTCCATGCTTACATTATTAGTAAGTTGAGGGATAGTGAGCAGTGATGGGCCATTTTCTCCCGTTTTGATTTGCCTGAAAGCGGGAGGCAGATTCTGATTTACCAATGTTATCCAGTTTTGCTCTGTGGGTGGTTGCGGACCCATCCATGCCATAGCGATTACTTTCTTGGTATAGTATAGCAGTGGTATCTGACTCTGGCATGATTAGTGTATATGATTTCATCTATGACTCCTAATATGCGCACGTGTGGGGTCAGCAGCTTAGGGAAATTCAATTTATCTTCTAAAATATTTATAACTTCGGTCCAAAACTTGGACACCAGTGGACACAACCAAGCCATGTGTAAGAAGTTTGCTCCTTCTGCCCCACACCTATGACATCTTGCAGTTGGATCAAAAGCAAAATAATTGGTATTTGAAATTAAAGAAAGTAACTGCCTGCTCTTAATTCATTACCCCAAAAGAAAAAAGGAATGGTAGGTTAGAAAGGTTCTTAATGTAGAAGGTTCTCTCCTTCTTTTGAAGAACTTCTGAATTTCCAGAAAGATATTTTGTGAAAAATACTTCATGAGATTCCTGTTGCCAGACAACATTTGCATAGAATGGAATCTTTTCAGTATGGGAAAAAAGAATTTGGGTAAGGTGACCGGTCACCATAAGAAATAAAAAAGGAAGATGCTATTTGTTGAAAATTATGTATGCACCAAAAATGAGGACCTGAGGACCATGCATATGCACTGGTTACATTTATAAACTATGAGGAGTTGGAGAATGTGAGGAAGTCGGTGACATCAAGGAAGTGCAGAAATGAAACTGAAACTGATTTCTGTGCTTTGGGCATAGAAGTGGGCAGGCGATATATGATTGACAGCTGAGATGTTTAAATGAGTTTATAAACGGTATGAGCATTTTAATAAACAAATAACTTCCACCCCTTTAAAGCTTTTGTATGATAAAATCAATATATTATTTTATCATTCCTTTTACCAGCCTTATATAAAATTCGGATTAACATTCAAAGATTGCTGAAAATAGAGACGTTTGCTCTAATTATTATTTGATAAAAATGTATTTAAATTATCCATCCACATTATTTTTAGTTTTATTTCCACTTTATCACGCTTGCCCTTCTAATGGGATCTTTAGTAGCCTTCTGATGTTTCATTAAAACTGTTCATTTCTTAAATGTAATTATGATACAAAAGACTTATGTACAGAAGTGCTACAATAAAACCATAGAACTGATCAAATTAGGACTGAATATATTTATTTACTTTTATCTATGGTAAACAACAAGTTGTAGGCTATTAGTAAGATAAAAATCAAGTAGTGAATCCAATTGCTCCCATTTGTTCAGTTCTGGCTTTTATCTGTAAGCCAGATTTTATCTGTAAACCAGACTTTTAGTAGATCTTTTTGCAGTTGATGTAAAAATTAATCTATGTATCGGAGAATTATAGAGCATGCGATCTGTCTGCTGTGGGTGAGGGAACCCAAGCCACATACTAAACACCTCTGAGCTGTTCATTGACGTAACAATACTAGTTAGGGCTGCCATTAGAAGGGATTTGGAGTAATGAGTGAATCAGCTGAAAAATTTGCCAAATGGCAAAAAATTAATGAAATGCATTGGTCAATAGGGTACAAATGTTTTTTAAATGCAACTTTTTTCTTACTCCAAATGCATTAAAATCAATGGCCATTTTTTCTTGCAGCAACTATTTTGAAGTAGTTTTGCAAAAAAATTTTCAGATGGCAAAATGCAGAATTTCATCACAAATCCGTGCCTGGTGAAAATATTGACTCATCACTACAGTGAATGTTGTGTAAGGACGTATTTATTTAATGTTGCCTGCAATGTAATATTAATAGACATACTGATCTGTCTTTTGACCCTTTTTTGCTTTTTAAACAAAAAGGATTCATTCCTATAATATAATCCCTACAATTTAATGCTTTTTTTAAAAAATCTTTTCAAAATCTTTCAGCAGTGTACTACAGAATTTTTGAAGAAGCACACCAGAAATGCCTATTATAAATTACACAGCTAAAGTAAGCTGGCCCTAGAAAACCATACAATTTTGAAAAATATATGTTCAGAAGGATTCTAAGTGGGCAAACATATCTTTCTGATCCTACCAAATTGCAAAGCTTTGCTAAAGATAGTGTTTTGCATGAACTTTACAGTATGCTTTAGTAGGTAGTGGTAGGTTTTAAAATTGTACAAAAGTGGAAATAAAAAAACTATGGTTGCTATATGACTTGTCCTCAATAATGCATAACTATCTACATTTTTTACTAGTTGATCAATCCTTAAACTATGCTTCACAAGCATTTACAAACAATATTAATAAATCCCCCAAAAGATTTAAAAATTTACACTGTAAGATAAATATATTTTTTACAGAGAAACATGACAGTGCTTCCTAACAAAGCTTGTATTGCCTCCTAGCATTCATATACAAATTCACTTCTATGGACTGCTGCAAACATTTCTGACAAAGTTAAAAAATGCTAGCATTGCCACCTAAATAATAGAATTGCATCCAAGGCATTTACATTCATGCAGAACATAATAAACATTTGCTAATCAAAGGCTCGATCTGAAGCATCTACATATCGTTCTGCATTCTGGTGGCATTGTGTCGTTCATTTCATTTTTGCATACCAATTAGGTTATTACAGAGAGGAATAGCTGTGTTTTTGTGTCGCCGTTTGAAATTTAGATTGTTGTTGATTAGAATTTACAACGCAGCATGTTTAAAGCAATCCATGACACTTCATAGTTAATCTACAAAACATTGTCAGATGTATAAACCTTTGTTTATCTGGAACATTAAATGTATAAAAGCAGATGGTTGGCAATATGATGAATATTAGAAGTGACTAAGAACTCCTATTCGGAGAGCATAAATGTAGGCAGAGCAAATGTGTATCTACATCTTACATTTAAAAGCTTTTTAAAACTTTTTATATTAGCAATGCAAAACTTGCAACATTCTTGCTCTTGAGACACTTAAACTTTCTCTAAATGCATAAATTCTGACACAGTTCAAATTGGACAGAAACATTTTTCTGAAGTGCGACCCAGTGCCACAGGAATAGTAGTAGACTACAGCTTTTGCCTCTACTACTAGAACTTGAACTATATTTTCACAGTTTTATAAATATGCTGTTATAAATCCCATGTTAGTAAGGTAAGAGATGAGTAAAGTCTATTTTCACCCTTTGATAAATATAATAGCACAGATGACATTGATCAGCCTTGTTTCCATGAAATAATTGACACACTGTGTCATTTACAAGGCAATAAGTACCAGATAAGCTATGGAAAAGTAAACAATAACGGTCCCTAGATAACTTTTAAGGCTTTGAAATTGAGAGCTTTCAGTACAGAAAGCTGGAACTATTTTATTTTGCCCAGATTAAACTCTAAGGGGCACATTTACTAAGGGTGGAAGTGAATTTTCAAATTCAAAAACTTTGAATTTCGAAGTAATTTTTGGGTACTTCGACCATCTGTCTCTTCGACTTGGACACTTCACCACCTTAAACCTGCCGAATTGCTATGTTAGCCTATGGGGACCTCCTACAACCTATAGCCAGTGTTTGTCTAATATTTTTTAAAAAAATCATTTGAATCGCACGATTTTTACTTTGATAGAAAACGTCTGTTTTCGATCGAAAAAATACTGACTATCGAAATATCACATTCGATGGTTGAATTTAGAAGTTTTTTAACTTCGAAATTCGACCCTTAGTAAATGTGCCCCTTACTGTTTATAACACGGGGAGGCACATTTATAAAAGGTTGAATTTCGAATTCATGTGAATTTTTAAAAACTCCCATGAACTCAGAATTCAACCAATCGAAATTTTATATAAAAAAAAAAATAATAACATTTTCAAAACCCGGGTGAATGGGATTCAAATTAGATTCGAGTTTGACAAACTCAATACGAGTTTCTTCTCCGAAAAAACCTAGAATGTCAGGAAGGCTGCAAACAACTCCAAATTGATCCTAGGACGTCTTCCATTGACTAAAACAGCAATTTGGCAGGTTTTAGGTGGCAAATAGTCGAATTTGAGTTCTTAAAGGACCAGAGTAAAAATCTAATTAGGATTTTTAAAAAAAACTCAAATCAAATTTTAACAATTCCCTAGTCAAATTTGACAGTTTTGCCCATAAAAAACTTGAAAATCTAATTCGAAATTCAAATTTTCAATTTGACCCTTGCTAAATCTGCCCCATAATGTCAGCAGATTTCAAAGCATAATATTTGTACTTAATATAAAGTATTTATGCTGTACTAAAATGCCAAATAAAGCAAAGACCATTTAAAGGAAAAGTTCAGTGTAAAAAAAAATTTGTAAATAGTGCAAAATAAAAAGATGTTTCTAATATAGTTAGTTGGCTAAAAATGCAATATATAAAGGCTGGAGTGACTGGATGTCTAACATAACAGAACCCAAATTCCTGCTTTTCAGCTCTTTTCAACTGTTAGGGGCATATTTATTATGCTGTGTAAAAACAGCAGGACAATACATCACACATTACTAGGCTTCGCCATGTAAAATACTGTGTACATTTTTTATGCATTTTTTCATAGACTGACTTCCACCGTAAGCAATGTAAAATAACGGCGGCAAACCTTGCTTTCACGTGGCATAAAATTACACATACCATGCAATATTTTACACAGCATTTTACTCAACCTAATAAATATGCCCCTTACTTAGTCAGCGACTTGAAGATGGCCCACATGGGACATAACTGTTCAGTGAGTCTGCAATTGATCGTTAGATGCAGGTCAGATTTAAAAGCAAACAATTGACCCCCTCAAGTCACTCATTGGTTACTGCCTGCTAACTAACTAACTACAGTTTATTAGAAACTTTTTTTATTTTGCACAGCCTATATATTTACCTAGTATTTATACTGAATAATTCATTTTAAAACGTTTGGTAGCATGTAACACATCATTCATTTAGGTACTTATATGATATGTTGATTGTTGATTCTGTAATATTAATATTACTATAATAAAGGTATTTGGGGTATATAGAATAGGTACTGCAGCATTCTCCTGTTGGATTATGTGGTCTCACTATCAATGATCATTGATAATGCTGAATTGTATGTACAGATGACAATAAGGCCACTGACCCTGCTAAAAATACAAATTCATTGTGCTGGGGGTCCATGTAAAGGGAACAATTACCCCCTTACCCTTTTCAGTTGGGCCTATATAAAGAAATGGCCCATTTTACTCTCTACCAAAGGTTTTACATGCCAACACATTTTGCTATGAAAGCCCAAGCATCAGCAAGCACAAAATCTCAATATAAAAATTGTAGTGTCTAAGTTGTTGGACCTTATCTTAATTTTTCCAAATTAATAAAAAAAATAATAAAATAATAAAATTAATAAAAAAAAAAACACATTGTTCTCTGTATTAATAGTTATTAGATAAGAAAAAAAGAAGATTCCATCAGGTTCAGCCTGTGAAAAATTCATCCAGAGGAAGGCAAAATTATTTTCTGATCCCAAAGTCCCATCATTCTCAGCCCAATCTTAACTAAACTGAATTTGGTGAATAAAGCTGTTTGCTATTCCAAATACTACAGTTTTTCAAATGTATGAAAAATACCAATAACCATTAATCTCTCCCCTTGAATGTAAATATTAAAAGTAAGATACTGGGCTGTTCTGATTGCTAACTGATTGCAATCAGTACAGCCCTTATAATGAATTTCTGAAGGTTCCCCCCTTTTTAATACACAGTGTGTTAGTGGAAATAAAAAATATTTGTCCTCATCATCCTCATCATCTGGAGATCAGCAAAAAGCATAATACAAAATACAAAATTCTATTTTCTAATCTCTCTCTTTGTGAAAGTGTGTGTTATTTCAAACTGGGTCTACTAGGTGCACTGTTGTCAGAGGAAATATAACAGTATTCCAGTATTTTTGGGAGGTAAAGAGATAATTCTGCTGTGACCCTAAAATATTTTTCTGGTTGCAGCTGTGATATAATGCTGCATAAAGTTTGGTTTAACGATGATGATGATACAGAGAACTGTTTCTTATTGGATCAACATAAATTTTGGATTTAGTGACCCCAAAATGGATACAGAGCAATTACATCTATTTAATTTGTAAATGATCATCTGAACCAATTGTGCACCTTAAAGAGATCAATTAAAAAGTATGTGAAATATCAAAATATAATAAGTATAAGATGGAAATAAGTCATCATTAAAATATGATTGAAATTAAATATGTAAGAACATTAGCATAGATTCCCTGAGGAAGGAAGGCTTCTGTAAGATAAATCTTGACATCAGTATGTATAGACTTATATGTTTGATTGCCTGCAGGAATAAATGTTTGATTGCCTGCAGGAATAAATGCAAGATTTCCTCATTTTAAATTTCTGAGTACAAGAAAATAAAATAATTTCCCTGAATGCCATTCCTCAAACAGAATAACATAGAACAATTCTTGTGATAGCAGTAGATAGAAACACTTAGAAATAAACAATTAGAAATAAAATGCTAAACCCCACCAATAATCCCTGATTTGAGAAAAGTTAGGCAAAGGGAATAATCTGATTTGAGAAAAGTTAGGCAAAGGGAAAGTCCAAAGTTCAGCACAAAGTGTCCAACATATTGTACCACAAAGTCCAATTCCCAGACATCAAGTCAGGCAAGTTACAGGCCAAGGTCATTACCGGGATAATGTATCTTAAAAACACAACACTATGGGGGTTATTTATCAAAGGTTGAATTTTAGAGCTTTGTGAGCTTTTTTTTAGACCACAAATGAACTCACAACGGGAATGGTTTGTAATTTAAGAAAAAACTCAAATGTAAAATACTCAAATGAGAGTTTTTCCATGGAAAAAAACCTCAAATCACTCGCGTTGTTGAACGAAACCCTCTGAAAAAAATCTTGAACATCATGAAGGCTACAAACATCTTCAAATGGTTCAAGGGACCTCTGGCATTGACTTCTATATGACCTCAACAGGTTTTAGATGGTGTAATTTTTTGAGTTTTGACTGAAAAATACCATTGAAAACACAAATTTTTCATGGAAAAAACAACTTGACTTTTGTTAAATAACCCCCTTTATACAGTATATAGGTTCAGATAGTGTTGTCTAGTGGTGTCTCATTCAAATACAATAGTGATGTTGCAAAACAGCACAATTCTGTAATAATGTTAAAAAGACACTTATGTGGAAATCCATTGTCCATTATTTTGTACCTTGTGTCAGTGCCTTAAATAAAAATCAAATAAAAATTTTCATCTTATTTAAACTCAAAATTGTTTAAAATCTCTCTCTCCTAATCCTAAATGCTTCTTTTATGTACCTATTGTTTTGCTCTGTCACCCCCCCCCCACATCTCTTCTGTTACCCAGAGTCAAGGATTTAAAGACAAAGCTGACTTATTGTGTGACAACACTATATAAAATGCTTCGACTTCGAATATCGAAGTCGAACGATTTTAGTTCCCAGTCGAATATCAAGGGTTAATTAACCCTCGATATTCGACCCTTCGTGAATCGGCCCCTTAGTATGATGTTTATTATAATAGTTTGTTCTATTCCTTGCAGCATGAATCAGCTTTCTCTCAACCATTTTGCCATACCTCATATATTTGTTGTCTCAAAGTCTTCTGGTTGGAACTGGTATTTTCTGCCTTAAGCAAATAAAGTAACCTTGTCATAAAACCAGCAGACAAGGGGGGTGTGGTGGTGATGGATAAAAACAACTAGAAGTTATTGATGAAATGTTACTGAATGCTGCCACTTCCAAAAAGCTTACCACCAATCATCTCTTCTTCAACTGAAAAACCATAAAAAAATCTGAGAAGTTACATGTTATTGACAACAAATAACTAATACCTGACCAACAAATAACTTCTTGATACGAAAGGATCATGGGACCTATGTGTTTCTATAACCCAGTCTCTTGAAACCCCTTATTGTTTTCCACATGTAGAGATAACCAAATACAATACAATGGGGGGCAAATTTACTAAGCTTGAGTGATGAATTTGAATGAAAAAAAATCAAATTTCAAAGTATTTTTTGGATACTTCTAACATCGAATGGGTCAAATTCGATCGAATCAAATGATTCGAAAGATTCGACCATTCGATAGTCGAAGTACTGTCTCTTTAAAAAATACTTCATAATTCACCAATTTAAACCTACCGAGCTGCAATGTTAGCCTATGGTGATCTTCCCCAGCACTTTTCAAAGTTTTTTTTTTATCGAATAAAAATCCTTCAATCGATCGCTTAAAATCGTTCGGTTCGAAGGATTTTCTCGTTCGATCGAACGATTTTGCGCTAAAATCCTTCGAATTCGATATTCGAATTCAAAGGATTTTACTTCGAGGGTCGAATTCAAGGGTTTATTAACCCTCAAAATGTGACCCTTGATAAATCTGCCCCTTGGTGTTTTGTCGCACTGGAATTCTACCAGAAACATTTCCCCAGTATTTTTTGTGTATTTTGTATTAATTTATTTGGTTCCCAAATAAAAATATTTATTTTATTAAGATTGTGTAAATCATCCTGTTTTGTACATTTATTTTGTAATAATTGGCTAAATTGCAAAACATCAGATCGAAAATCCATAAAAGCAGTCGATTGAAATGTATCTTATGAATAATCTTTCTTTTGTCTTGTCTTTGTCAAAAGGCTTTGTTTCCTTTGCTTAAATCAGGTTTGTTGAAATTGTGTATGTTTATAATCAGCTTCTTGTGTTTTATTTTCCATTAACTGATAACATGATTTATATTGGTGAGAATGTGGGACATCTAATCTGGGTTTGGTTAATTTAAACTGCATGGAACTTTGTACTTATTTTGTGAGAAATTATTCTGAAACAGTTCACTACTTACAGGTGCTTCCTATCTTAAAGAGCAACTTTTCCTATAATTATTTTTTTTAGCATTCACTGATTCACATACTTTTAGAAGAAAGAAAATACTAATTTTTTTGGTTCATATTATAGGAGTTTCTAGACTGTCCATGGAGACCTGCTTCTCCTTTTTGTGGTTAGTGTTACAGTAGTGGCTAGACTGTCCATGGAGACCTGCTTCTCATCTTTGTGGTTAGTATTACAGGAGTTGCTACACTGTCCATGGAGGCCCACTTCTTGTCTTTGAAGTTGGTATTACAGGAGTTGCTAGACTGCCCACGGAGACCTGCCCAATTACTATATCATTAATTACTGCCAGATATTCCATGGCTAAATCAGTGCACCTCTTTGCTATGCACCTCATAATTTTTTAAGAACATGCCATAGCAGCAGTATGGAAAGCCCTGAAATTGTGACCTTTTCCAAGTCCATACTAAAACTCAATCTGGATGCATAAATTTGGGACACAGACATGAGCTGCCATTGATTGTTTTCCTTTGATTGATAAACACACCCCAAGCTATCCCAGGCTGCATTCTACCTGGCATAGATTGCTAGGATTGTGAGAACTGTAATAAGACTGCCCTACTTGGTTGTTTTTGGGTAAGTGCATTCATAAGCTTAAAGGGGAACTCCAAAAAAATAACTTAAGCTTTTTGAAGAGAAAAATATGCAGACTTTTCATGATTTTTAATCGTTTCTAACATTTTCCTAAGCCGAACCCCCTTCTTTTCTGCTGATCTTTCTGGCTACTTTGCTGAGCTGGCTGACTACTGTTACTTTGTATCAATGGCCAGCTGTCCTTAGATTGCATCCTCCAAACCCCACAATTCCCTGCACATGTGATTTCAATAAGGAACAAAATATTATATTATGGATTAGATACTGGACTTCATAGCAAATCATAATACTATGAGTTTGTGCCAGCATGGTTTTATGCGTAATAGATCTTGCCAGACTAACTTAATTTCTTTTTATGAGAAGGTAAGCAGAGACCTTGATTCTCGGATGGCTGTGGATGTGATTTACTTAGACTTTGCTAAAGCATTTGATACAGTGCCACACAAAAGGTTACTGGTTAAATTAAGGAATGTTGGCCTGGAACATAGTATTTGTACCTGTATAGAGAACTAGCTAAAAGATAGACTACAAAGAGTGTAGTTAGTGGAGTACCGCAGGGCTCTGTACTAGGTCCCTTCCTTTTCAACTTGTTTATTAATGACCTGGAGGTGGGCATTGAAAGTACTGTTTCTATTTTTGCAGATGATACTAAATTGTGCAGAACTATAGGTTCCATGCAGGATGCTGCCACTTTGCAGAGTGATTTGTCTAAATTGGAAAACTGCGCAGCAAACTGGAAAATGAGGTTCAATGTTGATAAATGCAAGGTTATGCACTTTGGCAAAAATAATATAAATGCAAGTTATACACTAAATGGCAGTGTGTTGGGAGTTTCCTTAAATGAGAAGGGTCTAGGGGTCTTTGTAGATAATACGTTGTCTAATTCTGGGCAGTGTCATTCTGTGGCTACTAAAGCAAATAAAGTTCTGTCTTGCATAAAAAAGGGCATTAACTCAAGGGATGAAAACATAATTATGTTTCTTTATAGGTCCCTGGTAAGGCCTCATCTGGAGTATGCAGTGCAGTTTTGGATTCCAGTCCTTAAGAGGGATATAAATGAGCTGGAGAGAGTGCAGAGACGTGCAACTAAATTGATAGGGGGATGGAAGACTTCAATTACAAGGGTTGGGGTTGTTTTCTCTGGAAAAAAGGCGAGGGGACATGATTACACTTTACAAGTAAGTTAGAGGACATTATAGACAAATGAATCAGTTAATGCCTTTAAGAATGGCTTGGATAATTTTTTGGATAGACATAATATCAAAGACTATTGTGATACTAAGCTCTATAGTTAGTATAGGTATGAGCATATAGAATTTAAGTAAAAGTAGGGAGGTTGTGTGTATGGATGCTGGGTTTTCATTTGGAGGGGTTGAACTTGATGGACTTTTTCAACCCAATTTAACTATGTAACTATATTATAGTAATGCATTGTGGGTTATGTAGTTCCTGCTTGTTGTCTGTAAGCAGTGGAGAAGTTGTTATAATTTGTAACATCAGTGTTTTAGTCCCTCCTTCCCTGCCAGGATTTCAAATGATTCAGAAAGAGAAAAAGTGTTAAACAGCTGGATTTCAGCATAGAAAATGGCATTTATTCATACTTAAACAGTTAACTGTGATGGGTATATTAAGGGTTTCTGTGTCTTTATCAAATTTTGGTTTGGAAGCAGGAGTTCAACTTTAATCAAATGTTATCTTGCAACATTCTTGGAAGGCTGTCCCTTAATGCAGGCAGTGACTGTATTATTTTACATGTAAATCTATTCTGAGGACAATCAAAACAAATGTGATTATTACAACTTTATGACACAGTAGCCTGGGGGACTTTGACTTTGGGTGATCATATTATATTCACTATAAAAATGGAACTGAAAGCAATTAAATATTTAACTCGCCACAATAAATCTTTTTGACCAATGCTCAAAACTTCTGGAATTAAACTTGGCAAACTTTTCTAAATTAGTTTTTATGCTCCTTTAGGGTACATATTTTTTTCTCAACTATACCCAATTTATTGCACATTTACTTGATTGCGCGTACTCATCTCACCAAGTTGTTCAGGTTTTTGAACCATTCCATAGTTAACCAATTTGAAAATGATGCATATGTTAGCCATCGGTGTAACACATCAGCATTAAGAAATGTAATTTCCCTTCAATCGGAGAGTATGAATTTGTGAGCTGGAAAATCAGGTCATCTTCATGCATTGTAACTGATTCATGATTTGGATTAAGTTACTGCATTGAATCACAAGTTGTCTCCATCAAACTGATAATGTTCTCTGTGCAGAAAGTAAAGCGAGTAGGGTTACTTCATTTCTGACATTGTGTTCTTATGTAATTTCACAGTTTCTGCATTTATTCAAAGTGTTCATTTTCTCTTATAAATTGCTTTGCATTACATTTCATTATATGTTGTACTCGGTATCACTGCATAAATCACCAAAATTGTAAAACAATTGCCCATATACTGTATATGTTATCCCAAAACTATGACTGAATAGAACACAGAACACCTATTTCCTGGCCCGGTGGACATTAGAGATTTTCCTGCAGAAAAAAATAAATTACAAAAATAGGTATGGCGATAAGTAAATGTGTTTGTTTTATAGCTCTCACTTTTTTCAATGAGTGTTTTGCACTTTATATGTTAACATCAATACAATGCATACAAGTGGAATTGTAGCATGCCTCTGAAACCCAATCAAATCATCTGTTCCCCATCACCTCTGGAAATATATTTTCTAGCAAAACAAAACTACAAGTCATGTCATGCAACCAGATAAAACTTCTGTTTCCAGTATTCTATACTGGTATTTGAGTGATAAAACTATAGTAATAGTTTTGATATTTATCTCATTTGCAACATTGCTATTAGCAGATAAAATTTAAAAAAAAAAATGTTTTTTTTACAATAAAATATGAAAGCTGAGGCTATTGGATATTTTTTTTATTATAGCCGTATTTAAAAAGTATTGATGTAGTAATGTTTACTACACTACTACACACTGTTGTTGGAACTTATTTATAAAGCTGCAAAAAGTTATTTGGAAGTTGAAGAGATGCTGTAGTAGTTGAAATAAAAATGTTATGGAAGTCGTAAAATGTAGTCGAAATCCCATTATTTCAATGGCATTTCAATGACCTCGAGCAGATTATCAGCCTTCATTAAAAATGTATGACTTTTTCTCTCACTTAGCCAAACAGAAGTTCTTCATCTTCCCATAACAAATAATAGGATTTTGCTACATCTGAGCTAGCTTACTAATTTTACTGATAGTGTAGTGAAAGTTCTTTATGAAAGCACAAAGAAAGCACTTGCAAGCAGGGACCTCTAATCTTGCTGTTTCCTTACTGTAATTCATGTTTGTTTATTTCATGTAAGACCCTTCATGTTATAATATTATTGCTGTGTACCCTGCTGGAGCTTTATAAAAAAAATTACAATAAAAGTAATGATGGTTTAAATCCATATTAAAGTGAACATATACCCCCTTTTGACATGAGCTGAGCTTATGCAGAAAAAGTACTTACACAGTTTCTCAACTTCCAGATATAAATGTATTTTATTTGTATTATGTATTGTATTCCCTTATACTTATACTGATAGTGTAATGTTGACCTCTCCCTCGGTTTGTTCTGTTGTAAAGTGGTGAATTCTAGTACTAGAAGTCTGCTTACCAAAGTGGGTGGTATACATATTATGTGGACTTAAAGTCCCAGAATGAACCACTTCACAATAGAAGATGGTAAGGGAGGGGTTGCATTACAGTGAGTGTCATCTTGCTGGATAAATATTTTAGAAAAGCATTTTTATTTCAAACGTTTCACAAATGCTAACAATTGACAAAAAGGTCTTGACTTTATTTATTACGCATAAAACCATGCTGGCACAAACTCATAGTATTATTACTTGCAGAGAATTAAAGTATCTTATCCCTTAATACACCTTCGAGAGGCACTGAATAAGCTATTTGCCAGTCTCTCTTCACCAAGCCAAACCTCAGTGAATCCTGAAAAATTAAGTAAAGGTTTGGCAATCACAGACCTAAGCTTGTTTAGTACCCTGGGATGAATACCATCCAATCCCAAATCTTTGTTTATCTTTACATGTGCTAGTCTGTTTTGAATGTTCTTGTGCGTGAACCATGCATCATTAGTTGTATTACTAGTGTAGTGCTATAGTAAATTGAGTGCACCCTTCTCTACTATGAGCTTCATCCCCAAAATTTGCTCCTGATGAGAACTTAATTATTCAGGGGTAAGCCCTAGCAAACGGTGTGGAGGCAGGGTGTACTATAACTGTAATTTGGTGCAGGGTACAATACAGGCCAGGGCTTACACAAAATGAACCCTGAGCGCATGGCTGCCCAGGACTTTATACTTTAGCACAGTGCCATCTACTGGGCACTGTTAGAACACCTGAATTTTACCTTGTCTGATAGCTTTTTTGCATGATTTCTTGGCCTCTTGTACCTGATGAACATTTTGGCTGTCCCAGCAAACTTAAATGCCTTAAAAACACGTCTCTTACCCCCCTCAACACCAACACTTTTTATTTTGCGACAACGTTCCTTGCTTACTAGGGGAAAATACTGACATGTATATTTATTAAGCAGCTTGTGAAAAGCCTTTTTCCAGTTAATATGTTGCAGAAATGCCCTTATACTGGCAAAGTTTGCACATCCAACATTTAGTGGGTTAATTATCAAAATCTGAATTTATCTCATTATTTTCTGAAATATACTCTGACCAAATCCGCATGGTTTATTTCCCTTTATTTATGAATACATTTTCCAAAAAAATTCCAGTTCGGAGAAACAATCGTGAAAATCAGCCGAAAATTTGAATTGTACACATTTTTTAGATTTTCTTGTAAATATTCAGCATATTTACAGGCCTGCTAGCTTTTTCTTAATTGACACCCCCATTACGCCATTCAATGTCTGGTTAATAAAGTTATCCATACTAATAACTTGACCTACTTGGGAAGCTGCTTCTATTTGTAAAGTAGCTGGGCTTCATTCTTGTCACTTATACAAGGTGGCTTGTAGCATACACCAATGATACAGTAATTTTATTTGTAATCTATTGCCCAGTTGAATTCTCTACCCAGAGGGATTCCACACCCTTCCCCATGTCACCCAGTGTCATCTATGGTTATTTATTAAGAGTATGGCTTTAATTTAGTTCAAGAAATACAAACACACTCCTCCACCATTTTTAATCCCTTTGTTCCTCTTCAAAAGGGTTTAACCCATTTTACAGCCCAGTCACATGTTTCATCCCACCAGGTCTCAGTGGTACCAAATACTGTATATCATAATTTTTAGAGTATGCAATTAATTCTAGCTCCAGCAGCCTTCCTGTTTAGTAAACTGGGATCTAATTTTCATGATCTACTGGCAGAATGTCACTAGTACTGTTAATGATGTCATTCATCAGTGTGCTTCCAATAGTTTCATTCACCCTACTGACTGTCCCCAATTTATCATAATATTTCCCTCTCTGTTCCATTCCACAAGCTGCTGCTCCTTTACCTTACATAGCTTTCCTCCAGCTACCACTTCAAATAGGCAAAGGAAGTTCAAATCTTTCTTCCACCTGCTCTCACTCTCTTTTCTACTGTTACTTGCTGCAGGTGATATCTCTCCTAATCCAAGTCCCTACCAATATACCTATCTGCCATCACCCACATTGTGGACCCCCTCTGTTCAAACCCACAAATGCTGCTAACTTTTCTAACCTTATTCAAATTCCCAATCTCCCTTCTGCATATCTCCCCTTCTCTTGTGCACTTCTTAATATCCACTCTTTTCCTATCATACACTTTAATTCAGGATGTCTTCTGCTCTAAGTCTCTTTAGCTCTTTGACCTAACTGAGACCTGGCTCTCTCAGAATGGCAATATGTGAGGGATGCGTGCTATTTATCTTTGTTTTTTACCTTCATTTTAGTAAGTTGTCTGCAAAAGATTTCCCTGAAATCATCAAGGCTATGATCACATTGTTGGATAAACTTTGTGCTGGGTAGACAAATATTTTTAATTTTCTTATTTTTATCTATTTTCAATCACTTGGTTAATTTACTGTAAAAAGGTACAGATGAACTGGTAGTTGGCTAAAAGTCTATTTAATAATAGTACATAATAATTAATAACGTAAAAACCTGTATCAATGTTTATATTGTATAGTCTCAAGAAATCAGAATATGAAATACGAAAGTTTTTCAAGTCATTGGGACAGTTAAAAAGTCTTATATAATGATCCCAGTTTGTAATGCCATTTAACGGTATAAAACAATAAAGGGAACTGTAACAAGAGCCATTAAAAGAAAAAAGTTCACAATGCAAACAATTTTTTCTCTGCACAAATTAAAATAGCTTTTGCAAACCTGTTTAGTGACCACATACTGTATGCCAGTGGAATAAAAATTGATTGATAAGTTTTATAGTTAGTGATGGGCGAATTTATTTGTCAGGCAATTCATTCGATTCGCCGCAGTCGAACAAATTCGCAAAATGGCCGCAAAAAAAGAAATGTGTGCTGGCGTCCAAAAAAATGGACGCTGGCATCAAAAATTAGACGCTGGCGCCAAAAACGAGATGCTGGGGCCGTTTAGCGAATTTTTCGCCGTCTCACGAATTTCGCTGGAATTTCAGGAATTTTTCTGTGAAACAGCGCAAATACGCCCATCACTATTTATAGTTTGCACCAATTTGCAGTGTATGAAATAAAACATTACTGAGAGTTCTTTTTGCACCACCTTCAAACAGGCCTAAAACTGTGCTATATGTATTTAAAATTCGCCATTCAATAACTGTCTGTTGCAAAAATATTATTTTTGTTTTATTTATGTAAGTTTGTTTTCTTATTTTCAAATTTATTAAATTTTCCCTTAATGTGAGTAACCAGACTATATCACAGCAGATCCCCACACAACTACTTTCTCACCAATAGCTGATATTGGAATGTATCTGTATATTGGAATGCTAAATTGCCACCGTAGATTTAAATAAAAAAACCTTCAGCTAGTTCAAACCATGAAACCTAATCATAATAGATTTTCCCCTGCATACAGAATGGATTGTGCTCCAGGATCATTAATAATTATTGAAACAATGGATTTGAATGTCTTGATGAGTTTCAGGTCATACTGTATAGTCTTTCCTATTTATAAAACCTCCACAAACAAAACCCATTAATACAGCATATAAATGACTCATGCAGCTGCAAAGGAGTATACAGATGGGTGTTTGGGAACAGCACAGGTATAAAATGTCAGTTATCATAATCGTTTGTGATGTAAAGAAAATATTTTTAAAGTTAAGAAAAAATATGCATAAAATAAACTAGGTACTGTCATTGCATATCAACATATACCAAAATATTGTTGATGCTGAATATATACTTTTATTAAGTAGATGTTCATATTTTCTAATTAAATTTTTTCTGACTTCTCTATTCAGTTGTTCTGAGCTCTAATCAAACTCTAATGTGAACACCCAATTTATATGCCCTGCATACACTAAACTCACCTATACATTTACATTAGCTGCCATATACTTAATAAACATAACAATTATTAAATATGCAGTTGGACGTACACAAGAATTTACCTGCCTTGTCTATAGTAGCTGCACAAATAGGCTAAAAGCTAAAGAAGTCAACAAACTATAATTATGTTTAATGAAGCATTTTATATTCTCTCATGATTTAACTAAAGTTGTTTACTTAACACAAGAATTAGCTTGACTAATGTCTTGTCGTGGAGTTAGTAATCTGACTGCTTAGCATGATCACAGTTGAAAGAGGCAGGCTTTAATCATTCATCTTAGTGGTCAAATTTCTCAAGGAAAATGATCTCATGCATGTCCATAACACGAAGGTATTATCTTTATCTTTATCCGATTAGAAAATATATTTAGGTCTGTCGGAAATAATACATTAACAAATAAATTGGACGTAGTAATGCAAAGTGTGTTCTTTCCATGTCACAGAATACATAATTAATATAATGAAATCTCTACTTCACTATGAATTATAGTATTATTAACATTAAATCTAAAAAGAAGTACAGATATGGGATCTGTTATCCAGAAAGTTTGGGACCTGGGATTTTCCAGACAATGGATTTTTCCGTAATTTCCGTAATCTTCATTCCTTAAATCTACTAGAAAATCTTGTAAACATTAAATAAACCCAATAGGCTGATTTTGCCTCCAATAAGAATTAATTATATCTTAGTTTGGATCAAGTATAAGCTACTGTTTTTTATAACAGAGAAAAATAAATCATTTTAAAAAATCTGGATTATTTTGATGAAATTGAGTCTATGGGAGAAGGCATTTCTGTAAATCTGGATAAAGGATTTCCAGATAACCAATCATATTCCTGTACAAGTATTGAATCCATTATGTGGAAACTCATTTTACAGAAAACTCTGAATTACAGAGTCCATCTCCTACAGACTCCATTTTAATCAAATGATTCAGATCAGTTATTCTTTTCTCTGTAATAATAAAAATATTTAGTAAAACTCAATTTTTTTCTGGTCGGGTATTTTGGGGCCAAAAACTAGATTTTTGTTAAAAAAGACCTCTAATTTTTCAAGATTTATTATACCCAGATGCTGCAAAAAGCCCAAATTCGAAAAACTGCCATCTCAAACCTGTCGAGGTCATGTACTGTATAAGTCAATGGCAGATGTCCCTATCCCAATTTGAATATATTGTGGTTTGCGCTGGGTTTAACCTGATAATGGGAAAATTTTGGGTTTTTTGGGCAAAAACTCCAAAAAAGCAAGCATTTTCAGAAAAAGTAAAAAAAAAATCATTTGATTCGGGTATTCCATGAATTTTATCGAGTTTTTTTTGTGGATGGGAGTTTGGTTGGCTTTTTTATTTAAAATATGAGATAAAATTAGATAACCCCCTTAAGGTATGGAGATCCAAATTACAGAAAAAACCCTTATCTGGAAAACTCCAGGTCCCAAACATTCTGGATAACAGGTCCCATATCTGTACATGGAGGTGACCAGCCATCCAATAATTATCCAAGTTCACATCAATTTTCTTTGTAAATGCTCTGATATAAATAATCTCATTACCATGGCAGTTTATATGTTTAATATCGTAAATCAAGTGACATTCTCATATCAGCCTCACATATACAGCACCACTCCCCACACTATATTGTATTACCCCAAAGGCAATCATAACACTCCATTATGGGTAATTATGTAAACGATTGTTTATAAGTGCTGATTACTAAGAACAATATTAATCATGCACCTTTTACTTATAATTAATAAGGTCACCTGTATAATACATATGCATAAAGCATATAATAATATACTGTAGTCACCTCCAGCTTCTATGATAATTAAAATGTGAATAGCACTGTATTTTCCACATTGGGGCCTTGCCAGTGCTTCGTAAATGGGAAAAATTACCCTTTCCTCCTGTAAGTTTATACTTCTTTAAATATTGTATTATTTGCCCTTTGCCCTTGCAGCTTGTGACTGGTATTGCTTGCTGTAGCCAAATTTATTATCCACAAATACTCCTATGTAGAACTTTGGGGCACTCCTCTAAGAACCCTACTCCAAGCAAAAAATGTACCATTAGCTACCACTCTCTGTACATAATGTTTTAGCCAGTTTCCTATAAATGCAAACTTGTTCTTTAATTACCTCCTAGCTAAGAAACTGTGATCTCAAACCAGAACAACATCCAAAACCCAAAATGGTCAACTAAACACTCAATTACTATACCAATCTATTTGATTTGGCATTAATCTCATTAATCTTAAAGGAATTGTTCAGTGTAAAAATAAAAACTGGGTAAATAGATAGGGTGTGCAATATAAAAAATGTTTCTAATATAGTTAGTTAGCCAAAAATGTCATGTATAAAGGCTGGAGTGATTTCATGTATAACAAGTCAGTCAGATCACTAATTCCTGCTTTTCAGCTCTCTTGGTTTACACTGACTGGTTACCCTGGCTACCAGCCAGTAACCAATCAGAGACTTGAGGGGGGGCACATGGGTCATTTCTGTTGCTGCTGAATGCTGAGGGTCAATTACAAACTCACTGAACAGAAATGTACCATGTGGCCCCCCTTCAAGTCGCTGACTAGCTCAGAGTTATAGAGCTGAAAAGCAGGAAGTTGGATTCTGGCTGTTTTATTAGACATCTGTTCACTCCAGCCTTTATATATTACACTTTTGGCTAACTAACTATATTAGAAACATTTTTTAATTTTGCACAGCCTATCTGTTTACCCATTTTTTATTTTCACACTGAACTGTTCCTTTAAGGAGCAAGACCCAACCCTACTACATATAGGACATAGACCTGAAACTACTCTCCTTTACAAATAATTTAGCCTCTATTATCATATGAACAAGAGAGACCAAGTAGTTCTCATACTGGGCAGAAAATATTAAATGTGTCATAGATCTAGTAGAGATGTGGGAAGGCAATAAAGCATTACTCTGAGTTAAAAAAAAATACCATTAAGGCTAAAACAATGGCCAAAATATTGTATATATTCCTCTTGATATTAATTATATGACTATATGAATTGCAGCTTATAGGGGTTGTTTCTTAAACTATACAATATATTGTATATTGTTTCTTGTATCTTTAATATAATATATATCATTTAACTACAAGTGGAGAAAGAACTTCATCATAATCAAAATTTCCTTGTATGTTGTATCTTTGCAATTGTGTGACTACAGCTACTTATAGGCCTACTTAGTGTCTCCTCCAGAAGATATCAAACCCAGTCTTAACAATAACAACAACAAGCAGTTCTGGTAAATAAAGAGCCCATCATTTCTCCAAATACTATAAGGAAACTCAACAAAATGGATCACATTGGAGACCTAAATTGTATGATGACAACCACAACACAACCATCAGTAAAATTTTAAGCAAATCACCAAACAATCCAGAACTGGATCTAAATTAAGTACAAGTAAACCTCAATTTATGTTCCCTGATTTAACATTTTCCCTTCGTTTGGCACCTTTCGTTGTGGTCCTCCCAAGATACAATACATAATACATTTTCCTGCATTTTACACAATTTTTTTCTGGTCCCATGAAAAAGCATAACATTGTGGTTGGAATGCAGACACAGATTTTTATCTCCCTGGAGCCCCTTTACAATAAAAGGTGTGCCACCCCTATAACCAATTGATTTAAAAAAATATGGTGATTACTGAACCCTTGACCTATCATTTATATCCAGCCACACATATATAGCTCAATTATCTGGAATACTATTAGCCAGGAAGCTCCAAAATATCGGAATTCCATTTCCCATAGTGTTTTATTTAAAAAAAAACTTACCTTTGTACCTACGGGTAACAAAGGTAGCCCAAATTCATGCTGAGGGTAAAAAATTCACTTGGTTTTTATTTTAATATGTATTTTTAGTAGCATTAGGGTATGGTGTTCAACATTACGGAAAAATCCTTAATCCAGATCCCAAACATTTTTGGATAAAGAAACTGATACTGATACTGTTAATGCAGTCTGTTAAAATGTGCTACATTTTTCTCCAATCTTAACTGCAATTTAACTTTGTAATGTACAGTATGTAATAATGTATCTATGTAATGTAATAAAGGTTGGTGTGATTAATCAATGCATAATTAATGAGCCCTTTCAAGATGTCTATGGTTAGTGTCAAAATGTAAATGTGGCAAAAGTTACAAGACAAGGGTTACATAATGTTTATTTAATAGCATATCAAATAGCAACCCATTAAAATAAATTCACAGACATATTAGATGGGAATGCAGATTTTCGATCACTATATATGCCCTGCAGTATTATTTTACAAGTTCCTAAATCAATAAATTACAAAAGTGATTGGGAAAAAAGTTGCTAAAAGTCTATTCTTCTTCTTTAGTCTCTCTGTTTTTTCTATATAAAAAATATAGCAACTGCACTGGATGCACTGTAAACCAAGTAGACATACAGCATATGGCCAAATTTGCATGACTTACCTACATTTCTAGTCTTGTTTTCATACTCTAGCAAAGGAAGCTAAGAAGAATATGGGAAACAATATCTGATTTTGCACATATAATTTCACTGCAACATGCAAGAAAAACATGATTTGTGAACAAAATTGTTTGTGTTCTCATCCAGAGTTTGGATTTAAGTAACATTAAGGGGGTTATTTACTAAAGCTATAATTGATCAAATTTTGTAATCAAAACAAAGTTGACCAAACTCCATTCCACAAATTGAACTTATTTATCAATAATTATTCTTGAAAAATTTGGAGCGAAAAATGCTGGAACAAAATCAAGCATCTATTCGAATCCTGCGCTCCGATTTTATAGATTTGTCATTGTAAAAACTTGACTTCATCATATTATCAGGCAAAAACCCAGACTTTATTGGATAATCCAGTGCAGATCACGATGTCACAACTTCAGGGATATCTGCCATTGACTTCTACATGGCCTTGACAGATTTGAGATGGAGCATTTTCAGATTTTTAGCAGCTTTGTGGTATAATTAATGTCCAAAAATTACAGTTTGTATTTTTCCACTAAAAATTTGAATTTTCACCCTATTAACCTCGACCAGAAAAAATTGAGGTTCAATAAATGAGCCCCTAAAGGTAAGTTTTCTTTGGCTAAATCTGAATAATTTGGTAAATTTTGACTCTGAATAAGGCATAGAATCCTAGATTTAACGCATCGATAATAATAACTAGGGATGTAGCGAACTGCCGATTTGATGTTCGCGAACGCCGTTCGCGAACACCGGCAAAAAAGCGAACAGTTCGCGAACAGTTCGCGAACTTCGAACGCTCGATAAAATCGTTCGATCGAACGATCGAAGGATTTTATTCGTACGATCGAAGGATTTTCGTTCGAATCGAACGATCGAAGCTATTCGATCGAATGATTTTAATTCAATCGAATGCTTATAATCGTTCGAACGAATGGAAATCGTTCGATTTTAGCGATCGAACGGTCGAATGGTCGAATGGTCGAACGAAATTTTACTTCGAATCGAACGCGAACACCAATTGGCGAACGTCGCGCGACGTTCGCGAACATTCGGCGGACGCGAACAGTCGAAGTTCGCGCGAACTAGTTCGCCGGCGAACAGTTCGCTACATCCCTGATAATAACAAGGATTTCATTCTATCTATACTAGGGATGCACCAAATCCAGGATTCGGTTTGGTATTCGGCCAGGATTCAGTCTTTTTAAGCAGGATTCAGATTCAAATTCTTGTGCCTGGCCAAACCAAGCTTTAAATAACTTAAAATCATGTGACTACGTCACAAAACAAGGCAGTAAAAAAATTAACAACCGCCATATTCAAAAATAGTGGATTCAGTGCATTCCTAATCTATACTACAAATAGGCTGGATGAGATGGAGAATAAATTGGCACAGAGAGGGTATCCAAGGAAGGCGTTGGAGAAATATAAAGGTGAAGTAATGTCCCCTAATGATAAAAAAACCTGTCCTTTTCTAGCAATTATAATTATAATATCTTATCCAAATAAATTGGAGACATAGTAAGAAAACACTAGGATATCTTAAAAGTAGAATGCCCTAATGAAACAGTATTCCAAAAACCTCCCCTGCTTTCCTATAAGAGCACAATCATTGCGAGATAGATTAGTAAGGGCAGATGTAGGACCAAGGAAAATATCCCGCCAAGTTACATAATGTAATGCTAAAAATTGTACTTTCCCCTGTCTGTGAGGAATTGTGCCTTCGTTCTGTCCGGCGCGCTAATGCGCACCGACGCGGGACGCCGGCGACGGGCGCGAAGGCGTCGGTGGCGGTCGCTGGCGCAAAGACGCAGGCGAAAACGCCTAAGACGGACGCCAGCGGAATGACGCCAGTTTGGCGCCAAAGTAACAGTATTTAAACCTGATTCAGACTGAGATGCATTGCCTGGTTATTAGGTTGTTTAAACTGAAATCCTAGCGTCTCTGCACTTCTTGAATTCCTGTTATCGACCCCTGCCTGTACCTGGACTGTGATTCTTGCTGCCTGTCTCGACTTATCGGCCTGCCTTATCGTTTACGAATCTCGCTGCCTGCCTTCGGACCTCCTGACCACGACTCTGCCTAATCCCTTGTACTTCGCTAATCGTCTCACTGGCTACTCTCCACAACCCTGCTCTCTGTTCCACTCCAGGTGGGTAGCGGTTGTGTGAGGCGCTTGTGGGTTCACTATCTACTGCTCCAGCTCCTTCTACGACTGGATTATACTGGTGAGTCTGACAGTATAACCAGGCCAAAAGATGGATCCAGCTGAAGGGGCGTCTCCATTTGCTGTCTTAACTCAACAGCTGTCTTCACTAACGCAAGCTGTTCGGGAGCTGCAAATGGCTATTCGCAGCTGCAGGAGCATATTAGAACCCATCCGCCAGTTTTACTCCCATCCACGGCCGCTGCAACTCTTTCTGTTCCAACGGAAGTCCAGGTGATTACCTCAGAAATTTCTGAACCTAAAATGGCCTTTCCAGAGAAATTTGCTGGTGACCTAAAGGTGTTCCGGAACTTCAGGAGCAAATGTAAGCTGCTGTTTTCGCTCAAACCCCACACATATCCCACTGAGCAAACCCGGGTTGGGGTTATTATTTCCTTTCTTACGGGAGAACCACAGACTTGGGCCTTCCGTCTCATGGATCGTCACAGTCCTGTATTGACCACAGTGGATTCTTTCTTTGATGCAATGGCAGTTATTTTTGATGATCCACACAGAGCCACTACTGCCGAGGCCGCCCTGCGTGCTCTGAAGCAAGGGGTCCGTCCAGCGGAAGATTACACGCTGGAATTCCGGCAATGGGCGGATGATACCGAATGGAACCCAGCAGCACTAAAGAACCAGTATCGCTTTGGCCTTTCACCCGAGTTAAAGAATGAGTTAGCTCGTACTGGCATCCCTGATAGTTTGGATCTCATTCTCCTTTCTATCCAATTGGACCAGAGGCTCAGTGAACGCAGAGAGGAAGAAAAGGCTGAGAAAGCAGGCCTTCCACCCCAGACTTGGATGTTACCATCCGCTCCTCCTCCTATCCGAATACCTTCTACATTTTCTCCAGCTGTTCCTCCACCCTTCTTCAGTGCAGCTCCAGAGCCTATGCAGATTGGAGCCATTAGGTCTGCATTAACCCCAGAGGAGCGTATTAGATGTCGCAGACTTAACCTCTGCCTCTATTGTGGACAAGCAGGTCATTTGCTTCAGGGTTGTCCGACCCGCCCAACGGGTAAGAGGATGTTTGAAAAAGACTTTACTGGTTACCATGTTCCTGTGCCTCTCCTGACAGTCTCTTTATCTTTGCAGTGGGGAGACAAGCGGGTAGAACTTCAAGCAATTCTTGACTCTGGGGCAAGCGGGTGTTTCCTGGACAATAAAGTGGCACTACAGTTCCAGATACCACTCCAGTCCAAAAAGAACCCCATAGCTCTTCGTGTGGCAGATGGTTCTCTGATTACTTTAGGCCCTGTGGTGCAAGATAGGGAGACTACAGTATCTCACTTTTTGTTTTGTTAAATAAAGGGCATGCTGAAGTCATGAACTTTGATGTGGTTTCTTCTCCTTTATTCCCTGTCATCCTGGGATTACCCGGGTTGCAGAAACACAACCCGTCCATCAACTGGGCTACTGGTGAAGTAACCTTTCTTTCAAATTTTTATTTTTCCCAATTCTTTATCCCCTGCCTCTGAAATCCATGACCTTCTTCCTCAAGCTTATTGGGAATTTACGGACGTTTTCAATAAAAGAGGGGCTGATAAGTTACCTCCTCATCGTATTTACGATTGCCCTATTAACCTTCTTCCAGGGGCTCAGATTCTTTTTGGACGAGTTTATCCTTTATCTGAGTCTGAACTTTTGGAGCTTCGTTCTTATTTAGATGAGAATCTGGCTAAAGGATTCATTAGACAGTCTTCTTCTCCAGCAGGAGCTGGGATTTTCTTTGTTGAGAAGAAGGATCGTTCATTAAGGCCGTGTATTGACTACCGAGATTTGAACAAGATTACAGTCAAAAATCGTTACCCACTTCCTCTCATTCCAGAACTATTCCAACGTTTGGCGGAGGCTAAGATTTTTTCTAAGTTGGATCTTCGAGGCGCATACAATCTAGAGAGAAGGCGATGAATGGAAGACGGCCTTTCGTACTCGTTACGGGCATTTTGAATACCTGGTCATGCCTTTTGGTCTCTGCAACGCCCCTGCAACGTTTCAACATTTTGTTAATGATGTATTCAGAGACTTCCTTGATATATTCGTCATCATATATTTAGATGATATCCTTATTTTTTCTAACTCATTGGAAGAACATAGATTACATTTGAAGAGGGTCCTGGCACGTCTGCGCACTCATCAGCTGTATGCTAAGATCGAAAAATGTGTGTTTGAACAAACATCTGTGGACTTTTTGGGTTTCTTCATTTCTCCCCAGGGTATTCAGATGGACTACAGGAAGATCTCTGCAATTCTTGACTGGCCAATTCCGCCATCTAAAAAAGCTGTTCAACGTTTTATTGGTTTTGCAAACTTTTACAGAAAATTTATAAAGAATTTTTCTCAAGTCATTCTTCCAATTACTGAGTTGACGCGAAATAATCAAAAGTTTTGTTGGTCACCACAGGCTCAGGGGGCTTTTGAGAAACTGAAGATACTCTTTACTTCTGGCCCAATTCTTCACCATCCAGACATTTCCCTTCCTTTCACCTTAGAAGTTGACGCTTCAGAACTCGCAGTGGGGGCTGTGTTGTCGCAGAGAACTGGGATTCAAGAGGATCTTCATCCTGTTGCTTTTTTTTCTCGTAAGTTAGCCAAAAGTGAATGTAATTACGATGTAGCTGACCGTGAATTACTTGCTATCAAGCTAGCACTGGAGGAGTGGAGGTATCTCCTTGAAGGGTCTAAACATCCGATTCTCATCTTTACGGATCATAGGAATTTGGAGTACCTACGTTCGGCCAAGAGGAGACCTAGACAAGCAAGGTGGGCTTTATTTTTTATGCGATTTAATTTTCATCTCACATACCGACCAGGGTCAAAGAATGTTAAGGCGGATGCCTTATCACGAATGTTCTCCCCTGAAGATGAGTTTCCTCTGGCTCCATTCATCCAGTGTTTCATGCTGCACTTTTGAAACCGGCCTCAACGTTTCGATTTCCTGGGCGTACGGCTCCTCCTCCGCTTCCTGTCGTGGTTGATGGTCAAGAAGAATTTGAGGTTGAGGAGATCCTGGATTCCAGGTTAAGAGGCAAGCGTCTCCAGTACCTGGTAAGATGGAAAGGTTATGGTCCGGAAGAGAATTCTTGGGAACCAGCTTCTAACATCCATGCTCCGGAGTTGCTGGAAAAATTCCATGGAACTTACCCTGGTAAGCCGTCTGGTTGTCACGTCCTGAGGCCGCTCCTTGATGGGGGGAAATGTGAGGAATTGTGCCTTCGTTCTGAGGCCGCCCCTACCCCAGCGATTGATTAATCTTTGAAGGGGCCCAGCAGCAGAAAGCAGCTTCCCCTCCCGCCCACTTTCAACTCTGGGCAGCCCGGCCCCACCGGTGTAAAATCTTTGAAGGCGCCTACTACAGGGAGCAGCTTCCTGGCTCTCCCCTCCCATTGGAGCAAATTTACCGGTAAGGCAGCCTTCTTAATATATCTATTTCATCTACCAGAGGTTTTTTTTTTATCATTGTTCATTCATGAATTCATGTTTTAAGCATCATGGCTTGATTTTTAACATTGAACCATCTGTTTGATATTTCTGAGACTCTCAGGGGGTGCAATTTGGACCTTTGTATGAAATGGAATTCATAAGGTTGCCTACATAAACCTCAGGAGCCCATGCAACAATCTTAACACTGTTTTAGGCACTAAACAAAAGGTATAATTGCTAGTGGAAAGTATATTTCATCTCAGCTGAAAAATGTCTGTAATATAAATCCACTGGGGGTATTTAGTTTTTGCGCTGTAGTGATTGCAGCATAAATGGTTATAAATGGGAACTTTCTGTTAATAAAAGGAATGAAATGTAGTTTAATTTTGCCAAAAATTACCTGCTTGTCCATCGGTCTTAGTTGTGTCTAGGCTTATACTTGAGTCAATAAGTTTTTCTGGTTTTCCTAGGTAAAATTAGGTACCTCGCTTATACTCGGGTCGGCTTATACTCGAGTATATACGGTACTATTGAAAGTGAAATTGCCCTTTAAGATGCTAGTGTAAGGACTCTCATCGTGGCGCTGGAAGTGTGCGTCAAAATAGACCCTCTGGGTGCACATCAAGATAGACGCACTGCCCGTGCATCAAAATAGACGTAATACGGCGAGAGCAACATGACATTGTAACATGGGTACGTCCAGTGCCATTTTCAGTCTTTGAAAGATGCAAATTAATACTGGGTCCTTGCTTGGTTATCAACTTTACTTATGCCTGGTGTTCCTGTGTAGGGATGTAGTGAACTGTTTGCGCGAACTTCGACTGTTCGCGTCCGCCGCAAGTTCGCGAACGTCGCGCGACGTTCGCCAATAGGCGTTTGCGTCAAAATCGTTCGACCATTCGACCATTTGATCGCTAAAATCGAACGATTTTCGTTCGAATCGAATGATCGAAGCCATTGGATTGAATTAAATCATTCGATCCAATGGCTTCGATCGTTCGAGTCGAACGGAAATCGTTCGATCGAACGATTAAAATCCTTCGATCGTTCGAATCGAACGATTTTCGGATGTTCGAAGTTCGCGAACTGTTCGTGAACTGTTCGCATTTTTTGCCGGTGTTCGCGAATGGCGTTCGCGAACACATTGTCGGCGGTTCGCTACATCCCTATTCCTGTGTATACCTGCTTTGATTCCTGTTGTGACCATTTTGCTTTATCCTCATCTGAACCGTCGCTGCCTGCCCCCGACTCAAACTTGCCTGACTATTCTTCAGATCTCCCCTGGTACCGCATATTGGCTCTCCGGCCTCACTCCACTACTTTGCTGCCTGTTCACCATCTAACTTTATAGTTTGTAATGAAAGATATTGCTAAGAAAAAAAGTATTTTGTGGAGCACGTTTTAAATAAATAGGATGTACAAGCCAAATCATATAACTCTAGGATTGGCAACAGAAAATGTATTGTTGGAGTGCTGATTATTGTTCCCTGCGTAGATTTTAATAATTTACAATTCAAAATTAAAATTTGAGAGTTTTGACCAAAAAAAATTAGTATTCTAATTTCCCTTAATAAATCTGCCCCTTACTATGTACCATATGATTCTTAATAGTGTTATATAAAAAATACATAGTATGACTATTTATAAAATGGCACTGGCAATTGAGCAAGACTTTTATTCACTAAGTTATTTATCAGTATAAGGTGAATCCGTTATCACTGCACAATCCTTCCAAGTTCAAAAGCCCCATTAAAATTAATTCTAAATAAAAATGAATTATTTTTACCTGAAGTTACCACAAGGAACTTCCCTGCATAATACTGGCAAGCAAAAGGAGCAAACTCTGTTTTGAGATCAGCCAGTTCACACGGAGCACACACTCCAGCACTACACATCAAAGAACTTGTTGCTAGGTTTGTTAGGCATAATATTTACAATAAAAAAGGAAACATTTTAGATAAATGTTGTTCCTTCCAATATGTCTATGAAGATTTTCATTTATCCCGGTCATGATATACAGTTTCTAGTAGAATTAAGTCAAAGGAAACTGGACATTTAGCGGGCTGAGCATCGGGGTATAAGAAAAATTTGAGTTTTCTTGAAAACATTTCAGCCAACACCTTTATGGAATCATTGTGATTGGATGTCTGTGGTTTTACTACCCTCAAGGATTTAAATGCCGGGAATTCCCTACCACTGCAGTTGAACTGAAGAAGCCACTTGTATGAGTGGCGAAACATTTTCAAGAAAACTCTTGGGTTATGTAATAAAAGTCGCTAAGTTTGCCCAGGAGCAGTTACCCATAGCAACTGGTCACCAGTTTAAAAGCAAACATCTCATTGGCTGCTATTGGTTACTGCTCCTGGGCAAACTTAGTGTCTTTTATTACATACAGTATGGGGGGAAATGTCCAGGTGCATTTGACTTAAAGGGGATGTAAAGTCAAAAAATGAAATCCCATTTTTACTTTCTTTAATAAAAAAGAAATCTATCTGAAATATACTTTAATTAAAAATGTGTACTGATTTTATAAGAAATCTGACTGTATGCAGTGAAATTCCCCCTTCATTTACTTGCTCTCACAGCTGTGGATAGGACACTTCAGACTGTCCCTAACTTCTCTGGAGGGAAACTGATCATACTTTCAAACAGCAGGGGTGAACCCCCACCTTTCTTCCCAGAACGCCAGCAGCTTTTTTTTCCCCTGTAGAGCAGATGTCCACTGTGTAGATTTGTATCCACAGACCCAGTACAGTCTGTATATTCTGATTATTAATCAGTCTTGCTATATCGGCTTCTGGCAGATATTATTTGACTGCCAGAAGCTGTTTTGATAATTTATGACGATCCCTAAGCCAGACCACACTGAGCATGTGCATGGTCTTGGTCTTGCAAAGATGTTTAACATTGTTACAAGATGACAGCCCCCTGCGGCCAACTTTGAAAGCATAAATCATTTGTTTAATTAGGCTTCTGGTGCAATAAGTTTATGTTTAGTATACAAAAGACAGCATTTCTAGCATTATTCTATTTTAGACTTATGTTCCCCTTTAATTTCACTAGACATTATTGTTCCATTAGGCAGAATAAATGTCAAACCTTAATTTTGAATTTGTGTTAGAAAAACACGGGGGGTCATTCATGTACTGTCTAGGCTGTACACACAGCACAGGGCCACTGTACAGATATTAGGGACAGGAAGAAGATGGCATTGTAAGCTTACCAGAATAGAAACCAGAACTGGTACTTTTATAACTGAAAACGAGTTCTGGACCAGGGTCTTGCTTAAGTGATTATAATACCCGGGGATGCGTAACAATTTGGCACCCTCATTAATTAAACCTTTTATTCACCTTTAAGTTACAAACCATTAGCAAAAGAGGCATTTGTATTTGTACTTAAAACAGTAACATAATGAAGATGCATAAATAGGAAAAAAACTTTACTTGAAGCTAATATTGTTTGAAAAATAACAGGGCTGGAACAATGGGGTATACAGCATAGACAACTGCACAGGGCATAAGTGTAAATGATCAGTGGTGTAATTGTGGAAGCAAGCAATACGTGGAGAAACTGAGGGAGGAAGAAAATGGCAGCGAAAGTGAGGAAGCAAGTGAGCAACTGGCAGGGAACATATAATGGAGTCAACAAAGATGGGAGAGAGGTTCTAGAGTAGCACAAAGCCAAATCGTATTGCCTTTGGTGCTTGTACATCTTGGCCTGTTTCTTGAAAATATGGAACAAGAAGATTGACATTCTGAATTTATTTATTCCATATGAAAATGTTATGTGAAAGATTAACATAATGGTTTATGCTTTCTCATACAGAAGTAGAAGCTGAAGCAGGAACTAATGTCTCATCCCACATAGTCTTGTTTAATGTTATCGCCTAACTAATGAAATCTAAATTCTGTTTCATATGGTAAACACAGTTCCATCATTCAAGTGGCCACTCTGTCAGGTTTAGTTAAATTAACAGAAAAAACGCCAGCAATTTGCATAAAATTTTATTTAACTTTATTCTAAACTGAAGATTCAAAGGCGCAGCTTTATTTTTTATTCCTCCACCACTTCCAACCAAGTACAGTACTTGTTTTTGGCTACTGGACAACTAGTAGTCCACATTGTTCTCTCTGCATCATTAAGACATTATTGTATTCCTTACACAACTTCAATTATTGCTACTATACTATAATTATATGATATTGTGCATAATTAGAAATGCAAAAAAGAAAATAAACAGAGTATTAAGATAAATATAACCTTTGTATTAATTAATAAACTACATAGCATTTGAATAATTTCAGTACTGTACATCTCTTCCCCTTAAAAAAGTATTTGTATTTACATATAGAAGCTGTTACGTGGCTTATACTCCACAGAATTCAGTAGCACCCTCTAATTATCACAGAACAGGAGGCTTCTACTGAAAATGATTGTCTCCCCTGTCAAATCATGTGATTGTACTTCCAGTTATACTCTCAATGTACAAAAGAGAAATATTTTCAGTATACAACAAGCTTATCCCTGGTTTGTTACTGCCTCTTAAAATGTATATCCGTGCAAGATGAATCTATTTTATGTTATCTATTATGTATCTATTTCCACTATAAATATCAGTTTCTTGCCCACTATCTATAAAACAAAAGAATCTGGCATTGCAGTACAACAAAAAATACATAGTGCACAGTTGACCTTTTCCAGTTTCTTCAGATAATAAAGATCTAATAATCATTTTTTCAGATACATGGGTGAGTACACATTTCTAGTGATTTGTCTGCTTCCTTGTACTTCAGGCGAAAACTAATAGATGTGCTCCTAAGCACTTGTGCTACAATAAGTCATGAAGCAGGGATTATACGGACTGCAAAATAGTGTATCATATTGTAAACATTATCTGTATTTGAAACAAAAAGCCAGAACAGTAAGAAAAAAAAATTCAAGCTGCAGGCAGAAGCAACATAGAAAATAAGTTGGTGAAAAATATTTCTGCTGATTGGTGTAAGCTATCTAAATGTTCATATTTCCAACTACTCCCACAAGGCAGACATGCTCCTAGGGCTCATTTGCTATTTTCCCAAAACAAAACAAGAGTATTAAGTGGCAAAAGAAGAAATCCAACACAATGTGCTAAACACACCTTTGTCAGGCAAAAGCGAGCCTTGGAAAGCCTTCCATAGGTACAGTAGGTTTTAAAGGAATTGTTCAGTATAAAAATAAAAACTGGGTAAATAGGTTGTGCAAAAAAAAAATCAATATAGTTAGTTAGCCAAACTTGTAATCTATAAAGGCCAGGGTGACTGGATATAACATAATAGCCAGAACATTACTTTGCAGCTCTCTTGGTTTCCAATGATTGGTTACTGCCTGGTAACCAATCAGTTACTTGAGGGAGGGGGCACATGAGTCATAACTATTTGCTTTTGAATCTGACCTGCATGCTTGAGGATCAATTGCAAACTCACTGAACAGTTATGTCTCATGTGCAGAAAATGTAAAGTTTGGTGATACCTTTTATTGGCTAACTGAATAAGAAAAATTGCAAGCATTCGGAGCACCCAGGTCCTTGACGAAGTTAAGACTGTATAACATCTTAGAACTATAAAAGACTTTTACAAATTGAAGGTTTAATTAAGTATGTATTTTTAACTGTAATTTGTAGGTTTCAGTTGAGATAATGGGTCTCATTTATAAACACTGGGCAAATTTGCACCTGGGCAGTAACCCATAGCAACCAATCAGTAATTAGCTTATTTTAGCCATCCACAGGCTGAACACTGAAAGCAAACATCTGATTGGTTGCTATGGGTTACTGCCCAGGTGCAAATTTGCCCAGTGTTTATAAATTACCCCCAATGAGGTTAGCAAGACTGAAGGCCTGATTTAAAGTTTTCCACATGCATATTTATAACAGACGTTTCAAGGTGATTATAATATTAAAACATAAAATTACAACATTGAGATTGACGGACAATATTGAGAGGGATCTCTTGTTCAGTGAACAGTTCCTAGCTGGGACAAGTAGTGCTGGGGGGAGAATATCTTTAGGATGAAAGCCTAGTGTAGGAAATAGAAAAGATAATCTGTTCCTGGTTATGTACATTCCAACAGATTTGCCAAATGTTGCAAGGAACAAGGGAGTGTTAATGAGCAAATGGCAGTTCTAGATAGGATTGAGATTTTTAACAGCCAGCCTAGTCAGATTTTGGTTATGTTCCTGGTGCCAGGGTACAGCATCTGTTCAATCAGGTGGACAACTAATTGGGTGGTGATGGGCATGACCAAGCTGTTTTGGTATTAGCACTAATAAAATAAATGGTAGATGGAGGACCTTAAAGGAGAAGGAAACCCTTTCAGCGCAAAACACCCCCCCCCGTAGGCCTCCCCCTGCCTACCTCCCCTCGGGCAAATGCCACTAACTTGTTAGTCACCCCTCCATGCAGGTCCTCTCTTGCCGAGTTCATGGGCGCCATCTTCGTCTGATCGTTCTTTTTCCTGTATTAGGCGGCACATGCGCAGTAGGAGGCATTTGCCGGTTGCATCTACTGTGCATGTGCCAAAAGTCACTACGTGAAATTCGGACGCATGCGCAGTAGATCCAACCGGTAAATGCCTCCTACTGTGCATGTGCCGCCAAACGCCGATCAGTACAGGAAGAAGAGCGCTCTGACAAAGATGGAGGGGTGAATAACAAGTTAGAGGCATTTGCCCGGGGGTGGAGGAGTGAGGGTGGCCTACAGGGGGAGGGGTTTTGTGCCGAAAGGGTTTCCTTCTCCTTTAAACATGAGATCTGGGAGCTAATATAATGGGAATAGAGCAGGAGCCTTATAGTGTAGAAATGAATATTTGGGGATTCTAGAGCAGTGGCCTAATTTTTCTTTGAGGTACAATAATATAAGCCATGATATAAATTGCACCTCAACAGAAGGGATCAACTTTGCTAAGATGCCGGAGAAGTATTTAAATTAGGTAAGAGGAGGTGCGGTGAGCTGCAGCATCAAGAAGCAGGCATTTGAAATTCCTTGGATTAGACTGAGCAAGTATGATGTGGAAAAATTGATACCCCTGCCACATTTAAACCTAATTACAGCTATCCCCTTATCTGGGAGTTTGTCAGTCAAAATGGACAAGCTAGAGTTAAGTGCATGTAAAATTATTATAATATGATAATTGGTATCACTGACACCTTGGGGGAGGAAACGTGATTGAGTTGTGAATTTAATGATTACATTTGAATCATTTGTTTATGTTACAAATTTTTCAGTATAAGTGAAGAGTACGGGTACAAATGGAAAAAAATGTCACAATGTTAACACTGTAATCTCAATTATTCATTAAAATTGGATATTGGGGAAGCCAAATCATGAAACAAGAACAGGTTTGTGAATATAATAGATGTTTTTCTTGATCTTGTAATGAATAAATGTAATTTAATTTATCACCACCACTAGTATGTGTAAACATCTGGGTTAATTTATAATGTTCAGGAATATTTATGTAGGACAAATATCTCTCTCTCTCTCTCATCTATCTATCTATCTATCTATCTATCTATCTATCTATCTATCTATCTATCTATCTATCTATCTATCTATCTATCTATCTATCTATCTATCTATCATCTATCTATCATCTATCTATCTAGGCTAGAGTTCTAGCCTAAAAGTCAGTTCTTTGTAATAAATAAGTTTTTCATTTTCTAAGACCTGTGAGTGCGGATATTGCTGTCCAATTATACATTTATATATATATATATATATATATATATATATATAATAGGCAGAATGAGTTTCCAACACAAATCCTATTAAATTGCCACATACCTTTCCAAATGCAGTCTTGTATACCTATCAATATATTCACTACTACATCACTACTACTCTGGTATTATTTTAGGAAACCAACTGTTTCAAAGTCCATAATGCAGTGTTACTTCAGGCGATTAAAAATACTGTTTTGCATCAAAAAAAAAATTTCAGTAAAAATGATTAGTAAATCATATTGTAATCCACCTTGCTGGACTTTGTTACTTGGTAAATTGCCAGTTATGTGCTTGTCTAATCTGAATGCTCAGTTAATTGTTAGTGACAACACATTTTCTCATGCTATAAAAAAATTAATTAGACTTTTTTATTATTTAGTATGAAACACTGAGACTGTTTGACATATTATTTCTGCCAACCTGCATATCCCGTTGCTTTATCACAATTACATATATATATAATTATAACACTTTGATATTCAATTTAAATGTCAAATTGAGTTTGGCACAATAAAGGAGAATTTTATCACTGTCCATGGAGAAAGGAACTGTATTTGTGCTTAAAGGAAAACTATACCCCCCAAACAATGTAGGTCTCTATAAAAAGATATTGCATAAAATAGCTCATATGTAAAATCCTGCTTCATGTAAATAAACCATTTTCATAATAATATACTTTTCTAGTAGTATGTGCCATTGGGTAATCATAAATAGAAAATTGCCATTTTAAAAAATAAGGGCCGCCCCCTGGGATCGTAGGATTCACTGTACTCACAAACATACCAACTAACCATACATGTTAGGTCACATGAGCCAATTAACAGACAGAGTTGCGTCTTTTGCTTCCACACTTCTTCCTGTTACAGTTAGAGTTGTAGTATTTCTGGTCAGGTGATCTCTGAGGCAGCACACAGACCATCAGAAAATGGTGGCTCAAGGCAAGAGATGTAAAAGGGCAATATTTACTTAAATATATATTCCAGTTTGGTAAGATTCTTTAATATGCCACTTAATATGATATGAACTATCTGTTGCTTAAGTGTTCATTTTGGGGGTATAGTTTTCCTTTAATATGAGACAATGCTTCGAGATAAACTACCATTTAGCATATATTGTAGAGGCTTTTAGAACTATTATTATTAGGAAACCATATAACATTCTCATCAGCAGTAAACATTGAGATTTGGACCTGTCCAGTTTTAGTGGCTCAAATTCACACAATTTGTCCTCTGGGTTGTTTGGGTCTTTGGTGTATAATAACCAACTTTGCCTTTAGATTAAGCTCTCTCCTACTTGCTTGCAGAATTCTCTATACAACTTTCTAATTTGACTGATGGAGAATTTTGAAGAAGTAAAACATGACCTAAATGATACATGGTTTGTGTAAATGGACAATAGCTTAACTGTTTACAGGCAGGAGTTTGACTACAAAGGAAGTAGAAGAAGAAGTTCAGTGGGATTCTATTGTTAATATGATTTCCATACTGGAACTGATGCTAATGAATTCAACGGTGCTATAGATTGTATATATAATTGTAGCTGAATGATTGATTGGCCAGCAGAGATGATACAGAAATACAGAGCAAGTTTACATTTTCCACTGGCTTTCCACTTCTATACTACGTTGCTTTTGGGCTTCCAGTAGTTGATGGATTTGTTTTTTTTACTGTTATTCTACAGTTGTGTTTTTTTCCCATTGTTTGTTGTGTTCACAATGTTCAGTAGTTGTACAGTATATGCCACTCTGCACATAGAGCTATATTTGTGTACAATATAAGTGTGCTTATTCAATTGACTGGAACTTCTATAATGGTTGCTGCAATCAACGCATTTATAAGGGACCTGTCACCCTAAGAAATAATTCCAAATTCTGCTGTATTGTGTTTGTTAAGCAAATAAAACTGCACTTACACTATATCAATTATTTAATTATTGTTTCCTTTAGTTTTGGAATTTACAATAACATGAAGCAGGCAGACACTATTTTGTGGGCGCTGTTATCAATGCAAGCTTTGCATCATACCACAATATTGTTGTAACAACCACGTTATCAGGAACCTTATTCAGCGATAGTACCTGCGGACGCACAGGTGAATCTCATTTGGGGCCCCGGGATTTCTGCTGCGGAAGTGCATAACAAGTTCGTATGCAAGGTACCAGCAGGGGAAAAGGAGAAGTCGTAGTCAAAGTCAGGTGAAGAGTTCAAGGCAGGCGGCAGGAGTCGTAGTCAGGAATCAGGCAGAAGTCAAAACCAGGAATATCAATCACAATCAGACACTTAGGCAGGAACAGATAACTGAAACCATCTTGGGCACTTCCAAAATGGCAAATTGGCCTTTTAAAGATTTGGGGCCAATTTTAAAAATCCAGCGTCAAACTGTGACGTCATGATGTTCAGCGTCAAATGCTGGCGTCAGTGGAGCCGAAGACCTGGAAGTGTGCGCCTGCGCACCAGCAGCCGAGCAGAGACGTGCCGGGAGGTAAGGGATCTCGGCAATCTCCCAGCGCGTCTTACACTTGTTTATGCATCAGAATGGGGGGGGGGTTTAAGGACTATGCCTATGTCTAAGGCCTATGTGAGGACGGTTGGGGGAAGTGAAATGGTCAGTGACATTTAGGAAGTGCTGATTGGAAAGTAAGACTCTTATTATATACTGGATTTTCATGGATGTCAGTTGAGGCAATATAACAGTTGACAATATAACTCAGCATAATGTAACCAACTAAACAAACATCAGTATAGAGTAAAAGTTGCGTAATGGACACATGTTAGCGACCATAATATATCTTCCATTTCTACAAGAACGGTATGATTTAAAAATCAATATCAAAGGTGAAATATACAAGTAATATGAATTAGAGCGCATTATTTCAGATGCAGCAAAGAGAACAATGCTCTCTTTGTTCATTTGGACTGAGAGCATTCATAAGAAAAATTCATTCACTCTCTTAGGACAAGAGAGCAGTTTCCAATTAACACTTCTGATCCCTAGGGATATATACGGCTGAGGCCTGTTGCCTTGAGAGTCAGCCTGGAACTATTATGACATTCCAGAAAATGCTTGCTAACTAGTTGAAGTTTCTTGTCAGCTTTCACTAATTCTCAATACTGGAAGCATGTTCTTAGACTCTCTGAACGCACAGTTGGTTTTACCTATACAAATCTTATCACAGGGGCATGACAGCATGTATATCACACAATTTGTTTTACAAGAAAACTGCCTTTCAATCTGTGTAACTTGCCAAATCTATCAATTACCAGAGTCAGGTTATGCATTTATCTACATGCTTTGCATTTAATACACGTAAATATACCAATCTGCATCTGCACAGATATTATCTTGGAAAAATTACTCCTGAGTCTGTCTCTCAGATTCGGTGCCCTCTGACAACATGTCGAGGTCGAGGGGGCCATCAAAAAGGATAATATTGGGTCAGCCCTCAAGATGAGCCAATGGCTTTTTAATGTTGTGTTGCCAAGAGACAATAGATTACCAAATGTGCCTTTCATGTATAGAGTGTTCATATTGTGTCTTATCACATTCATGTGAAATCAACAATTGCACTCTAGGGGGCAGATTTATCAAAGGTCGAATATTAGAGGTTTTTTTAATTCGAATGAACTCGAATTACCTCAAAATTCAATTACCATCTTATATGGTGCAGCACAACACTGCATTATTTTTTCATTACGTTAAACTATTTTCATTTGTTGGTGTTACTGTGCCTTTAATTTAAGAATGTAATAGATAAAATGTTCCTTTCAGTGATTCAGTTCCCTCAGATTTAAAATATTTAGACAAAAAACATTTACGTGTTTTCATTTTGCCCCAAGAAACCATGTAGGTGTCTGTGTATATTTTCCTGGAAATAAAACTTGCAGCTGAAAAAAGAACACCTTGAAACAGCACTATGAGCAATTAAATCTTACGAACTAATAGGACACTGTTTATTATTAGTTTGAAACAACTGTATGTCTTATTTAAACAGTTGTAGCATTCCCCTACTGATATAACCAAAGTGAAACTAAAACTACATGAAAATTGTATACCAGTGTTTTTTTCTTTTTTTTTTCTTAGCAGTGTAGATAATAAAATAACAGCATATGATTTTGCTCATTGATCTTTAATATCTTCAAAGGTCGTATTCACCACTGATAAATTAAATGCAGGTCTACACTGATAGTTCTAAATTATGTCTTTGACTTTAGGCATTAACAGAATCAGTGCAGAGCAATAATTTATATTCCAAGATGTAATGTTTCAGAGTAGAACGTGTCAGGCATAAATCAGGCAATTATTCTATATTATAGTGGACAGTATGGTTCTGTACACTGATCCCCTCCCCCAAAGCTGACAAACGCAAGACAGCCACGTAACACAAAGTATATATTATTTAGAGGTGATATTTAAGAACTGTTATTTTTAGTAGATTTTTTTAACAATGTTCCATTACAGCTTAGACAACGGATTATATTTCCTGGGAGACAAATAACTCTGTTACATGTTGTAATCGCATTCACTGGTTTCTTAGCTAATAAAATGCAAACACGATCCAAACATGTGGAACTTCTAAAGCTTTGATGCATTATAGAGAGATTTAAAGGATGGTAATAATTATCTTAGCTGAGATTTTAAATCAATAGATCAATAATTGTAATTTATCTAAATACAAGTAAGTGATAAATCCGCCCTGTCGAATTCATTATCATCAATATCTGTATGCCATATCAGACATGGTAATCCTTTTGGAGTTGCTACCTGACACTGAGCACTATTGTTAAACCCATTATCTGTAATAGCACAGTACCTGCAAATCAGTCACATCTGTCTCCTGTTCCATTTATAAAAGTAATGCATTCATCTATTCCTCCTAGCAAACGGTTTTATTTTGTTTCCTGTGGCCTGCAACATATAAGGGCTTGTTGACTTATTTACTGAACTGGAGCAAGGTGCAAAGTACTAAATGCACTATATGCATTTGCATCCACTACTGTCAAGCACAGATATTTGCCCCTGACAATGAATGACACAAGCAATTTCATCTTGTGCCCATCAAGCCCATGTGTATGTCCAATTCACAGGAAAAATCCACAATGCCACCGACTGGGCGCAAGCAGTGTGTGAACTGCCTACGCTTGGCATTAATGAATGACACCTATAGTCAGTCAAGTGACTTCACATACTGTAGATTAACATGAATGGGGAGGACAATATTTGATTATTTCTGGGTGGTTATGCACAAATATCTACACAGTTCTCACAATTACTCAGTATAATGATAAATGATCCATAGTGCTTAGTGATTTTGGGACATGTGTGGGACCTCACTTCAGCAACTTGATCAATTATATTGGTTAAAAAATAGAAATGGTCTAAACATTGACCCAATTCAGTCAAATAACTGCAACTACCCTTACCACACTTTGATACAACAGTCAGTAGTCTGCTGCTGTCCTCCAGCAGTAAAGAAAGCAGACCAGAAACATCATCCATGTGTTAGAAAACACAATATCAACAAGTATTTACATTATTCAGGACAGGGTTGCAGGGAAATTCAAAGCAGCGGTGGAAACACTTTGCATGGAAATTCACAATCTGTAGAGAAGCAACAAGGTAATGGGCCTTCAAGAAATCAAATGTATGTGAGCTTTGTGGATTCCTTGAGTGTCCATTAATTGTTGTTTCTTTATAGATTTCTGCTCTGCAAGGTCTGGACCTTGCGGACCTTGACCACTTCTCCTTTTTTTGGTGTGTTTCTACTTTGGTATGTGTTCCTGTGTTCTGTTTTTTTAACATATCATTCAGAGGAAAAAAATTGTCCTACTGGTAAGCTGTCATAATGAGCTCAGATATGCTAGAGTAACCCATGTCTAAATAAATAACTTAAATAATGAAATGGCAGACAGATGAAACAGTACAAGAATGGGAGGTGACCCAGAACACATTGTGGGACCTGCAGTGCACAATAGCTTAATTAAAAAGTTACATTCGATTTGCTGAATTGCAAAGGGTATACTTGTGCTTGTGGCAGCATCAACGGATGTCATATTCGGAATATATGTCTGTTATGTCAAAGGCAAATCCCTTCCTGCTTTTCATAAGTGCAAAAATTTATTTTATTATGGCATCCTCGCTGTCTTTCCAGGTGTATCAATATGTTTCAATACAGTGAAAAATGCCATATAATCAACTACCATTCTGCAAAGGCATAACCTAAGATAATAGTTGCTGCATCCTGCAAAACTCTGCATTGCACTAAAGAACACACCACAGCATCTAAAACTGCTTAAATAATACAATATATGGAGTGAGAGAGATGATCAATCAAATAAAACTGCCAACGCTCCCAGACATCCTATGGAATGGCAACCAGCTGTGAATACTTTGACCAGGAACTACTGGAAGAATAAAAATAAGACTCCACAATTACCAACAGTCATTACTTTTGTATGAAACCCTGCTGTGATTTGAATAATGGAAACAGGAAGCCTCCCCTATTGTGAATCTCAGTAAAGAGTCATCAGAACTGTGTAATCTCTGCTTCCCCACAACTGTTCTGAGCACAATGTTAACCTCCCCCTATTCTCTTATTTTATTGTCAGACAAATTGTTAATTTTTTTTCTCTGTCACAAAAATAACATGGCAGTTTTAATTACTGGAAGCAGCCAGATAACTATATTTCAATAATGTTTTGATTGTATTGATGTGCGTAGTTTACTAATGTTATTTATTGGACTTCTTTCTAGAACTCAACAGGAGACCTTGCCCACAATAATGGAAATGTTTGCAGTACATTCCAAGTCACTGTTTTCCACCACAGTAACAGTGCCCAGATAACCTCTCAGAACTTATAAACAATGGAATTTCTGGTATGCGTCAATCTTATTTTGCAGCAGCGGATTTTTCACAGTCACATTTTCAACGCAGTTTCACAAAAACATTACGGGTAAATTCATGGCAAATCCATGGCTCCCAAATTTATTCGACCATCACTACTGAGTGATTTAACTACAGAGATTTTGTTCAGAAACAAAGTGTTTCAACCCTCATTCCTTCCCATGGAAGTCCCAGTACATCTTAAGATGGTAGCTAGTAAAAAAAACAGCAGCCCATTGTTCACAAACAGCTACATTAGATACACATGGGAACAAACCATCTGAAGACATGAAATACATGGAGCATACAGGTGGGCATTTACAATGCAAATACAGAATGTTGGCTTTTCTCCTTTCTTGTTTTTTCCAGTACATGGACTGTATGCAAAGGGGTCACTGAAATGCCCAACACAAAAGAAATGCAACATTTGGAAAAAAACACTGTAGTTTGTTTTATAAAAATGAAATGTACTTCTAAATTTTGTATTGATACAATCACTTGATGGTATAAAATATATCATCTGAAATTATAAGCCTTGCAAAACAGATGGGCTCCTTTACCAATGCTGTAGCTGCAATTTCCCAATTAAGTGGGTTATTTATTAAAAGTCGAGTCGTGTTTTGTCAAGTGGTTTCACTAAATTTTTTGGGGGGAATAACTTTAATTTTTTCGATATTTATTATGCCTGAAGCTGCTACAAGTCTGAAAATACTTCAGCGAAAAAGTGTAGAATTCATGTAAAAATCAATGGCAGAGGTTCCTTCGACCATTTGAAGATGTTCTTTGCCTTCATGATTTTCAGGTGTTATACGCTGGTTTTTGCTTAAAAACTTGATCATTTTTAGGTATCCAAGGTTTTTCTACGAATAGTCAGCCAGCACTCACCACTTTGATATTTGGTTATAACGATCAGGTGCGCGTCAATAGGTGTCCACTTTCACCAGATTCAGTATCCCACAATCACAATAGACAGCACCAGTCTTGAAGATTTGTTAAAAAAGCCTTTATTGGAACTTCATGGCTTTATCTGAACAAGCGCAACTGTTGTTGCGCTTGTTCAGATAAAGCCATGAAGTTCCAATAAAGGCTTTTTTAACAAATCTTCAAGACTGGTGCTGTCTATTGTGATTGTGGGATCCAAGGTTTTTCCCCTGATTGCATTCAATCGAGTTTTTTTACAATTTGATTTTTTCATAAATAAGTAAACATACGAGTTTGTTTCAATTGTGAGTTATTTTGAGTTAGAAAAAACCTCCCAAACTCGACATTTAATAAATAACCCCCTAAGGAGCAGATTTATCAAAATGTGAGAATAGAACTCACTACAAAAAAACTCACCCATGTTCTATTCATTCGTATGTGATTTTAAGTATCATACTTATCACTAGTGTTCACCATTTGATACATTTGCTTTTAAAAAAATTCCATAGGAATGAATAGAAAATGAGCAAGTTTTATTGTGGCGAGTTCTAAATTCACACTTTGATAAATCTGCCCCTAAGTGTCCATACAGGTAGCACTTGTAGCCATAGTTCCGGTTGTGCTCTGTAAGGATCATCAGGTTCAAGGAAGCCATATATTTAATGCCCACATAGACAGTAAGTAAGCTTCTCAGTGACCTGTACACCCAAGTGCTCCCTAGCTTGTGTATCTGAATGTGTGAATAAGTTAGGGGACATTCCAGGGGATGCTCACATTCCACAGACTTACCCACCTACTCTTTATGCAGTACAGGTATGTTACCTGTTATGCAGAATGCTTGGGAATTGGGCTTTTCCAAATAAGGGGTCTCTCACTAATTTGTATCTCCATATTGTGTCTAATAAGTAATTTAAACATTAATTAAACACAATAGGATTGTTTTGGGTTCAGTAAGGGTTAATTATATCTTAGTTGGGATCAAGTACAATGTATTGTTATTATTACAGAGAAAAAGGAAGCCATTAATAATAACAATAACAATCCAATTATTCAAATCTTTTAATATACCAGTAATGAAGAAACGTGGTAAAGTGCAAAATACAAATGTGATAATTTGAATATTTTTTGCACTTTTTCCCCAAATCGATACAAAGTAAATGACCCATTATGACTCCATGTTTAAGATAACTAGAATTTCGGCAGCTAAACTTGTTAGAATGCATTTAACAAAATGAAAGTTGATAATAACATGCCTACCATGCAACCAGAAGAACATATATCATATTATTTTCAGAATAAATAAAACCTTTATGGACTAAAAAATTATCACTTTCAATAGCGATACATTTATATTAGATAAATCTAGTAAACAGATATAATAATGCCATATTTTTCCTTGAATAAAGTTTTAGCCCCCCCAACCAAGTTTGAGGCTTTTTGTGTAAGGCTTTCAAAGCAAAGCACCTGCAATGCAATATAATTAATTGAGATGTAGTATAATTTATTACATGCATTAAACATGCATGATATCTCTCGAAGTCTCCACTGAATTTACTTACTGTTATATGTTTTTATTGAGTTGCACAGGCTTCGATGAAAGAAAAAAATTTAATTATTTTCTAGGAAATCTTACTCAAAATGTTATTTATTTAATACCCATTTCATAATTTATAGTAGTTACTTATTTAGCATATTTCAATACTGTATGTAGCCAGAAAGATATTTTATTTATCAGCATGTTTGTTAGTATGTTGAAATTATTTTTTTTCCAGCTATTTCAAAGTCTATTTGCAGTTTACAACCACGTACATTTTAATACATTTTCCCCAGACTTCTAAAAACAAAATGTCATTAATCAAGGATGACCTCTTTTGGTTACAGTACTGAAATATTATTTTGAAAATTGGGTTTTTCACATTAGAAAAATTGTGAGTAAAATAGTTTAGTGAACTATAAACCATATTTGTTATTAGTCTTAATTTATAATTTATTTATTTATTGCCCATTATTTAAGGGCACATGTACAGCCACAGGTGTAGTGATCTGACTGCAGGGAAAGCGCAAGTATTGCAACTGCACTAGTGGATATACTCGACAGAGCTGGGTCAAGCCCATCTCACTCCCACCACCCCCGTGTCTGCGTGTGCAAACCATGACATCATGCAGGGGGCCGCTGTGACATGGGTAAGCGGCTGAGGGGAGGAGAGCTAAAACTAAGGGTAGGCATAAGAAGTTTTAACAGGTACATGCCCAGGTGCCTCGTCTGCCTACCCCTAGTTCTGCCCCTGGTACATGAGCCCTGTATATTTTGTGCTGTTTTCTTTTTACATGTTATTAAATCTCTGATTGAGGTCATTTTTAAACTACAAACTCCTGGTGAATTGCTGCATGGAGGAAACACAAAAGGGACACTTATTTGCAGTTTTTAGCAAACAGGGAAAACTATTAGGGCAGTATTATTATTTAAATTATATATACTATATATTAAATGTGACCTGTCACTCAAGAAAAATATTCCAAATCCTATTTTATTTTTAGTCAAGCAAAATAATTATAATTATAGAAAGCAAGCAGGAGCCATTTTGTGGACACTGTTATTAAGGAAAGCCTTGCATCATCTCAGAATCTTGTTTGTGCACCAGAATGGGGAACCTGATGTACATCCCCATGCATTAGCTACACTAATAAAGGAAAACTATACCCCCAAAATGAATACTTAAGCAACAGATAGTTTATATCAAATTGAATGACATATTAAAGAATCTTACCAAACTGGAATATATATTTACATAAATATTGCCCTTTTACATCTCTTGCCTTGAACCACCATTTCGTGACCACCATTTCGTGACTATCTGTGCTGCCTCAGAGATCACCTGACCAGAAATACTACAACACTAACTGTAACAGGAAGAAGTGAGGAAGCAAAAGGCAGAACTCTGTCTGTTAATTGGCTCATGTGACCTTACATGTGGTTTGTATGTGTGCACAGTGAATCTTACGATCTCAGGGGGCGGCCCATATTTTTTAAAATGGCAATTTTCTATTTATGATTACCCAATGGCACATACTACTAAAAAAGTATATTATTATGATAATGGTTCATTTACATGAAGCAGGGTTTTACACATGAGCTGTTTTATTCAGTATCTTTTAATAGAGACCTACATTATTTGGGGGGTATAGTTTTCCTTTAAATGGTGAAGAGAACAGAGGAATGTGAGGCATGGCAGGACATCTAGGAAGCGCTGAATGGAAAGTGAAATTATTGCCTGCTTTAATAAAAAATAGAATTAGGATTATATGTTTAATTTGAAAAGGACTTTTATTATACAGATTTGGATGTCTGTCTGACTGACAGGTCCACTTTAAGTGCAATGGCCCACTGTATATGTGAATGATTGTGTGTAACATTCACGTTATCAGGAACCTTGCCCAGTGATAAGTACCTTTGGATACACCCTTTTGGGGGCCCGGGCTTTCTGCTGCGGAAACCAACAATGAAGTGTGTAACAAGTCCATAAGCGAGGTACCGGCAGGGATTTAGAATAGACGTAGTCAGAGTCAGGGGAAGAATTCAAGGCAGGCAGCAGGAATCGTAGTCAAGGGTCAGATAGGAGTCAAAACCAGGATATCAGAAGACAGAATAAACACTTGAGCAGGAACAGATAAACTGAAGCCAGCTTGGGCAATCTCAAAATGGTGGACTGGCCTGTTAAGGATGATTTGGCGCCAAATTCAAATCCGGTTCCCCTCCGTGATGTCAAGACGCTTAGCAGCATGACGCAGGTGTCAAGACGCTCAGCGTCAAACACCAGCGTCACTGGGGCCCGGAACCCGGAAGTGCGCGCCTGCGCACTGACAATCTTTGAGAGACGCGCCGGGAGGTAAGAGACTGCAGCAATCTTAGTTTCTTCCCCCAAGCCATAAGGTTCCTGAATACTAAAGGACCAGACACACACTCCAACTGACCTTACTATATACCACAACGTTACAAAGACACTGTACGTCATTGTATTGATGAATAGCCATTGTATACAGTTGTTCTCTATGAGCACATCTGCACTTGTCATGTTCTTTATCATTTTCTTGCTACTGTCACATACGTAGTGTCAAGCACGTAGTGTAGCACTGACTCTTTTTGAAACCACATGACCAGGCAAAATGACCAGAGATGGTATGACGTTAGGTATCCCAAACTCAGAACTAACTCCAAAGTTCCGATTTAGCCCGCTCTTCTGCCTCTAGCAGTCGCCTTTGGCTTCAGGTGGAGCGCTCTGGTACTCAGATGCCGCCAGGTCTTACTGCGGAAGAACAAGGGAGAGAGTTCTGGATGAGCAAGGGAACCGTACGTACCACTGTAATGAAGAATAGGAACGTAGTCACGGGCAGGCTGTGTCCATACCAAACGGGAAGTTCAGTACATAATAGAAAGGCAGGAGCTTATTCAAGGTCACCTCAATTATGAGGTGATGTCATAATGGAGTGCCTGCCAATATCATAAATGGTGATGGCGTTAAATCAGGAGTATTGAAAATAATACAGCTTGTTAAATACCCATCTTCTTTTATACCACTTTGTAAAATGTTTACACCAAACACATACCATTTACAGTTTGATGAATAGCTTGGGTGAGCAAGGGAACCGTACTTACCACTTGAACAGGAGTCAAGGGGAGACCAGGTTGATACCAAACGGGAAGTGAAGTACAAAATCGAAAGGCAAGAGTGTAGTCAAATCTGAAAGAATTGTCAAAATACAGTACAGGCAAAAAGTCAGGACGGGCAGCAGGCAAGGTCAAGAACTGGACAGAAATACTAATAAATGCGCCTAGGAACTACATTGACCTACATTGGGCAATGACAAAAAGTACTTTGCAAAAAACGCTTTAATATTTGAATTTTTTGCACCAAGTGTCAGACACGCCACATCAAAACCCGGAAGTGGCGGACACGATTAGAGAAGACATGCATCAGAGCGTGAAGAGAGTGGCATGCATCCCTGCTGGAGGCGCGCTTGGTGTCCCCAACGGGCACCCAATAGACCACATGGAGTGATGGCTGCCTACATACCAATATTACAAGTAAAAAAAAAAATACACTTGTTGGGTTAGGAATAAAATTGTATATGGTAGAGTGAGTTAATTGTATTGTAAACAGTGTAATTTAGAAATTAATACTACACCATAAAAATCATGACAGAATCCCTTTAAATACAGGAAGTAGGCAAGTTTGTGTAAGGGGTGGTTCACTTTTATAGAATGTCCTATTCCTAGCAACTTTCAAATTGGTTTACATACCGTATATACCCGAGTATAAGCCGAGTTTTTCAGCATCCAAAATGTGCTTAAAAAGTCTACCTCCGCTTATACTGGGGTCAGCGGTACCCAACCCAAATAGCTGAGATTGCAGTCACTTTTAATCATTCCTATACCAACAGTTCACTTGGGGAGAGACTGTAATATCCCACAATGCCCTCTGTTGGTTATATGAAAGAATAACAGTGTGCCCTCGGTTGGTTATATGAAAGAATAACAGTGGCTGCAAAATCACACAGCGCCATCTGTTGGTTGTATGAAAGAATAACAGTGCGCCCTCTGTTGGTTATATGAAAGATTAACAGCGGCTGCAATATCACACAGCGCCCTCTGTTGGTTATATGAAAGAATAACAGTGACTGCAATATCACACAGCACCCTCTGTTGGTTATATGAAAGAATAACAGTGCGCCCTCTGTTGGTTATATGAAAGAATAACAGTGACTGCAATATCACACAGCACCCTCTGTTGGTTATATGAAAGAATAACAGTGACTGCAATATCACACAGCACCATCTGTTGGTTATATGGAAGAATAACAGTGACTGCAATATCACACAGTGCCCTCTGTTGGTTATATGAAAGATTAACAGTGACTGCAATATCACACAGCGCCCTCTGTTGGTTATATGAAAGAATAAGAGTGCTTGCAATATCACACAGCGCCCTCTGTTGGTTATACGAAAGATTAACAGTGATGACAATATCAAACAGCACCCTCTGCACATGGTAGTGGGACAGTGGGACAATGCACACAGTAATCCGTTCGGCAATTCTCTGTCACCATCAACTTTGCAAAGAAGTCCGGTTGATGTGCGCTGCTGGGAGACAGGGCTGTAATTGTGTATAGGCTTATACTAGAGTCAATACGTTTTCGTAGGTAAAGTTAGGTACCTCGGCTTATACTTGGGTCGGCTTATACTCTAGTATGTACGGTAATTAATTTTTTATACTTTTTAAATTTTTGGACTACTTCTGCCTCTTTCCAGCATTCAAATGTGGTTCATTGACTCAAAAAAACGTTGCTTTATGAGGCTGCAATTGTTTTGGTATTGTTACTTTTTAATAGTTATCTTTCTATGTAGGCTCTCTCCTATTCCCTTTCTAGTTCACACCACTGCCTGGTTGCTAGGGTAAATAATAGCTGCTTAATTACCAAACTGGAAAGCTGCTGAGCAACAATAACTGAAAGACCATAAAATATAAAAAATGAAAATGTCTGCATCATACTAAAAGTTAATGTAAAGGCCCTGTAACATGTTTGTCCTTCCAGTTTGTACATTTCTGTATTGAAAAGCAAGCTGCATTATATACAGTAAATAAAATTATACATACAGTACATACAAAACAGTCATATTTAGTAGAAATCTGTACAATTCTTTATGGAGTTTTTACTGGTGTCTTTACAAAGCAACACTCCTGCAAATGAAGCCTAATGCCTTAAGCCCACTAGTATTTTTAGCCATCTTTTCTTATCGAGTTGCTCCAGCTGGTCGAATCACTTTAGGAACTGTCTAATGACAGCTGCACCAACTCATGCAAATAACAGCACTCCAGTTCATGATAACTGTGCCTTCAGGGAGGAGCTGAAGTATACTGCATTTCCTCTTAAGAAGCATACAAAATGAACATCTAAAAGAAAAGCCTTATTCTTTTGAATATAATTATTTTGTTTTCAGGAGCACTAGTAAAAGATTAATTAGAAGTCGTATATTAGTCTATGAAAACCACCATTTGTATTTTATATATATATATATATAAAATATATATAAGTTGAAAATTAAATTCATTCTTATTTTGAAGGAATAAAAATATAAGTACATTATGTAAATATGTTCTATTTCAAACCACGGGATGCAGAGAGTCTGATTCTATATCATATTAATAATTTAATGATGCATAAAATGTAAGTGATAGTATGAAAAATAATTGGAAAATATAGTCCGTTTTTAACAACCAGTTGGACTAATTTGGCATGTCAGTATTTTAACTGTTGCTCTGTACACAGTTCTGGCTCAGGCATCATCTGGACTGTATATATGTTTGTGTATAGATATGTTTCTGCTTTGGGTCTAGACAAAATCACATGCATGCCCTACATTGTTAGAGGAGTTCATATTCACTAGGCTACTACTGATTTTTCAATATAAAAAAGCTCCCATGTTGCCAATTTCTTAAACACATGCCTGAAATTATTGACAATACCTCTGGTCAACTGGTAATGGTATTTTCTACTACACTATGTTGCTGTTTAAGCAAAAAGTACCATCTATAACTTTTATATTAATAATAGCTTACAAACACAGACACAACTAATAAATAATCTGACCACCAACAGATAATATCTAGGTGCTTTGTATCCCACATTAAAATGAATAAACCATATATTTATGTGTTTTGTAGACAGTGGGATGGCTCTGATCCCTTGGGTTGATGTGGAAGGAAAGGAGAAGGATAAAATGACGTATGTGTACACGCAAAGCGAAACAAGCTGCATGACAAATTTTGCCAGCAGCAAAACCCAGAAGTTGGCAAATCTGTAAATGCTGAATTTTTTCAAGAATCCAGTCCTGTCAGCAGAGTCTTGCAAAAATTCAGAGAAGTGTAGAGCAGGGTATTTACATATTGATGGCTTAATGCAGAGGATTGTACTTTATGCCATAATATATTTCCAGTATTACCATAAAAATAGTTAACACTACTTTAATAATTGCAATGTAGGAGCAGACCAATACTTGCAGAATGTTTTCTGTTGTGTATTATTGTTAGGTGTTAGCATGTGTTACACTCTACTTTCTTGTGATCTCCTCTCCTTCTTTAGCTTTTACCTTAGAACCACTTACTTTCTGTTCTTGTTAAAACTGATGTGATGTTTCTCTGAAAATCCAGATTTTGAAAAAGGTGGTAGTTGTAAGACGTACAAGCCTTGGAGGAAACAAAGCTATGAGAATACAGTATGAGTTGGAAGTCATAGCAAAGAATGTCTTTGATGTCTTTTTTATAAAGAATCTACTGTAGAAGAATGAAACAAAACTAAGCTTTTTCTTCTGCCCACAGATATTCAAGCTATAGGACTTTGAGACTAAGCATGTTTGAAGAATATCAATTTCTGAGTTTATCTGAATGTTGCATACAATGTCATTAGCACTTCATTAAAATTATTTATATTCATTATTAATCATGTGGGTATAGCTGCTGTAAATGTCATGATGCATTCATTAAACATACAGTGGAAGCCCATGAGACAATTCCTTGTGACTTAGAGGAGAACTAAAGATTAACTAGAAAAGTAGGGCAGAAATGTTGCACATAATATTTGGGCTTCTATACCAACCCAAAGGCAACCACAGTCATTTAGCAGTAAATACCTGTCCCCCCAAAGATCCCCCAGTAGCTCCCCATTCTTTTCTGCTGATTCCCTGCACATGATCTGTCCTGTCAGTTACTGAGCTTAGTAATCAACACACAATATGCTGAATATATAAAATATAAATGTAATACTATAAGGTGGATTATTAAATAATTATTGGTGCATGGCAGCTCAGAAACCAGTACATTTACCATCAGAATTTAATAATCCAGTATCAGATTATATGACAAGCCAGTCACATTTTCTGCTTAGAAAATGACTCCTAAACTTAGCGTCTCAACAGTTGCTCAAATCACAGTGTTAAGAATGGAGGCCCAAACCCATAACTAACTCCTAGATCCTTGTCGCGGGTCACTCTTTTGCCTATCACAACCACCTTTCGCTTTGGGAGGAGCCCTCCGTTACTCGGGTGCAGACAAGGGACAAGGGAACCAAACGTTGTAACTGGAACTGAGAACAAGAAGCGTGTTTGAGGGATAGGCTGGGTCGATACCAATCAGGAGAAGCAGGACAAATTCAAGAGATCGAGAAAGTAGTAAAGGTCACAGGCCAAGTCAAACACACCAAAACACAGGCAAAGGTCAGGACAGGCAGCGGACTAGACACGGTTGGGGTCAGGAACTGATCAGAACACTTAGAAGTCACACCCAGTAACTATGAAAATAGACCTTACTTTGGGCAAGGAAACTTGGACATGGCCCCTTTAAATATTTGAAATTTGTGCCAAAAGTGATGACGTCAGATGCAACGCTCATGCCAAAACCCGGAAGTGGCACAAGCACACGTCATTTGCAAATCAGCGTGCGAAGGGCATGAAGCGGCGGATGTCCCCACACTGTTCTACCACCAGGTACCCCTACACTGAGCATGTGCGTGTCACAGACACTCCTAACAAAAGCCAAGATAGAAAACTTCAGAAACTGAAATTCGGGATCATTACTACCATAGAGATGCAAAACCTTTAGGCTGGCTCACTAAATTCCGTATTTTAGCCATATTTATTTTTAGGGTTTAGTTCTCCTTTAAAAAGTGCACTTCATGTCACACAGCATTACGGCTGTGGTGATCTGCCTTTATCAGAAAGAAATTAACATGGCTATTGGCTAGTCATGTGTCCAGTACGTTGAGTGTAGTGTGTATAAATCATTCTTCCATTATTCTCCTGAAATGTATCATAATTTGCAAAACTGATACTTCTTCTCAAATATTACACCCATAGTACAAAACTCAATTAAATAAACCTCATGGAGTAGTGTGTTTCATTGTGCATGTACCATATTGTGGGATATTCTATGAGCATAATTTGATGTCTGAATTGCCATGAATACAGAGGTCAATGGACTAGGACATTTATGAGCACAGAGGACTAGGAATGTGTCTTTTTACGGTCAATCAACAATATACATACAGTATCTAGCAGACTTTATTAACTAAAGCATCTGACATATGTAACCACAAGGTTTTGCCATATGAATTTGGCACCATATGTGCCAATATGGTATGTTCTTTTAGCATGTCATCCATTAGTTGACAACTGACTATAAGTTCTTCTGGCACTTTTATTTCCTTGTGTCTGGATAACATTTTACTGACTGTCCCAAATAGTACCCTCTCTTTTGACCATGCAGATCTCTTCTTTTCTAAAAATGCTTGGTACTGTGAAAGTTGTTATATTCTGTATAATTATCCACCATTTTAATCTCACTCCCAGCTAGACCAGAATATCAATCCAGCACTACTCAAATTCAAGGGGTTGTTCACTTTTGAATTAACCTTTAATATGATGTAGTGAGCAATATCCTAAGAAAATTTGCAACTGGTTTCCATTTTTTATTATTTTTGAGATTTGCATTATTTAGCAGCTCTCCAGTTTGCAATTTCAGCAATTTGGTTGCTAGAGTTCAAATTACCCTAGCAACCATGCATTGTTTTTAATAACAGACTGGAATATAAATATAATGATGTATAATAAATCAGCAAAAACAATAGATATGTAGCATTTATTTCGATTGAATCTGCGACCCCCATTTGAAAGCTGGAAACTTCAGAATAAGAAGGGAAAAAAAACTATAAAAAGAAAAAATGAAGGCCAATTGAAAAGTTGCTTAGAATTTGCTATTCTGTAGCATAATAACTTAAAGGTGAACCACCCTTTTAAAGGTGGCTGTTAATGGGAAAGTGGTTGAATGAAAACTTTCTTTACAAAACTGATTCCTGGCATATGGTCATCTCAGTCTAAAGTTACATGTTATATTTGCCCAGGAGCAGTAACCCATAGCAACCAATAAGATGACTGCTTTTAAACAGGTGGATGCTTATTATGGGTAAACTTGGGATGTCATTTAGAAACACTGGGAAATTTCCAACTGGGCAGAAATCCATGGCAACCAGATGTCTGGACATTTGCTTTTATTGGTCTACCTGCAGCTGCCTTCAGCCCCAGTGTATTTTATTCAAAATTCCCATTGACAAAGACTATAGTGCCGAAACATTGGGGTGTTTTCATTTTTGGCAAGTGTATATGCTCCTTGCGGTTTGTCTCTTTTTGCCTTGATCTTGTTACCTGGTGGTATGTATATATTTCAGCTAATACTGTTGTATTTGATATACCAGTTTATCTGATGTAAAACATTTTTTTTGCTATCTACTATAAAAGGAAAATAATTTAATACCACCTTTGTCTACTAAGGGGGTATTTATCAAGGGTCGAATTTTGAGGGGTTAAAACCCTCAAAATTCGACCATTAAATTCGATTTTTTAGCGTATTTGATCGATCAAATGATGAAATAGTTTGAATAAAACGATTTTTAGCGATCGACTGAAGGATTTCTATTCAACCAAGAAAAAGTAGAATAGTTGAACGATTTTTACTTCAAATCGTTCGAATCGAAGTCGAATGGTCAAATACAGCCTATTCGATGGTCGAAGAACCCAAAAATTTACTTCGAAATTCGAACCATTCATCCGAGCTTCGTAAATCTGCCCCTAAGTGTTATTTCTCTTATTGAGTGTGCAACCCGTCTCCATATCTATATTTTGTGTTTATATTGTGTTTATATATTTAAGTTTTTTTAAAATCCTATGTCAAGGAGCGTGAGTTATATTTACATATACTTGTGCTTTCACTGAAATATAGGGGCAGATTTATTTAGCTCAAGTGAAGAATTCGAATTTAGAATTTCAAAGTAGTTTTTTGGGTACTTCGACCATTGAATGGGTCAAATTTGACCCTTTTCTAGCACCTTTCTAAGTTTTTTTTGATCTAATATAAATCCTTTGATCGATCGCTTAAAATCATTCGAATCTTAAAATCGTTCGGATTTTATCGTTCGGTCGAACGATTTTTATTTGATCGATCAATTGAAGTATTTGCACTAAAATCCTTCGAATTCAATATTCAAATTTCAAAGGATTTTACTTTGAGGGTCAAAATCGAGGGTTTATTAACCCTCGAAATTCGACCCTTGAATGATCTACCCCATAATATTGAATTAATATATAGATGGGAAACTGCTCTGATGAATGAAATATCATAACTAAGAATGAAATGAACTGTCAATTATATGGAAATGACTCTCGCAGGAAAGCAAGCCACCAATGGCGGCTGGTCAGTTATAGAGTGGCAATTCTCTTCTGTACAGAAACTTAAATCTCTTCACTTCCCTTGAGTGACAGATTAAAACTTTGTCTGTGTCTGACTGTGTTTTCTATTGGTAAGGGACCTTTAAGCAAAAGATTCTGATCTGAGTCTTCAGTTCTATTAGATGAAACATCATATTGTAACTTTATGGGAAATTATGGGTTGGAATGAGCAAGAACATGTAACTGTAACTAATTTGCTTTATGGAAAATACATCAATGGTCTGATAAAATTAAACTGTGCTTATTGTTTAACTGTTCTTTCAGATGCTTAACCATTTACCTATCAAGAGTTAATGCGTGATGGAAGCTGAAGTCCAGCTATATTACCCAATAAAACATTTCTAGTCATTCTAAATTATCCCTGAACCAGCAAACTTTTGTCTCTACCAACACGCTGCCAAAAACGCTAAGGACCTCATTTTTTTCTTGCAAGAAACCTTAGTAATAACCATGCAACAATAAGAGGGTTATCAGTCTGAATTTATCTCAATTTTTTTCTAAAAAAAAAAAACTCTGCCCAATCCGCATGCTTTTTTTTGTCATATTTATTAATACACTATTCCAAAAATTTTGTTTGCGGGAAAAAAATCTGAAAAAACATGAAAATTACAGATCGTACAAATTTTTCCAGATTTTTGTCCGAAAACCCCAAAATATTCAGGGTATTGCACGAAACCCATTGCATTTCAAAAAAATCTTTGGGACTTCTCCCATTGACTTATATGCAACCCCAGCAGGTCTGAGATGCCGGATTTTCGGATTCAGACTTTTTCCATCTTCGGGGTATATTAAATGCAGAAATTTTTTTTCTGTTTTTTTTCCACAAAAACATTTGGATTTCAAATAAAAAAATACGAATGTTTAGAGATTTTGGTATTCGGAGTTTAGTAAATAACCCCCTTAATGTCTCTGACTTACCTGTCAATGTACAGGTATGGGACCTGTTATCCAGAATGCTCAAGACCTTGGGTTTTTTCAATAACAGATCTGGATCTCAATAAGTCTACTAAAAAATTATGAAATAAAACCATTAGGCTAAGTTTACCTAATACCCAGGTACTGTTTAATATTCCAGAGAAAAAGGAAATTATTTTTAAAATTTTGAATTATTTGAATAAAAGGGAGTCCATGGGAGATGGCCTTCCTTTAATTCAAAGCTTTCTGAATAACAAATTTCCGGATAACAGATCTCATCCCTGAACATGGTTTTTGTACCTGCACATAGGTGCACCCTAATACACGTTACATATGCTATATGCTATAAGTTATTGAAAATAGCCCAACCCAGGTTATTGCCTTGCAAAATAACCCGAAATTATTAAATAGGAGTCAGATATCAGATGCCACCATATCACAGTCTTAAAATCCACAATGATCACCAACCTGCCATTACGCAGAAGCTGCCTATCTCCCCAATACATGTGTCTGATGGAGGGGAAAATTATAATGATTTAAAAAAAATCGTACCATATTTATGTCCCACCTTGCGAAACTTATAAAGCCACCAATTGATTCATACAGAAGATAGTTTCATGTTAGATGTATATAGAGGTTTCTTAGGTGCCTTATTCCATGTGGATGAGACTACTAACACTTTACTAATTCATGATGTAATAAAACAGTCAGTTTAAACTGACCACAAGTATAACTTCTGCCCATGCTTTAGTGTCACTCCTTATTCAAAATAGCACTGCTCAAAGCAAAAGGAATAAAAGGATGATAATGGAAAACAATATTAAGGCATTATTTACTGGGATCCAGAAGATACTCACAAATAATCATGAGATACTGTTCAAAAATTCGAATGAATACAGATAAAAGGGTTTGGATCAAAACACTTATAGCAATGGAATGTTGTACCTTGTATACCATTGATCAAAACAAGTATGTAGCATAAGGTATACCTTTTATTGGCTAGCTTAATAGATTGTAAAAATTAAAGGCCTACTTAGAGTATTGCTTTAAACATGGTATAATATAGAAACGGAAAAATCACTAGCACATGGTATTCTTGATGTATCACAAGGGCAAGTGGGCACCAGGCAATAATGGATATTCTGTAATAGAAAATGAGTGAGCTACAATGTAGACTTTGCAATGCCATCATGACATTTATTAAAACCCAGTAGCTGATGGTGGTTTATAAAGAACTGTAGCCCTCACAATATCTACAAACATTAAACAATAAAATGTTGCTGATAATAAAAGAAAAGAAGCAACAATTTATTTTGTAGATTTGACCAGTTGACCCCCATCAACACCCAGTATACACCCACATATGTTGTCATCAACACCCAGAATACAACTAAAGCAACCCCATTTATGCAGACAGCTTTTATAGTTTAATGCTGAATGGTTCACATTCCAGAAAATATCACGTGCCCCCTGCTTTAACTGATCAATTTAATATGAAATATTAAGCACTAAAAGGGCATTTATTTATATACCTTTTATCATTACAAGTGCAGTGGGAAAATGCAATTTCAGACACAGTTTGTCAATTGTCATGTTTTTTACCCAGAGTGTGGCATTTTTTCTCATAATTCCAGCACCTTCATCCATCAAGGGAGCTGCATCCAGCACCCAATGGATTGAAATGTGCACGATTGTGACTACACTTTGATGGAGGTGGGATAAAGTCCATTTCTTTGGGTGCAAGTTTACAGCACTTATTGAAACAGCCTGCACTGGGAACCGTGGATTTACTGCCAGCTTCAATGTGTTATTAGCTCCAGGATTCCTCTGTATCAGTAGCTGCTAGTGATGGGCGGATTCTTCCATTTCGCTTCACTGAAAAATTAGTGAATTTCCTGTGAAAACTGTGAAACTGCAAAAGATTAATGAAACACGAAAATTGATGCTCGCGTCAATATTGACAACGGCGTTAAAGTCAATGGGCATCTGAATAGTGTTAACACATAGTGATTTTTGCCGCTGCCGAATTTTCTTGGGAGTTTCGCCAATTTATTCGCCTGTGTCGAAACATGGATATTCAACGCAAATTCGTGCCAGATGAATTTATTCGCCCATTACTAGTAGCTGCACTTGCACATTATTTGTAACACAAGACGAGATGAACATATCAGAATCTAATTACAACTATGTGCAAAAAACATCTTTGGGTACAAGTACCATTAATGTATGACACCACCTAAACTTTAACTGCAATGGTAAAATTACCCTCTTGAGTGGCTTTTTCTTCTGGTTATCTCCAGGTTGCTTGTAACACCCCAGGTTATTAAACATTTGCATGGATCAACTTAAACCTCCTCTTACTGCATATTCTTTTAGAATATGCTCAGACTTTCTTGAACTGTAGAAAATTAATCTGAAGGATTGACAGAATTTCTCTGTTAGTAATGCCAAGAGATTTAAGCCAGAAGAATACACGATACTTGCATTGACGGTTGCTGACTTTATTAAATCAATGTGGCAGCAATTATTTTCCTGAGCGTTTCATTAAAAATATCTGTTGGACTTTTGACAAAGCACCACACTATTAACCGTACCCTACAGAGGGGAAAAAAATCATATCTTATTTACCATTGAACTGCAACCATGCTGAGTCTCATACCACATGCAATGTCCACTTAAAAGGTGTTTTAGTTACCGAGGCCAAAGCTCAGTGTTACAGAAACTCTGAATAAGGAATGATAATGTTTCCCACTGGTTCCCTTTGATATTCTGCAGAGCTTAATTTTCCTCTCAGATCAATACAATTTTTTCTGACAGTAGAACAAATTTGGAAGATAAGATGAACTCAAGTGAAGAAGTAACTTGCAATGAAATGTAAATAGTTGGTGCCCTGTTATTGCATTGCACTGTACTTTGTACTTTTGGATATTTCATAGAGCACTTTTGTAAAGGCTGAACTTTTGTAAAGGCAAAACTGATTTTCAACATTTTGTTCTCTATGGGATCATTTCATGGGGCATATTTTGGTTATATTTGGAAAAACGACATAGTGCTTTTTTCCCCTCTAAGACAACATAAGTATATTATATGCACCTAAATTAGTAGTTCTACTTCTTTAACAGGATAAGTACATGAAAACACATGAAGTATTTTTAATATAAACATAGTTTTGTATGCATGAACACATCATTGGATTTCAAAGGCCTATATCCCCCTGAGCAAATCATACCAAATATATAAAGATTCATGGGGATTAGTGACTTTTATATATCAAATCCACAGTACAAAAGGGAATTTCCTTGGCTGACTAACAAAATTAAGCGGTTTTGACGCGAGCGACTATTCTTATAAGCGTCCAAATTTTCGCTGCAGCTTTGCAAATTTATTCGCCACCAATACACTGAATTTCACAGTGAATTAGCACCTGGCGAATTTAATCACCCATCAGTACTTGACAGTTCTGCACAGGGACTCATTATTTTAGGGGGTTATTTATTAAAGATCAAATGTTAGTTTCTTATACCTCAAATGAACTCACAACTCAATGGTTTCTTATTTAAGAAAAACTTGAATGGAAAAAACTCAATCCAGCGAGATAGATTTGCGAAACCCGAAAACTAAATCAATTTGAATTGCGGAAATTATTTTAGCGTTCGGGTAAAACCCATCGGAAAAAAACTTGAACATCATGAAGGCTATTAACATCTTCAAATGATTCAAGGGACTTCTGGCCTTGACAGATTTTAGATGGTGTATATTTGGATTCAAGCTATTTCCAGGGTCTGGGTGTGATCAATCTTGAAAAATTTTAGTTGTCTTTATTTCAAAATTCAAAAAGTTGGAGTTTTCTTTAACCCAAAAAGTGAGTATTCACCGAAAAAATAACCCTAAAATCTCAAATTTCATGGAAAACAAAACCCGAATCTTAATAAATAATTCCCTTAATGTTATTGTTAGGAGATAAGCTTAGCAGTTGTTGCAAATCATCAAGCAGAAAATGAGGTTCACATCTTATAGAAACTGATGCATATTAAAATGGTTTGGAGCTGCCATGTAAAGGGAATACAAAATAATGACTAATCATCTTTAAATTGTGACTTATTCTATATATACAGCAGCCCAGAGCATGTCCTGGGAATAGTCAGAAAAGAAGATGGGGAGGTACAGGGCCATCTTCAGGGGAACAGATCTTTACTGTTCAAGGGCTGTGGTTGCCCTGGGCTGGTACAGAATATCAAAACATAATGTGCAACATTTCTACACCACTTCTTTGTTAAGATGTAGTTTTCCTTTAAGGGTATTGCTAATGTCTTTATTAGGATTCATTTTCCTGTTCCTGCTGTTGACTTCCTGTATAGCTGAGAACCAGCACAGAGCTTACTGCCAAACCTTGCTGTTTAACTAGGAATCATAATTGATGTCATGGCAGTCAAACAACCGTATATTAAGTCAACAACATCTTCTGATTTCCAAAAACATGCATGGTAACAGGGGTTGTGGTTGAAATAATTTATATCAAAAGATATATGTCCCAAGGCTTGTTTTCAGTAAAAAATTATTATTTATTAGTATTCATAATTTAAAAAATTACGATACATACTGACCCCACATGGCCCACCTTATGCGTTTCGTACCCTCCGGCACTTAGTCATAGGTGTCTCATTTGGAGATACCTATGACTAAGTGCCGGAGGGTACGAAACTCGTAAGGTGGGCCATGTGGGGTCAGTATGTATCGTAAACTTTTTAAATTATGAATACTAATAAATAATATTTTTTACTGAAAACAAGCCTTGGGACATATATCTTTTGATATAAACAATTTTGTGTGTTGAGTGCCCTTGGAACCAGGGCTTGTCCCTCTGGCTATATTTTTATAGATATATCAGGTGTATGGACTCCCAGTTACAAAATGATTTGTGGTTGAAATAAGACACACATCCGGCTTAACTACTACTTGATTTAGATTATCAAAGATGGCAAATTAAAGAAGATCAGAATAACTGATGAGAAAAAGCTGATGATCACACTATGCCTATTTTCTGTTTTTAATAAGTAATGTTTAACTTTAATTCACTGGCCAATTCAGCTGACCAAATCAATAGAGAAGTGTGTAAGGAAACAATATGCTGTTTGAATAAAATTGGCTTTGTTATGATAGAGAAAATTACTATAATTGTAAACCTTCTTTAATCATTTAACTGGATATCACCTGTGATGATGCCATTGCCTAAAGTACCATCAATACCCTGTTTGGAAAGCATGGCAAAGTTGCATACTGTGCCCTGTTTTTCTTATAATGCCACACCTATTTTTAGATGGTACATATGTTTCATACACATTAGTATGGTGTAAAGTGGTGCCTAATATATTTTATTAATCACAGTAGTTACACAGTAGAAGAGAATAAACTGGAGGTCCATGTAGTCTTTCAGAAAACAGGGGCAGTGTTATTTACAGTCACCAGTATAACTTATCCAATAATAATTATTGTACAAATACAGGTATGGGATCTGTTATCTGGAAACCCATTACCCATTATACGGAAAACTCAGAATTACCAAGGCCCACCTCCCATAGACTCCATTGGATCCAAATAATCCACATTTTTAAAAATGATTTGTACTTGTACTTGATCCAAACTAAGATATAATCAATCCTTATTGGAAGCAAAACCAGCCTTTTGGGTTTATTTAATGTTTACGTGATTTTCTAATAGACATAAGGTATGAAAATCTAAATTATAAAAAGGTCTGTTATCTGGCAAATTACAGGTCCTAAGCATTCTAAATAACAGGTTCCATACCTGTAATACAAATAGTACAAATAGCCAATTAGCTAAAGTACCTCCCTGCCTCTTCTCTTTAGGTCACGGACTCTGTACTTTACAGACACAGGGGTCAGACCATGATGGAAGGCCTAGGTCCTATTTATTCATAGTGTCCCTCCTCATTGGGCCCCTATCTGTCAAGGTACCTCCAAAGTTTTGTCCCTTTGTTACTCGTGATTAGAACCTCAACTTCTCAACTAGCTGGCTTACCACCACCTACAGTGAGCTCAACAGTCTAAACTACCACCTTATCTAACTGTTCACTCATTGAGGTGGCAAGCCTCAGACTCCCTGGAACCATTCACTCTTCTTCTAAAATTAGCTAAAGAGGAGGTAGCACATTGCTCTATCTCTTATAAAGCCTTTCTAGGAAAATACCATCCAAGTGCCACAGAGAAGAACCTGCTATTGATCCTTTTACTGCTGTGGGATGAAGTCAAGTCAATGTAAAAGTCCTTTGCAATAAACCATTCATAAAAAACGATTTTTAATTAAATATTTCACCCAGTTCATTGTAATACTCATCGTCTGAACATCCATCTATTCATCTTGATCTTAACTGTGACCTGCGGAATGTGTACTGGACCAGATGTATATTTCAGTTTCCAGTGTACATGCTTCTGGCCAATTCCAACCCCATTGCACATCACTGTCAAGTAGCATACTAGAGATCAGGTTGATGCTATTTAGGAAGAGGAAGGGGCTGTGGTGGTTTATTTCCCCTTTAGGCCTATACAAATATCTTGTGCAGTCTTCTGTACCTGCATTAACACTTGTGAAATTTATGAGCTTTTTTACTTAATATTCTGACCCAACCTTGTAATAATTGAGTTTTCATTTAGAAAACTCTGTGTATAATTTCAAAGAGTTTATAAAATTATATTTGTAATGCACAGAATTTAAGGCTAATCTATCTCTGCTTTGTAAATTACTTGCTTAAATAAAAAATTCGTTGTCCCCTTTGACACCTTTACTAAGAAACTGAACACCATTTGCATAAATGTTTAAGTTAACTTTAAATTTTCATATGGCAATTTTCTCTGCTCTGCATATCAATTCAATAAGTTTTATGGGGAAAAAGCTAAATGTCAGTGAATTTGGCACATTAAGAAGCAGGAATAATTGGTTTATTGAGATAGCTTTACTTAAAGTCCCTGACTCATTGTTCATTGAGATGATTTACATAAGCAGGGTAATTCAGCCAACCATTACAAAATCTTTATAACGCATTCAATTTACTTTTGTACCATTTTTGTTTGGGAAAGATCCGTTTTATTGTTGATTACCTGCTTTCTTGACAGCAAAGTTCTACTTTATCACTTTGCTGTATCAGATGTTGTGTGTTTGTAATATTCTTTATATATTCATATAAGGGAACATACTTCTGGAATGATTTGCATTTTGAAGATATGTATCAGTCTACATGTTTTATGAAGTTTGAGTGTACAGGTATGGGAAACTTTTTATACAGGGACTTCTGAATTTCAGAAAGGACATTTCCTATAGTGTCCATTTTAAGCAAATAATGCAAATTTTATTTCATTCTTAAAAATATTTCCTTTTTGTTTGTAAAAATAAAACAGTGCATTGTGCTTGATGGTAACTAAGCTGCATGGATCCATATTGGTGGTAGAAGAATCCTATTGGGTTTATTAAGAGCCGTATTTACCAAAGTTCGAATTTGAGTATTTTAATCAAAAAAGTCTAAACAAACTAGAATCCATGATTAAAATTGATTTATTATTTAAAAGACACAATTTAATCGGATTCTGACAAACGTGAAAAAATTGAGCATGTTTTTTCCCATTGCTTGATTTTTCTGGCTTTTTCCTAAAAAGCCCAGATTTTTGGGAATTTTGCCCAAAAGTTTGAAATAGTCTGAGATAGATTTTCAGGCTAATTCCAGTGCAGACCACAACAACTTCCAAATAGGATATGTTCCAAATAGAGACCTCTCCCACTGACTTATATACAACCTATATATACAACCTTGGTAGGTCTGACATGCTGGATTTTCAGATTCTGGGTTTAATAAATTTAAAAAAATATAGTTTTTTTTTTACTAAAAGTTTGGATTTCATAGATTAAAAAAATCCGAACTTTAATAAATAACCCCCTAAATGTTTAAATGATTTTTAATAGACCTAAGGTATGGTGATCCAAATTATGGTAGACCCCTATTCTGGAAAACCCCAGGTCCCAAGCATTCTGGATAACAGATCCCATAACTGTACTGGTAGATGTTTTCTTACAGGTAGTTGGACCAATGTTCTATCTCAGGGGTCAGTACTACATCACTGTTTATAACTTATTCATAAATTACCTACATACTGTCATTAAGGCTCATGGCCACAACTGCAGTTGAAGTTGTGCAAAATTGGACATAGCTGTTGCTTGAATCTACACCATTAATTAAAGAAACCTTAATGTCATTCCTTGCATACCTTCATGCCTCCTGTTTCGATGCAGATAAACCCTGGAGAGTGATATTCTCAATAAATGAACACTTCATTTTTTATTTTTATTATTTGTGGTTTTTGATTAATTTAACTTTTTATTCAGCAGCTTTCAGGCCCAGATTTACAAATGGGATGCCCTTAGGCATCTCCGCATATAAGCATATTCAAGATGTGCACATGCGGATATACGTGCAGGCACAAGGAGACAAGGCGGTAACGCGGAAGGGGAAAAACTTAGTGGAATGTGGCTGGGCTGCATGCCGCCCCTGAATTTCTGCCGCCCTAGGACCGGGCCTTTGTGGCCTTGCTACAAATCCGGGCCTGGTAGCTTTTAAATTTGCAATTTCCGGAGTTAAAATTACCCTAGCAACCATGCACTGATTTGAAAAATAATCTGGAATATGAATAGGAGAGGGTCTGAATGGAAAGATAGTTAATAAAAAGTAGCAATATCTATACATTTGTAGCCTTACAGAGTATTTGTTTTTAGATAGGGTCAGTGAAATCATTTAAAAGCTGTAAAGGGTCACAAGACAGAGAAAAAACTATAAAAGAAAATGAAGACCAACTGAAAAGTTGCTTAGAACTTGCTATTCTATAACATACTAAAAGTTAACTTAAAGGTGAACCACCCATTTAACTAACACTGAACAATTCTGCAACTTAGCAGTAACCCTCATTTTTTTTAGTGCCAGAGTGACCAGTCAGTGATTAGATTTTTTTCTGCCAGCTGCATGTACAGTAGATCTATAAGAGTCATAGGAATAATTGAATAGGTGCAGAACTATAATGGGGGTATGTAATAAAAGTTGCAAGAGCAAAACAATTTGCACAAATAAGAATAAAAATTAGCATTTTGCAATGTAATACTCTTCCTTAAACAGTTATTGCATTGCGAATTTTAACTGTGCATTGCCCCCTTAAGAAGAACTTGAAGGTGTCGTATGGGGGAATGTAATAACAGTCGCAAAGAGCAAAACTATTTGCACAAATAAGAATAAAAATTAGCATTTTGAAATGTAATACTCTTCCTTAAACTGTTATTGCATTGTGAATTTTAATTGCGCATTGTGAATTTTAATTAATCGTAATCTTTTGGAGCAAACATGATAACTTTTTCAGTAAGAAGTTTTATTATATTCACTGCAAACTACGTATCTGTTGATACGAAACGCGTTAGGACGCATACCTTTAAACTAATATGGAATAAAGTTACAATTTTAACCTCCATAGCCATGGTTGCAGGAGTCCCTGCAGATTTATTTTGAACACTGGTGCAAACTATAACATTTGCAAACCTTCTTCACCTGAAGGAAGTGGTGACTAAACAGTTTCTGGGTTCGCAAAAGCTCGCACCAAAGCAAATTTGTTTGTAAAAAGGCATAACTTTTCACATTGCGAATATTTTTTTCTATTATAACTTTCACTACATTCCCCCAGTAATCTTTTGGAGCAAACATAACAACTTTTTCAGTAAGGAGTTTTATTACATTCACTGTGCACTGGCGCAAACTATAACATTTGGAAACCTTTTTCCACTATCAGAAGTGGTCGCTAAACAGTTTCCGGGTTCGCAAAAGCTATATTAAATTTACGCAAAGGAAAATTTGTTTGCACAGAGGTATAACTTTTTCGCATTGCGAATATTTTTCCCGTTACATTACATTCCCCCATAATTGTTTGCCATGGGTTACTGGCCAGTGTCGATAAATAAACATTTATAGTGTTTGTATTTAACAGAACATATATCTCATCTTTAGTATTAATCATTTGCAGCAAATCACTTACATAGCATTTCATGTTTTTGCTGTTCCTTCATAGTTATCCATGAAAAGCTAGTGGACAGTGGATTCCCACAGGGGAATCAAAAATGAAATGAAAGGTGATGACCTTGGGTAGAAATCTTTGAGATTCAAATCAAGCATTTACTTAAATTATTCGGTGCTTATGTGGCACCAGGCTACGGATCATAACAGCAGGTCTAGGTATGAAATGACTGGATATTGATTCTGACCGTTAAAATTCAGATAAACCTGAATGGAGATGGTAAAGAGAAATTGCTTAAAATTCAGTTCATAAACAGTTATAATAGCCAAGGGGTAGAACACCGGCATACATTACTGGTTTATTGATTGATTATGAGTGCAATGAGCTCAATTGTTTTGAAGTGGAAAACTATATAAGTTTTTGCATTTTTTTTATAAAGATTTAAATAAATTTAAATTAAGTAAACACAAATAGTGGTTTTATTTATTTCATTTTAAATACTATATTCTTTTGAAGAAATACATGTCATATTAAAAAGAGGGACCATGGAGAGCAGTGCTAAACAGCAGGGAGACCCAGTTAAAGGACAAAGAATACTGAATTCTGTGGGGAGTGATATGTTAAGCACCCCACTCCACTAAATGCAAAGACAAATTTTTGCCGCTGTTGGAGATCCTTTAGGAAAAATGGTTTTCCCAGTCTTTCCTAGGAAGACTTATATGAGAGTAAAATTCTAGACACCTCTAGACTTGTGCTTGAGAAATATATAAAAATGTCAACATTTATTTTTTAATAATTGAATATTGTTAAAGGAGAACTAAAGCTTAACTAAAGAAGTAGGCTAGAAACATTGTACATTATATTTTGGACTTCTGTACCAGCCCAAGGCAATCACAGCCATTTAGCAGTAAAGATCTGTGCCTATGAAGATGCCCCAGTAGCTCCCCATCCTCTTTTCTGCTGATTCACATCCTGTTTTCTGCTGTAACTTACTAAGCTTAGGGACTGGCTCACAATATACAGTATGCATAGACTATAAATGTCACAATATAAGGCTGATAGTAAGTAATACAGATAATTACTACATGGCAGCACAGAAACCAGTGCGAATAGCATCAGAATTTAATAATCAGCCCTGTAGCATCAGCTTATATTAAAGGCCAACCTCATTTCCTACTTGATAATTTGCAATGACCCCTAAGCTTAGCTTCTCAACAGCTGCTCAGAGCCCACTGGGCATGTGAGTGTTGCATACAGTTTCCAAGATGGTGACCCCCTGTGACAAATTTGAAGTCCCAGATCATTGCTGCTATTGAAAAGCTGAAACTTTAGGCTGGTGCAGTAAGTTCAGTATATAAAATATGGCATTTGTAGCCATATTAATTTTTAGGGTTTAGTTCTCCTTTAAGCAATATTTTGTATGTATATTTATCAACATTCTATGTATTCATAATATTTTATCACACCATATTAGCCCTGATGTTTACAAAAGTAACGGTATGTAGGAATAAGATTAGGTAAAGGAGATGTTTGTCCTCAGTACTGCTCTTTAAATTTCACTTGTAAGTAATTACATATTAAATTAAATATATATATGCTTTACATCTCAGTAATTACTTTAACCTTGTTCCGAAAGACTGGGATACAAATAAAGGCAGTGAGCATTAAACAGATAATAGAGCAATACATTTTAAGTATTACCTTGCCTTAAGTACATTGTCATCTAAATAGCCTTCTGCTGAAGTGTTCTACTGCGCTTCCTTTAAGTGAGCCTTCGGTTACTTTGTTTTAAAGTCAAATATTCTGCTAAAGTGAATTTAATTGCTTTGGGGTTGAAAACCTCCCTTGCAATCTCCTTGAATTACCAGAGTACCTGCCTACACTGTAATGATTCAGACTTTTAATTTTCCTTTTTTTTCCAAGAGAGGTCCTTTAGTGGACTATTTTCACTGAAGAGTCTGTACATGCATCCTATTAATTTGCTTGCTCCTTTCAGATGTATTTTTTCATACTGAAGTTTGCACAGAGATCTTAAATTCCAGTTCTGACAAGAGAAGAAAGATTCAAAGTTTTTTTTATCACAATGATTGGTTCCTATGTATGAAATGGAAAGTAATTCTATTTTATGAGATTTGGAAGAGCTTTAAAAGGAAATCTTCCAAAAAAGTAGCAGTTTGTATTGCAAATCATCTGATACATTACTTTGCCCTTCTGTTTGCACATAAGCACTGCACATTAAAGCCTTCACATTGTGAGGATTTTATTTAACTCTCAAATACATCTTTTTCTACAATTATTTAGAGGCACATGAGGGCAAATGCTCTCTCCTATGACTCTCACAGTTGATACCAAAGCCTGAACTATAGTACACATTGCATATTGAGCTTGAGTCATGACTAGGAGGAAGTTTGACACTGGAGAGAAGGCCAAAGTCCAGCAACATGGTATTCAAATGGTTAAATACTTTCCAAGAAAAAAACAGGCGTTGAGTGAGTGTGAGATTGCCCCTTGCTCTAGGGTGGCCACAGGACCTCTGACCAGGTTTCAAAGAAATTGTCTATAAAATTCTTGAACCTGGCAAAAAGCATGGATTTCAGACTGCTTGACCCAAGAACATTGTTACGGACAAAAACCTTTCCAGTGGACAACATATTGTAGATAACTTTGCAAGAATAGAATTCGCTACATCAAAGAATATTAATTACAACAGAGGTAATAATGGGTTCCTTGTGATCTGCTTAACAGTCATAGTAAGCAAAGGATTTTGGATAGGGCCTCAGTTTAATGTTATAAATGTGCAATTTAAACTAGATAAGGAGAGTGCCCATCTAGCCTCTCTGGGGTTCATCTGAGAAAATAGTACCAAGTAGAGGTGCCCCTCCAGGAGAACAGTCCCTCCTTCTCCGTCCCCTCTTGGCCCGATCGCTTCCTGCTTGCTTCACTAACCTTAAAGAAGTTTAAGGCAGGAAAGGGGTTAGGGAGGAGTGACTAAGATGCAGCAGACCCTGTGTTTCAGACCCCCTGTCCCCCCTGCTCTATATGTACTTACGCCACAACTTTTTCCTGCAGGTGAAGTGGATGACCAAATAAATCTGTGGAAATTTCATTAAATAAAAAAGTGTAATTTATGACTGAAAATGCAGGATTTTACAGTCATATTTCCAGCAACTATTTAGACTTAAGCCTATTAGATATTGTATTTGTAAGCTTGGTGGTAAAATGATGCATACTGTATGTGTTTTTGGAATAATTCTGCTGAACTATTACTGAAACCCACTGTGTGGATCCTGTGGCAGTAGCTCTTGTGTTCCTCAGCATCAGTAGGCATACTTTCACACTCATTCAGCATAAGAGAAAGAATGGATGCAGTAGTGATTAGTGAAGTGTTTCATGTATAGAATAAATAAGTGCATTTGTTTCCATTTTATCATGACACTGCTTCTATAAATCAACATTATACTATGAAATAACTAGAGTTTCTGCAGGAGACAAAGGGCAAGTTTGGTCATGAGGTGGCATATTCCCAAGAAGAAGATCAGTTGGGCAAATGTGATGTCCATGAAGTTGCCTGCAGCTCTGGAAGCACTGAAGGCATGCACATGTTAAATTACCAGATCATTTGAGAATTCAGAGACTGATCTAATAAACATTTTGCAGGGCACTCAAATGAAATTACAATCAGTGCAACATTTCCAACTGGATTTTCTAGACATATCCCTTGTTTTTAAATATAAGGATATGTCTAATAATGTTTTTGACCAAGAGCATTTCTCCTTACTTAGCATTGGTGATTTCCTGCTTCAGTGGACAGTTGGAAAAGCTGTAAATGATTGCCTGCCCTGTTCTTTCTCTTCCTAACGTTTATAGAGGTGAGTGTCCATGTTAATGCTGAGAGCAGTGAAGTCATCCAGCTAGCCAGGGAGATCATTTGACATTATCATCTTTTAGCAAATCCGACAGCCCCTAATAATAAGCCACTGATAAACATTATTACAGGCTGAGAGGTTAAAGTGGGCTCTTTTCAGCTTTTATATAATTTTCATACATACGGTATATAGTGTTATTACTGTACATTTACTTCCCCCATCAAAGATTGATGACAACTACAGCTATGCTTCCTTAATAGTCAATGTGATCTGATCCTTAAAATAGAAATAGATTACTTCATTAGAAATTGCATTATCAAAGTCATTTATCTCCTCAGCCAATAATCTTTCAAATCTCCCATTGGGGGCACATGTACACATAGATGTATACATGTTTAGACAAAATCACCAGCTATAATTGTTTAGACAAAATCAGTTTCTAAATCTACTGCACAGTTAAGAGTGGAAAAATTAAAAATGGCTTATTGTAGTTTACAATAAATGTCAATAAGGTAAAGGGCTATATCAATCTATATAGAAACACTGCAATATATTTTTCTTATATGCAAATAATAAGGCATTTCAGCATAAATGAATGTCTAAAGTAGCCCGTCCGTGGTTTAAGAAATACAAGGCCAGAATTCAAATTGATTAAAAGTCAATACAAATTGATGTAATTTCTAAAGACACGTGCAATATTGGAATAAATCCATCTCAAACCAGAATAAATGCATAAGGTTTCCTCTGTATTTATCATATTCTTATACTATTGAATTCTTGATTCTGGCTACCACCTTTTCAAATGTCAAACGGGGCTATTTATTAAACCTCTGATATTTACTCTGAGCCAAGAGTCGAGTTGAGGGCAAGTTTTCAACTTGCATCTGTCTATGCTGCCTTTTTAATTTGCTAATAAATGTCCCTCTAGTAGACTTTAAAATGCAGAAGTTAATATCACCAATGAAGTCTTGGTAGATTCAAGCAAAAGCTCTCATGTTTTAGTTCTATACAGTATACTTTGAAACATCTTGTAAAATATTTGGTCCTTGCAAAGCTTTAATGTTACAATTACATCTAACAAAATAGTTTTATTCTTTCTTGATTTTCTCATTGATTTTCATGCTTTTCTCTCACATATACAGCTAAATAAAACTAAAATTCATTGAGTAAGTTATAACTGACAATGTTCCCACAACACAGTTCTGACAAGTTTTCAGACAAATATGCATTTGTCTACAAGACTTCAAGTGCACAGGACTTGCTAATAGTCTGTTCTCCATTTGATAACTCTGCAATGTAGGGCTTATATTTACACAGTTGTCAGTTTGCTGGTACTGTATTGGAAACAGCATTTGTACATGATGATGCTTAACACTGCCTACTAAAAAAGTGTTTGGTTGGTGCATTACAAAGCTGCATTTAAAATGTGCAGGTTGACCCTACTAGGTCTACCTAGAAATAGGAAATGTTCCATTCTTTAGGGTATCTAATCATAAGCATCAGTCCCATGCACTAGCTATTCTACAGTTAAACTGGGATAAATAGTTTTAAAACTACCTTATATGGGTAAGGGATCTGTTATAAGGAAAATCATTATCCAGAAAGCTCCAAATTATGGAAAGTAATCTCCCATAGGCTCCATTTTATTCTTATAATGCAAATGTTTTCCTTTTTCTCTGTAATAATATAACAGTATCTTGTACTTTGTCCAAACGAAGATAAAATTAGTCCTTATTGGAAGCCTATTGTTGTAGGACTCACCCTGGTGGTCTAGTAGTATGTTCTGTGGCAAGGGGGGGCGCCCGCCATGCCCTCGGCAGGGATGCTGCCACATGTGTTTTGGTTCCTTCGAGTGCCGGTTCCCCTATGGCGCCGTCGCGATTCCCGGGTTCATGCGCCGGCGTGATGACGTCAATGGCGCGAGATTCAAAAAATATAAAAGGGCATTTCAGTGTACAAATGATTGCCTGTTATTAGGTTCAAATTAGCTTGTTCCTAGGTGCCTTGTCCTGTGTATCCTGCCTGTTATTTCTGGTTTTGACCCTTGCCTGTCATCTGACTCCACTCCGCTCTCCAACCCTGATTCCGGCCTGTCTGACTAATCTCTGCTTGTGCTAGCCTGGCCTGCCTGTTCCAAGTGGCGTTACTCCATCCTGGTGAGATGATCGTCCCCCTTTGCTCGTCTAGAACCATTAGCTTTGCTCCTCTCTCAAATAAGACCTGGTGGCATCCAATTAGCCGAGGGCTCCTCCAGAGGTGAAAGGCGGCGGTTATAGGCAGAAGTGAGAGCCTAGACCAGGGAGCTTAGCTTGGGTTCTGGATTTAGGGTGCTGTTCGTGACACCTATTGGGTTTATTTTGGGCCTTATTTATCAAAGTCAGAATTATGCTGATTAATCAAAAAAGTCTGACCAAACTAGAATCCAATATAGGACCTTATTCATTACAAAAACAATTGCGATTTAATCTTATTGGGGGCAAACACAAAAAAATCTATTGAAAATCCGATTTGTATGATTTTTCTGAGTTTTTTCCCAAATTGCGTGATTTTTTAGTTTTTTTTCCCAAAAAGCCCCAATTTTTCAGATTTTTTCCGAAAAGTCCAAAATGGATTTTTGTGGTTAATTCCAGCACAGACCACAGAAACTACCAAATAGGATTGGGATCTCTCCCATTAACTTATATACAACTTCGGTACTTCGGATTTTTAGATTCTGACTTTTCCTATCCTCATGGTATATAATAAATCTTGAAAAATTCGAGTTTTCTTTTTCCACTAAAAATTTGGATTCTAAAGTAGAAAACTCAAATTTTTCTTTGAATTTTTTTTTACTTTTTGGCATTCAGACTTTAGTAAATAACCCCTTTAATGTTTACATGATTTTCTAGTAGATAGTGATGGGCGAATCTGACCCGTTTTACTTCACCGAAAATTCATTAAACAAAATTCACCGTAATGTATTGAAGTCTATGGGCGGCAACATTTTTCTTGACGCGCAACAATTTCTTCACCCACTGGAGTCTATGAGCGTAATTTTCACAGTAAAACTTTGGTTTAGTTAAAATTTCACTAAAGGTATGAAGCTCCAAATTAAGCTCCAAATTAAGGAAAAAAAACCCCAGGTCCCAAGCATTCTGTAAAAACAGGTCCCATACCTGTGATAGAAAAATAATACAGGTGTAACCCTAATTTGGTTACTGTCTCTTTAAATCACAATTAACCCATGGCAATCCAGGGGCCTGAGTCCCTTTTGCGTATGAAAAGTACTGGGAACTGGAATTTACAGCGCAAGGCCTCCACCTAGGGAACAGTGAGAGGCACACCTCAGGGAACTTCCACTAGGACAGAAAAAACACACAGTTTGCAAATTAAACAGATATAAACTTTATATAAACACGATAGTGAACTTGGGCAATTTAATACACAATGCACTCCTGCACTGGGGACATGTGGGACACTACCTAACTCACTATTAGGTACCTTACTGTTTCTCCAACACAGTCCTTTTTATTATGAAATTCCCAATCCTCTGGAAGGGGTTAATAACCACACAATTCAGTTAAAATAGAATGTTCCATCCCCAGAGCTCTTATACCCCAGGTGGCACTACTTTTCCCAAAAGTACCTCTCCCTTTGAAACTCAGCAGACGCTAACACGTAGCAGGTAAACGCACAAGACTTGTCTTCAAGTTAGGGCCCCATACTTGTATCCTTGCCAGTATCCTCCCTTGGGTAGCTCACTCACTGGGGTGCTCTCAGATGCAGTTACACTGGAAATTACAGGCATCTCTGCAGCAGGATAAATCTCACCAATGGAGCCTTTCTCCTTCTGAGTCTCTAGAAGCTTGGCAGGGAACAGGATGGGCTCTCTCTGTATTCCCACAGATTTAAAAGCTTGGACAGTTTCACAAGACTTGGTTCTGGCTGGATCTTTCACCATACAACCCCTGTTAAACTCTGTAAGAGACCCTGTACAAAAGGCTCCATAGTCAGGCACACATTCTCTCTCCCAAGGATGCCCTCGGGCTCGCCAACCAATTGGATGGCTTTTCAGCCTCTAACTGAGCTGGATGATGTCACAGACAGAAAAACAGGGAAAGATTTTTTGGTCCCCTACACAGGTATAAGAATTCTGTATTTTCTATAGAGCCAACAACAGTACCATGTCCTTGAGCCTAACTAACAATCCTATTGGATTTATTTCATTTTTAAATGGTTAGACTAAAGTATTGTGATCCAAATAACTTATTTGTGCCTGTATTTTACAGCTAGCCCCTCCCACACACACAACTGGAGATTTGTGCCTTTGATTGCTGATCCCTGTAAATGTGGTATTCATGAGTTAAAATTAAATGTATGATAGCTCTTACTAAGATCTTGTCCATTACTATCTATCGAAAAACTCAGGGTTTTCTCTTTAAAGATTACCTGTCACCCAAACATAAAAAGCTGTGAAATAATTTTTCAAATTAAAAATGAAACCCAATTTTTTTTCTATTATCCATAATATCCATACCTTTTACAAACACATTTAAAAGGCTTAGCTGTCAATCATATATTGCCTGCCCTTACTCTATCCCATAGGTGTAAAGGCAGGGCAGCTAACTACTTTCACTTTCCATTCTGCATGTTCTAAATGTCACTGCATGCCTCACATTTCCCCTCCATCCTCATCATCTAATTGTGCTGTCAGTGCATGGGCCTAGGCATCGGATGCCCCATTCTTGCACATAAACAAGATTTTGGCATGATGCAAAGTTTGCCTTAATAACAGTGTCCACAAAATCACATCTGCCTGCTTGTTGAGATTGTGAATTCCAAGACTAAACGAAACACGATTTAAATAATTTGAGTAGTGAAAGTGAAGTTTATTTTGCTTGACTAGCATTATAAAATAAGGTTGTTAGGGTGACAGGTCTCCTTTAAGGCTTTTAATAAACAGATGTAAAGTCTACCTAAAGCATTTTAATAGAATAATCAGTACCTTGTAATGAAGAGCAAAGACTCCCTGTCACTTTATCTGCTCAATACTCAAAGGTCATTTCTGTGCTTCTATAGCAACAAACTCTTCAGATCAATCAGTTATCCCAAAACATTGTCAGTGAATAATCCAGTTGTGCATTTCTCAGACATGCATTAACCATGGAAACTTAGATTTAAGCCATAACAGTATCTCTTGAGTTATTTATTATGGCCAGTTTTGTAGAAATTAATAAGCTACTTATTAATTCCAATGATTTCTTATGCAAAGTGTATGGAAAGTGTTTCAACCAAGCTGTACCTACATTATAATTAAAAGTACATTGTCACTAACAGTTGTAGATGTTAAGTCAGCGAATGCTTATTTTGATCACCAGATTACTAGTGGTCCAAGTCCTGACACTTTGGAGGGTGGCATTTAACTCAGAAGGCAGTGGAGCAAAGCTACCCAAATTGTCATATTTCTGGTCTGGATTTTATGGTCCAATCCTTGGCATGGAAAGGAAGCCAAACTCCTGCTCTCAGACAGAGCATACATAATTATTAGGTGTTCTAGAAATCCTCACCCTGCTTTCTAGATCTTCTCTTATTAAAATACAACAGCAGATACTTTATAGTAGTGCCATACACTACTATATATATATATATATATATATATATCCACTAAGTTGAGTGTCTCTGAGATAGCGGAACAAAGGGTTTTATTGCCCTCACATATACTGTAACAAAACTGAATTATTAGGATGGACATAGGTTCTGTTGTAGTGGTTATGGACCAGAATAAGTACATTGGTATATATATATATATATATATATATATATATATATATATATATATACAGCATTTTTTTGTAAATACAGTATATCACCAGAATTTACATAATGTTTAGCATTCTAAACAAGGCAGTACTCAATAGTACCAATAATGTTCAGAGACTAAGGGGCCGATATTAAAGTTCATATTTTTATTTTCATGATTTGAACTATTTTACCCATATTTAATAAAATGCACTAAGTTTGCCCAGGAGCAGTAACCCATAGCAACCAATAAGAAGTTTGCTTTTAAACATATGACCAGTAAATGCTAACTGCCTTTTATTACATAACCCCCTTTAGCTCTAAAACTCTTTTATGTGAAGAATAATTTTAATTCAAAATGTTTCTCTATTAAGCACAAAAAAACATAAAAAAACCTATATAGTACGCCATGTAAAAGCTGTTGAGATCATGATCATGTAGAAGTCAATGGAAGCTGTACTTAGCAAATTTAAAATAATGATGGTCTTTAAGGTTTTAGAATTTTTCACTAAAATTGGAGCAATTGGAGTATTTTGAGGTTTTAGTATTCTCATTCGGATTTGTTCACGTTTAGGCTATTATGTTTGGATCCTTTCATAAATAAGTAGACATTCGTGCTTTTTTTAAAATGTGAGTTTAAAAAAAAATCAAAATTCAAATTTTGATAAATAGGCTTCTAAAAATGTTAAAGTAGTCAGACACAAAATCTTCTCTACTCAATACCCAAGATTCATAAATACATGCATCTGCATGATCAAGTAATGGTTCACTTGTTGAACCCATCTGTGTATAGCTGTAAGACTTCCTGATGTCTGTAAAATATGAACTGTGACTAAAAATAATCTTTTTGTTTTAGTTTGTGTGCTATAATCATATGAAATTCTGTATTCTTCTGCCTGCTCGACTCTAACCAACACCATTCTGTTCTATGGGTTCAGTACTGCTCATCCATCCTAATCCTGACTCTCCAATGTGTATTGAAAATCGCTCCAGCAATTTCTGAATTTGTTTTTTTAAAGAAAGCAGTAAAGGGTTCACTCTTTATTTGAGGAATATAACATATAAATATGTTGCTAGTGTTTAATAGTTTAAATAGTGTTTAATAGTTTGAAATCTGGGGGCACATTTACTTAGCTCGAGTGAAGGAATAGAAGAAAAAATACTTTGAATTTTGAATGTTTTTTGGGCTACTTCGACTATCGAATTGGCTACTTCGACCTTTGACTTTGAATTGAATGATTCGAACTAAAAAAACGTTCGACTATTCGACCATTCGATATTCGAAGTACTGTCTCTTTAAAAAAAACTTCAACCCCCTACTTTGCCAAGTAAAACCTACCGAGGTGCAATGTTAGACTATGGTGAAGGTCCCCATAGGCTTCCTAACAAATTTTTGGTCGAAGGAAAATCGTTCGATCAATGGATTAAAATCCTTCAATCATTCGATCGAGCGAATTGCGGTAAATCCTTCGACTTCGATATTCAAAGTCGAAGGATTTAACTTCGACAGTCGAATATCGAGGGTTAATTAACCCTCGATATTCCACCCTAAGTAAATGTGCCCCCTGATGTTTTACTTTAGGTATTAAATGTGCATTGGGCAAAATTCTTTGTGAAAATGAAAATATTTTTATTTGTACATTGTTTAGATTTCTCATGGTTCCTATTATCAGTTGTATTTCCTCATTGAGACATCACCATATACAGAGCATAATTAGTGCTATTTCTGATACATTGTATGACTTTGGTATTCATTTCAAACACTCCCCACAAATTAGCAAATAAGAAACTCTATTTGCTAATTTCATGTTATACGTTACATTGCATCAATATATGATCTTAAATCTGGAATGTAACAACTGACTGCATCTTAACACAATGCACCAGGGGCATAATAAAGCTTTCTACATCTGTATTTGTATCAGCTATGCACAAGATCCTCACCTTACTTTACCCATTTTCGTTATTCTTAGAATCAATAGTTGGCAATGCTTATTAAGGTTATACCATGCATCCCTCTGCAGCCAGTGTAGTGCAATCATTTCAAAAGCCCTAAAGGAGCAGTACAATTGAGTGATCATCAGTATAAATTGCACCAACATATCATAAATAAGCACAATACATAGTTGCCTGTTACCTCTGGAGAAAATTACCCAGATCGCAGATCAATGTTGGTTATATTATATGTGGCCTCAAGCCTTATATCAGGTATTTTGATGTGAAAAGACATGCAAGAACCTACTTTTAAGGACAAAAAATAGAATCGTATTTGCAAACTGCAGATTTACAATCAAAACATAACGTAATTAAGCAATGCTCTAGAAAACATTGAATTATTTAAAGTGCTATACCGTGGCAGAGATCAAGGAAATTGCCGAAATCATTTCTGTATAATAACAAATAATGATGAGTATAATTATTTGGATTTGCAATGAAATTCCACATTTCCCCATTGGCGAATTTTGTCAAAACATTTTTTTTGTTGGCCAATTTGTGGCAGTTTGCTTACAAAAAACTCACCATGGAAATAAATCACTGCAAAAATGCCCATTTGACTTCAAGGCATTTTGCGCTGAAAATAATTTTTTAGAAAAACTGCCCACTGACTTCAATGCATTAAGAGAATTTTTGCTCTTTCTCAAATGTTCCCATTATATTGTTATTTTTTCTGCAATGCAAAACTGGACAGATTTGCTAAACTTTTGTTTAAAGGGGTTGTTCACCCTTAAGTTAACTTTTATTATAGTATAGAATAACCAATTCTAAGCAACTTTTCGATTGCTCTTCAATATTTATAGTTATTGAATTATTTGCCTTCTTCATCTGATTCTTTCCATGTTTCAGTTAGGGGTCACAGACCCCATCTAAAAACCAAATAATCTGTAAGGCTCCAAATGTATTGTTAATGATACTTTTTATTGCTCTTATTCAATCTTCATCTTTTCAATCTCCTAATCATATTCCAGTCTCTTATTCAAATCAATGCATAGTTGCTTTGGTAATTTGGACCCTAGAAACCAGATTGCTGAAATTGCAAAATGGAGAATTGCTAAATAAAAAGCTCAAAAACCAAAAATGATAAAAATTTAAAACCAATTACAAATTGTCTCAAATAGCATTCTCTACATTTTAGATTTTCATTCAGACTTTCTTTCATTCTATAGACATGACTAATTCTAAGTATTAGGGATTATTTAATAAAAGACACTAAGTTTGCCCAGGTGCAGTAACCCCTGGCAACCAATCAACAGGTAGAATTTCCTGGTCACCTGTTTAAAAGTAATCATCTTATTGGTAGCTATGGGTTACTGGTACTGGACAAACATAGTGCTATTTATTACATATGGGCAGGTAAACTTTTATTTAGGACTACTGGAAGTTTAGTTTCATAGTCATGTTAAATCTATATGCCTGAATTATTTCTCAAGTTTGCAATTACTCCTGTTGATGTAATTACAGTATTTAATTTTCTGTAGTCTAGTCGCTTTTGACAAAAGCTTTAGAAGGGTTTACTGTGAAAAACAATGTTTATTCATTTCAGTTTCTATCTAGTGATGGGAGCATTTTTTCGCCAGGCATGGATTTGCAGCAAATTTCTGCACTTTGCCGACTGCAAATGTTTTCACAAAACTGCTGCAAAAATTTGCCTTGCAAAAATTTGCTGCGACAAAAAAAATTATTGTGCATCAAAATTGTCGCACCTGAAAATTATTCGGGCGCCTATTGACATTTGGACAAAAGAGTTGCGCGTATAAAAATTGTTGCTATCGCCGAAATTGTCCAATGACTTGAGGGGGGCCATATGAGCCATAATTGTGATTTTGAATCTGAGCTGTATGCTAAGGATCAATTGCAAACTCACTGAACAGTTATGTCCCATGTGCCCCTTAAAGTTGCTGACTAGCTCGAAGTTATAGAGATGAAAAGCAGGAAGTAGGAAGCAGGAAGTAGTGTATTGGCTATTACATTTTTTATTTTGTACAGCCTATTTACCCAGTTTTTATTTTTACACTGAACTGTTCTTTTAAAACAATACATTTGAATAAAACAATTATATCTACTGTGCAATTTACAGGCTGTAACATTAATACTGCTTATCTGCTTATCTTACTGTTGGCTGATCTTGTTAAATACTGAATAAAGTCTCTGCATACCTCCGCTTATCAACATTAGTTCAGTTTGTGCTTAAAGTATGTTTTTTATATTGTGTTTCAGGGCAAAATTCAAAACTGAAATTACTGTAAATTCTATTTCCTATTCATCTAAGCACACTATGGGGCAAATTCACTAAAGGGCAATTTTCGCCACACTCCACATCAATTCGCCTGGTGCAATTCGGTACCTCTACTCGAATTCACTAAAAGGCGAAATTGCGTCTCTGCAGCCGAACACTGGAACAAGCATTTCACATCAAACTTTTGCTAACGTTCGATTCTGCCTAGTGAAACTTCATTAGTTCACTTACACTTAGGTCAATTTGAATTGGGTGGGTTCCTATAGCTCTTATACTGTATATGTCTTTATTAGAGGTGTTGGTGCCCACTTATTATTAAAAATGTTCAAGGAAGCAATATAAAGACAAAAGGGATCCTCTAATGCCCTAGACATGAACCCACCCTAAAACAAATGTGGCATGCCCCTCAAATGGTAAAGAAAAATGGTAAAATAAAAATGTTTAATAGTTACAACTCTTAAAGACAATCCTGCTTCAAAATATGAAAAAACCCAAGCGTTTGACTTTTCGGCATACAGGATATGATGTCACTGACACAAGATTGAGGAGGATGTAGCTTTATCTTATCAGTTTGCCAGGTCTAAGCTGGCCAAGGAAACTCTGGCAAAAGAGGTAACATTCTGTAAAATTCACACTAAAGTGAATTTATGGAGTAACGATCGTTTGCCTTACCCAAATTTGGCTGCTGATAGGGCGCAAAACTGCGATATAGCGACGGTCTGTTTCACTAACGAATAGTCCTCTATGCCTGTTATTAAATTGGCGATGTCCCTGTACATTGGATTTTTGGCAAATATTCGCTAGCGATGGCCACTTCACCATTTAGTAAATCTTCCCTGAGTTTAATCTCACGTCCTGTTAGGCTGCAACTGGGAGAAAGGAAGGGTTTATTTATACAGAAGGCCTCTAAGTGGACTTCTGATTTGTTCTGACTGAAATCAAATAAAGAAAAAGGAAGTAAAACGTATCTTTGAAACACAAATTTCTTTTTTTTTTTTAAACCAGGTTATTCATTTTAATATTCAAATCAGGCAGATTAATAGTTTGTTTTGCTCAAAATAGGGTAACATGACACACTTGTTTTGCCCTTGTGGTAATTACTGGCCCTTATTATATAATACACATTATAGCTTTCAACATCATCATCTGTACTTTGGTGTTTATTTTCTTTTAGTTTTTGCAATATTACAACAAAGGACATTTTGAGTAAATTAGGGTCTAGGGCCAGCGAAGTAAGTATAATCCTGGCCAAAGTATATATTGCATAGAAGGAGATACATAGAACATGTACTTATTTTGTATTTGAAATCTGTTGACATTTGCTTTGTAAAGACTATCTCTGTGATTTCTGATGCACAATGATAAAAAAATATTAAAGGGGAACTCCGGCTTCCAAACCAAAATTTGATAAAGAGGCTCACATAACACAGAAACCCCTAATATAACCATCACAGTTACCAGTTTCTTCCAAAACTATGAATAAATGCAATTTTCTATGCTGAAATCCTGGCAGGGAAGGAGGACCAAAAACCACTGAGGTTACAAATTGTAACAAATTCTACACAGCTACAGACAGCATGCAGGGACTACATAACCCATAATACATTGAACTGGGATGTTCTGTTCCTTATTAAAATCATGTGTGCAGGGAATTGTGGGGTTTGGAGGATGCAGGACAGATGGCTGCTGATACAAAGTAATAGTAGTCAGCCAGCTCAGCAAAGTAGTCAGACAGATCAGCAGGAGAGCAAGGGTCAAGGTTTAGGGAACTGTTCCAAAACCATTAAAAAAGTCTGCATATTTTTAACTGATGTATATTGCAAAGTTGCTTGAAATTATTTTTCTTTTCAAAAAGCTTAAGTTATGTTTGTGTAGAGTTCCCTTTTAAGAACCATGCAGTAAAGAGTACTTTGGATAAACCAAGGGATTAGAGATTAGCACATTAACAGATGAAGCCACTTGGAAGTGTGTGTTAAATGCATCATGACTCAAGATAAACTGAAGAACCTGTGTTATTTAAAGTCATACCAAAGCACCGTTGTTCACAAATGGTGAACTCTTTAATTAGATGGGATGCTGTGACACAATTTTCTGTGTTAAATGGGATAACTGGGTTAAATGCGTCCTAGATATTCTGTGTTAAACACACAAACCAAAGTGGCTGCAAATGATACGTTTCATGCATAGTGAAAAACTGAGTTGATAGACTGATGTTTTGTTGAACAAAACCATGTAATGTCATGTATCTTATGTAAGTGTGATGCAGAATGACTGCCACACCAAAAATACCCTTCCTTTTTATACTATTTACTTTTCATAAAACCTTTTTCATAAAACCTGTTCCTAAATATGTCAAATGTCACTGGTGTTTCAGTACAATAACACCCTTAGTATAGAAGCTGGTGTTATTCCATAGAATTTTCATAAAATAAGGTCATTTGGTTAAAGATATATATCTAAACCCCTTAGATATGGTTTTAAGGTCTTTTGAAGGTCTTTTAGGTCCACAGTTTTTGAAACAAAGTGAGCATCATACCAGAATAAATGACTATTGAGATTTTCAAAATTGCAGTTCTTCAGAGGTCATCACAGGTATGTGAATATCTTTAGACCTATGGCAAACCCCAGGCAAAAACCCATTGTTACCTACCAAGGTCTGCTTTATGGCACATAACATTTATTCATTTGAGTAGTGCATTGGAACTGGTGTGTAGTGATACCAATATTATTCTAAATGGGAAGGAGCTGCCAGTAAAACATTCGGTCAATCCTGCTGAAAAAGACCAAATCTTGGCTTAATCATGAACCCAATCCTGGGTTCGGTGCATCCCTAATTTTGTTATTCACTATTCCCTATCAGAGTATCACAGTGATTAAAAACATTGGTGTTTCCAAGAAAGGCATGAAAACATAAATCTCAATGACACAAGCCAATTTTTGTTGAAAGTTCTAAATGTTCTCTTTTTCTCAAAGCATCTTCCTATTCTTAAAATGTTCAGTAACTTATGAATTAAAGAAGCACATTCTGAAGGGTGCAAAGGTATCATTAATTTTTTTTATTTGCAATACCATCAATTTGATTTTTTACTTTAAATAACTTTGCAAATATAAAATATACATAGAATAGACTATGAAATTGTAATGTAAAATATTAATATTAAAAATGCTTGATGTAGCTGGCAATGCTTTTTTTCATGACTAATAAATAAACAGGGGAACCTTACTACAATAACTTTCTTGGTAAGATGTAAAGACTTTTTAGAATTTAAATGATTCTTTTTATTTTGAGTTGTCGCAAACATACACATAGAGACACATTTGTTAAAGGTCGATTTTCGAGTTCATGTGAGGTTTTTTTAACTCTATTAAATTTGAATATACTCAAAATTCAATTGGGGGGATATTTAATAAAAAAAATGTAAAATCTAAAACTTGCACGGATTTTATTGAAATACTCAAATCAAATCCGAATCACATTCGACTAAAATCAATTTGAGTTTTTTCTCCGAATGTCAGGAAGGCTACTAACATGTCCAAAATGGTCCCTGGACCTCTCCCACTGACTTATACATGAACTCGGCAGGTTTTAGGTGGCGAATAGTCAAATTCAAATCTTTAAAGGGCCAGAGTTTTATAAATCTGAAAATTCAATTCGGTTTAAAATTTGATTTGAGTTTGAATAATTCGCAATTTGAATTTGAGAGTTTTAACCATAAAAAAATTAGAAAATTTGAATTTTTAATTCAGCCCTTAATAAATCTGCCCCATAAAGTACAGTATAAAATAAAGTCAGAAATTGACAATAAACTTGAGTGATTGCAAAAAAAACAAGTTTATTTCATGCAGATGCAGCACAGTTTCTTGATTAAATTCTGCTAAGCATTACTGGGGATTGTTTTTATACCTTTGCCTGTTGCTTTGTATAACTTTTCCAAGTTTTTTCTGCAAACACTACGATAATGGGGCAAAAGTGGATATTTTTTATTTAAGCCAAAAACCTAACAGCACAGAATGAATTTCAAAGGTACTAGAGCACTTGAGTAAGACTCTGTCAATAAAGGTTATACATTTTAGCAAACTTTAGTTCTTAGGTAGGGATGCACTGAATCCACTTTATGATTTGGCTGAATCCTCAATCACACTTGAGAAAGGGTATGTAATGACCCAAAACATGTCGTGTAGTAGCCCTAAATAAACACAACCACAGCGTTTTTTTGCTATTGAGAAGTGTGCTCCTCATTCTTTAATTTGTTGCTGAATCCTTTGTGTGAAAGTTTTTTTCTGAATACTGAACTGAACCGGAACCCTAATTGGCATATGTAAATAGGGAAACAATGGGGAAAGAGAACCATGCAGGCAGTTAAAAAAAAATCTTGACTTGTTTGTGTGATGAAAAGTCACTTATTTTTTGGATTCTGATTCGGTTCGGTCAGGCACTTGGATTTAGCCTTATCCGAATCCTGCTGAAAAAGGATGAATCCTGGACAATCCCAAACAAAATCCTGGATTAGGTGCATCCCTGCAGTACTTGTTAAATGAATTGTCTATACTTATTGGGTAAAACAAAGAATTCCACACCTCCTCTGATAAAGCACTCAATGTCATGAAATGTTTTAGGAAGGAGGGACTTGGAACCGAGAAGCACTAAGATACTTTGTTGTTTGATACAGTGTGAATTTTTGTGTTTGTTTTTCATTTTTTTATTGCACCGCCACCTAAAAAATATTTTTATGTGTGATGCTGCCAATTCTAGTATTGTTAAACAGAAACACTGACCTTAAAAGACATATTTTGCTTTGTTCTTGTTGGCAGTTTGCACGAGGCTTTACAGAGAGGAGACAAATAAGCCTTTCACACTATCACTCTGTTATATTTCATTTAGTCTGCTTTGTTTTTACAATGATATCTTTTTCAGCCAGAGAGTTAACATCATGTGATCATGAATGCAGAACATTTCTCTGATTTAAAAAGTATCTTTATAGTTCGGCTCTCATTTGTATGAGTCATTTTTTTCATTTCAATAACTTTGCAAATGCCCTTGAACATTTTTTTACACAGTACTGTCAATTTAGCACAGATAGTTATTGAACTGTCTTTAAATGTCAACAGGGTATGACTGTTTTGCAAGTGACAATATAATAATCGTTGGTACATTTGTTTGAACATTTGTCTGTGATCAATGCATCAGCCCCCTGAGACACAAATATGGGCTTCAATGCATTAGCTCAAATTAACTAGCAGATGCAAGCAAAGAAAGAAAGTAAAATGATGGAATTCCCAGAGCTGCTTTTAATCAGTCATTCTCCAATTCAGCAAAAGACAATGTAAAAAGCAAAGGGAAGTATAAAAATGAATATGGTAAGGAAGGAGATATCATTTTTTTGTTATTATAATGTTAATTGCCACAAGTATTATTCTGGCTTTTTTAAATCTTTTTTGCAGTTAGAGGACATCTTTAAAATTATCCACACTTTAAAAGGCAACTTAATTCATAGATTAGTCTTTAGGTTATAAGTGTTTAATCGTTTCATATAAAGTTTCTTTTACCTGAATTTGCTATCTCATATCCGTGAATCACAACCCGGCTTTACACAAACAGTATAAAGTTTTCCTTTCGAGACAATTGTTCATTAGTTTTATGAAGGGATGCACCAAATCTATTTTAGGATTCGGCCAAATTCCCAATCCTTTGTGAAAGATTTTGCCGAATACCGAACCAAATATGAACTTGAATTTGCTTGTTCCTGTGATAAAAAGTCAGGGGGGCTCATTTATTAACGCAGCGCAGTGCTAAAAAGAGCGCAGTGGCCTGACATTTGCCCAGCGCATGCGAGTATTTAATAATGTAGCGCAGGATACCTTAACAGTGCGATTTTGTGCGCTAATGTAGGTGCGACTTGTGAAACTGTGTGAAACTGCGTATCAGCTGTCGCAGTGCTTATAATAAATTGTGCGCACAGGAAGATACCGTAAAAGGTAAGGATTAGTTGTGCTCATGTATGAATGCGCTGCTTTAATTAGTTGCATCACATATTGCGCATATTGCGTTCACTTAGACGCATCTGCATTTGTTTCTGTGCTAATATTTGTTTGGTTGCAAAGGTGTTTAGCCTACCTGATACCCTTAAAGGAACCTTGGTCAATATAAACATGTTGGGTGGAAGGCGTGGTTAATATGCACTTTACAGGGGTTGTTCATCTTTGAGTAAACTTTGAGTTAACAAACATCCCCACCAACAGCAGCACCATTGTATTTGCCAGAACCCAGTTTAGCAGTGTGGCTCTGCTAGCGCAGCTGAGCAGGAATGCGCATTTTGAAGAGCGTTACTATTACGCCACAAAGAGGCAGTCGTAAAAATTGTGGTGCTGTTGACCGGGTGCAGTTTTGCACATATACAGACGCAAATCTGCGACGGCCGCAGTGCAAGCGCATTGTAGCCACGCCCACAGCGACGCCCCTAACAACCACGGCATCGTTTGCGACATAAATGCCCAATCTTTTGCGCAATGCGCATAAACAAAACCATCGCAAAAGCTCTGTGTTATGCGCAATATCACGCAAATATATTAGCGATCACACTCGTGATGTCGCAGACAATCTTTTGCGTCCACTTATGCGCTGCGCTGCGTTAATAAATGAGCCCCAGTGTGTTCTTTATATATTTGGATGTACCTTGTGTAGGGGTGTATACAGTTAAATTTCCATTTGTATGTCCCCTACTAGTCTATTGTCCAGGGACCTGTATCCTAGTTACCTGGGTAGGATAGTTTTTCCCCATTGACCCAAGGAGGTACTGTTTGTCAATTTCCTGTTACGGATAATGGAGAAAACCACAGTTACCCAGAACTGCGGTGACTTTTGATCAATCCTGTTTTTAATAAAAGGCTGTCATAGTACACTATAGGAGTGTAAGCTACAAAGAGCAACACTGAACTCCAATTTTGAATGAATAGTTAGAGGCAGTTCTACCAAGGTATTATTGGCCTTTAAAGTAAAATGAACACAATTGGGAAAGGAACTTAGTGTAGGTTAGTTTCTACACCCTGAGATTTCCACTGGAACGGGGCAACAAATACAAACCGGAGTGCAGGCTCTGGTGAGAGTTGCCCATTACCTTGGGGCACATGTGCTAAATAGGGATGTAGCGAACTGCCGTTAATGTGTTCGCGAACACCGACAAAAAAGCGAACAGTTCGCGAACAGTTCGCGAACTTCGAACGCTCGATAAAATCGTTCGATCGAACGATCGAAGGATTTTATTCGTACGATCGAAGGATTTTCGTTCGAATCGAACGATCGAAGCTATTCGATCGAATGATTTTAATTCAATCGAATGCTTATAATCGTTCGAACGAATGGAAATCGTTCGATTTTAGCGATCGAATGGTCGAATGGTCGAACGAAATTTTACTTCGAATCGAACGCGAACACCAATTGGCGAACGTCGCGCGACGTTCGCGAACATTCGGCGGACGCGAACAGTCGAAGTTCGCGCGAACTAGTTCGCCGGCGAACAGTTCGCTACATCCCTAGTGCTAAAAAGAGGGTGGTGGGGGTGCCCCAATAAATACCCCTTTGCCCTTTAAATAACTGCAGATGTCCCTTGTGTATACTTATATATAAAACTCAGCTGGATGAGGAATATATTTTTCATATTATTTCCCAGAATTCTAACCTTGGACACTTTTTTTGTTGTAGAACTATAACTCACACATTGAAACCTTGGTTGGCTAAATTCTGGATTGGATAGTGAGAGCTACATATAGAGGGAAATCTATTTAGGGGAAAAGTGATTGATTTTTAATAGGGATGCACTAAATCCAGGATTCGGTTCGGGATTCGGCCAGGATTCTGCCTTTTTCAGCAGGATTCGGCCAAATCCTTCTGCCCGACCGAACCGAATCCTAAGTAGGGGTGGGGAGGGAAATCACATGACTTTTGGTCATAAAACAAAGAAGTAAAACATTTTTCCCCTTCCCACCCCTAATTTGCACATGCAAATTAGGGTTCGGTATTCAGCTGAATCTTTCACAAAGGATTTGGGGGTTCAGCGGAATCCAAAATAGTGGATTTGGTGCATCCCTAATTTTTAACTAGTAATTCATTTTTGTTACAATTAATTATTGGTATGATTTTGTATTGATTGATTGGGGTCCTGGAAGGCCAGGTTTTTAATTGATTTAGAATTATTTTGGGGATAATAAAATTCATATATATCAACTTGGTCTTAATTACACCTTTTAAATTATTTATTCTATTTATTGGTATCTTCAAAGGGACCTTGGGGATTAAAGGTGTATTAAAGACAGGTTGGAGAGAGTGTACTTTCCCCTTAATGCCACATTACCCTATATGGTTCTCTCAATGGCAGGAGAAGGGCTTTATTTATTTTTTTTCATTTCTTGAAATATCCAAAAGCAAAGATTGCCTGCAGACTTCAAGGGACAAGCTATGGAAAAAAGTCAAGAAGAAGCTTCATAAGAACAATTCCTAGTGGAAAATGGTAATGACGGAAAACACATCATGAGCTGACTACTAACACCTGTCAACAACAGTAGATAAAGTAATGTAAATATCTGAGCTTCATTTCTTGAAGGAAATCAATAGTGAGTCTATTATCCAATCTTGCATTAGACTGATTTTTTTTCTACATTTGCAATTCACTTCCTTTTGAGCTAATAACTGCATTGTTCATGATTAATTTATTTCATAAACTACATCTCTTAAAAATATGCATATTTTAAACTACAAAAAACAAAATCTATTATTTGATACCTTATATTTATACCAGGTATGGGACCTGTTATCAGGAAGCCCATTGTTCAAAACGATCCGAATTTCGGGAAGGCCATCACCCGCAGATTCCATTTTCTCTGTAATAAAACAGTAGCTAGTACTTGATCCCAGCTAAGATATAATTCACCCTTCTTGGAAGCAAAACAACCCTATTAGGTTTAATTAATGTTTACATTTTTTTTTTTAGAAGACTTGGGGTATACATATTCAAATTACAGAAATACTGTACATCTTATCCTAAAAACCTTAGGGCCCAAGCATTCTGGTCCAATACCTTTACTTAATTACTAATTTGCAACATGTAAAGTTTTCTGGTATGTAGAGACATATCTTGCTCGATAACCTTTTAATTAGGTCCAATATATTTTAAAAGTTCTGCTATTTACAGGTAATACATTATTAAAACTTAATATAACATTAAATATATATTTTCACTTAAACTGGGTTTCCATATTTCTATTTGCTCATATGATTTTACAGAAATTCATCCAAAATGTATTCTGTCATAAAAAATAAATAAAAATTAAACCACTAGGTACTTTTTTGCATATTAATGCTCTAGAATTAACATTATCTTTGAAAAGGTATCAAGCTGTGCTTTAAAGAAGTGTTCACTCTAATCCAATCGGCCTGTGAGAGTCTTGCTGAGACACTTGCCACATAGTATTTTCCTATAACTGTATTTACTGTAACTGTGATGAGCAATAAGATGTAAGCTTTCATTTAATTGAGGTTGTCTTTGAACTCTTTAATCCGTGTGATTTTTCTAATGTTGTTATTCTTCTTCTTCAATACTCAAAGGGGCAGTAAGTGTTAAAAGAAAGTTCTGGTATAAAAGGTCACATTTTAAAACATCACATTTAAAAAAGTTAAATAATTATGTAGAACAATTTGATGTCATGCATAAATCATCTCAACATAGAAGAATTATTAAGCATGCACAATATGTAGTATATGTTATTTTATTTAGTTATACATTAAAATAAAACCTAGGAAAGAGGGTTCCAGGGCAGTGAAAATGTTGCACAGAGATACATATATGAACTTTATTTCAAATCTTCTAAAATGATTTCCTTTTCCTCTGTAATAATAAAACAGTACCCTGATCTCAGCTAAGATATCATTTATCCTTGCAAGAGACAAAACAATCCTATTTGTTTTTTTATTAATATTTCATTGATTTTTTGAAGATGTAAGGTATGGTTATCCAAATTACAGAAAGCTCCCTGATCCAGAAAACCCCAGGTCCCGAGCATTCTGGATAACAAGTTCCATACCTGTTTGAAGTATACTACCAATATTGCTGTAGTTTCTCAAGAATAAATTGGTAGGTGATTGTGGAAAAAATTGTATAAAGTGCAATGCTTCTGGGCTCTTCTATAATCAGTCTAATAATTTTTCTCTGATACTTTACTTAGTTCAGCTGTACTGAACGTTGAAATTCAGCTATAAACTCTTAGTTATGCATACAGGTATGCTACCCATGGCTAGATTGTTTATAGCAAGGCGCTGGAGGCAAGATACAGTAACTTACCTTTTTATCTGAAATTATTAAAGCAATTCTTGAAAATCTTTGGCAGGTGAATTAAAAGAATGAGTAATATTGGTGAGCTGGACATAACATTCTCCAAGGGTCCCATATATTTTTTTTAAATTACAAGGTTGAATATGAATGTCTTCATGAGTGAAGCCATACTAAATTTGACCCAATTATAAGTCCCTCTGGTATTATGTTTATATCAGTAAGAGTACCTTTCTGATGTAGTTCAGTAAACACACTGAACAGTGTTCAGTGAATGGACTGTGCTATCAAAGGATACGTAAATCTTTAAAAAAAATTGGTTTTCTAAACACTTTTGCAATTTAGATCATTTATTTTTCTCATTTTCAGAGCATTTTATCATACAGTACCTTCAGGAGGAAAACAGGGACGTGTTCTGATGTTGTTCTGCTCAGGAAAGAGATTAGAAGCCTCAAATTCCCTTTCCCATCTCTTTCCTGAGCAGAGCAACATCTTCTCAGGTTTCCTTCTTAAAGTATGTTACTAAATTCCTTATTATGGCAGTTAAAAACTTCTAAGGGTGGTTTGCATGTTTTTATATAAGGGTGGTTTTCATTTTTCAAAATATTTCTTTTGTATTTGCAGAGTTTATTTTTTTATTTGGGCTGGTTTTGAAAGGGTTTTAAAGTGCTTTTAGTAATTTTTAAGGCTTTTCAGAAAAGGTTTTTGATTTTTGATATAGGGGCTTAAAGGGGTTGTTCACCTTCTAACACATTTTTCAGTTCAGATTGTTCACCAGAAATAAAGACTTTTTCCAATTACTTTATATTTGTGATCGTTTTTCTAATATTGAATTGTAAAGTTTCATTTTTCACCTTCTAAAGCAGCTCTGGGAGGGGGGGGGGGTCGCTGACTCCGTAACTGTTCTAAATTGATGCATTTAGTTGATACATTTCTTGTCTTTGTCCCTGCTGAGCAGAACCCCTAAGTGTTATTAAAGGCAGCTGTTAGAATTGCTACAGTAGTTGCTAGTGTCCCATAGATATTGCTGAGAAATGTATTAATTGTATCAACTAAATGTAGCACATTGTAATAGTTCAGAATCTGCTCCTGGATCACTGAGCTGCCAGACTGAAACATCAGAGGCACGAACACTAAACTTAAGCTTAAATGGTTGGAAAACAGTAAAAAATAAAAGATGGAAAGCAATTGAGAAAAGTCTTTGTTTATGGTGAACAACCTGAAAACAACTCAACTGAAAAAAGTGTTTGGAAGGTGAATATCCCCTTTAATCATGCTGATGTGATGTCTTGCTAACAGTATTACAAGTTATGTCTAGCTAATAGTATTAAAGCTAGTATTTTGATTAATGTAAAGCCCATATGTTTATGGTAGTCCTGTATTTATATATTAATTATAACAAGTGAGGATGATAACAGTATTTGTTAAAGAGGAAAATGAAATATAAGTTTCATCACACAGAAATAAGATGCTTTTAACATATAATTAATTGAAATTTCTGAACTGTTTATGGAATATTCAAGTTAATCTTCACTATACACTCCTAGCATCTGCCTCTTCATTCTGTCATCATGAAGAAGTTGGGAGAGGAGTCTGATTTTGAATGACAGTTAAATCCAAGAAATCTTTTAATGAGGGCTCCTTTTGTATTAGAGCTCACTCTATTAAAATTGCCAGAAATGAAGAGAAACAGATGCTGAGAGAGGGTAGTGAAGATAAACTTGATTAGTTCAGAAACAATACAAATTTGTAATTGATTGTATTTAGTAAATTTGCATTTAATATATTTGTATTAAGTATTGTATTCAGATTGTATTGTATTTAGAACATTTCTAACTCAAGTATATTGAAGCTTATATTAAATTTAAATAGTTCCACTTTAGTGTTGGGCATTTGCGCAATTGTATTTACATTTGGTCAGTTATGGCTAGACTGTGTAGTATTTAAGAGTTCATGTCTTGATACTGGTGGGCCCAGGGGGCATTGAGGTTTTGTTGATTTCTCAGTGTTTTTAGAGATGTGTAGCTTTTATTGTTAGCATGTAAGGTCGGAGGTTTCAGCCAATGAATCATAAGGTGACAAAGAAATATGTAATTTCATCAGTAATAGGAAGCAGTCGGTTCACACAGAGCTTATTACAGTCATATGAAAAAGTTTGGGAACCCTTCTTAATTCTTTGGAGTTTTGTTTATCATTGGCTGAGCTTTCAAAGTAGCAACTTCCTTTTAATATATCACATGCCTTATGTAGTATTTCAGCAGTGAAATCAAGTTTATTGGATTACCAGAAAATATGTCATGATGGACGAATTTATTCGCCAGGCTCAAATTCATTGCGAATTTCAACAATTTTCCCACAAATTGACACCGGTGCAAAATTTAATTTTCGCTAATTGTTCTGCGTTTCATGAATTTCATGGGAAAATCCCAAGATTTTTCAGCGAAACGGAACAAATTTGCCCATCACTTAAAATATGCAATATGCATCATAACAAAATTAAACAGGTGCATAAATTGGGGCACCCCAACAGAGATATTACATTTATACTTAGTTGAGGTTCCTTTTGCAAATGTAACAGCCTCTAGACACCTCCTATCACCTTTGATGCGTGTCTGGATTCTGGATGGTGGTATTTTTGACCATTTGTCCATACAAAATCTCTCCAGTTCAGTTAAATTTGATGGCTACCGAACATGGACAGCCTGCTTTAAATCATCCCATAGATTTTCCATGACATTCAAGTATTGTTGGAATAGCCAACCCCTGCGTAACTTCAATTTTGTGACTGATGCTTGAACATTATCCTGAACAATTTGTTGATATTGGGTTGAATTCTTCCAACCCACAACTTTAACAAGGGCCCCAGACCCTTAACTAGCCACACAACCCCACAGCATGATGGAACCTGCACCAAATTTGACAGTAGATAGCAGGTGTTTTTCTTGGAATGTGGTGTTCTTCTTCTGCCATGCAAAGTGCTTTTTGTTATGACCAAATAACTCAATTTTTTCCCACAGTCCAAAGCACTTTGTTCCAAAATGACTGTGGCTTGTCTAAATGAGCTTTTGCATACAACAAGAGACTCTACAGTATTTGTGGCGTGAGTGCAGAAAGCTTCTTTCTCATCACCCTGCCATACAGATTTCTTCTGAATCTGTATTTTTCTTGGCCTGCCAGACCTGGGTTTTACAGCAACTGTGCCTGTAGCCTTTCATTTCCTGATTACATTCCTTACAGTTGAAACTGACAGTTTAAACCTCTGAGATAGCTTTTTGTAGCCTTCCCTGGCCTAAACCATGATATTGAACAATCTTTGTTTTCAGATCTTTTGAGAGTTGCTTTGAGGATCCCATGCTGTCACTCTTCAGAGGAGAGTCAAACTTGCAATTGGCCACCTTAAATACTTGTTCTCATGATTGGACACACCTGCCTTTGAAGTTCAAGGCTTAACGAGCTAATCCAACCAATTTGGTATTGCCATTAATCAGTATTGAGCAGTTACATGCATTCAGATTAGCAAAATTACAAGGGTACTCAAATTTTTGCACAGCCAGTTTTTCACATTTGATATCATTTCATACAACTGAATACTGCTTCACTTGTTCAGAATACACCCCAGTACTCAGATGTTCCTGGAAAGTGAAAAGTGAACTGTATTTTTTTGTTGAAAATATGAATGTAAAATAACAGGATAAACTTTTTTCTGTACAAGCCCTGTTAGTTTTGCTGTACATGTAGGGACACTTCTTGTTTTATTCATGCAAAGCACTCTCTCTAGGGTTCTTTCTGTTCCTTTTTGTCATTCTACAGTACTACCTAAGATATATAGATGTGCTTCGTATAGTTCTTCTTTCCTTTTAGTCCCTGGTATGCCCTTTTCTCTTTCTTTTTTTTAGCTGCCTTCTACTGTATTCTACTTTATTATGTAAGACCTTTAAACTTTTTTTTATTTCTTTAAAAATGTTCAGTTGTATGGAAGTGTCTTTTAGTTTTTATTTTGTGTGTTAAAAAAGGGAAGTGTAGGGCCCCTTCAAGGCAAAGGTTTATGGTAGCCCTGTCTATATATAGTGACTAAAATAAGTGAGGATTAGGGATGTAGCGAACAGTTCGCCGGCGAACTAGTTCGCGCGAACTTCGACTGTTCGCGTCCGCCGAATGTTCGCGAACGTCGCGCGACGTTCGCCAATACGAGTTCGCGTTCAATTCGAACAAAAATCGTTCGACCATTCGACCATTCGATTCCTTCGACCGCTAAAATCGAAGGATTTTCGTTCGAAACGAACGATCGAAGCCATTGGATCGAATGAAATCATTCGATCGAATGGCTTCGATCGTTCGAGTCGAACGAAAATCCTTCGATCGAACGATTAAAATCCTTCGATCGTTCGAATCGAACGATTTTCGGATGTTCGAAGTTCGCGAACTGTTCGCGAACTGTCCGCATTTTTTGCCGGTGTTCGCGAACGGCGTTCGCGAACACATCGGCGGCGGTTCGCTACATCCCTAGTGAGGATGATAAAATTAAGGTAGGTCAGAGTTTCAGCCACTGAATCACTTTATAATAAACTCAATTATGTCTGAGAAATCAGGGGTGTGAAAAAGTGATAAAGGAATATGTAATTTCTCTTTAGTAGGAAGAAGCGATAAAGAGGAGAGAGGGGCTTTAAGGTAACAAAATAATTATTGGTTGTGCTGTATAATTACATCAAATAGCATACAATTAAGAAAATATGAATATAAAATACAGCAGAATATTTTTTCCTGTTCAAGCCATGTTTGTTTGGCTGAACATGAGGGGCACTTCTTGTTTTATTCATGCAAAGCACTCTCTCTAGGATTCTTTCTGTTTCTTTTTGTCATTCGACAGTACTGCCTAAGATATATAGCTGTGCTTCTTTTAGTTCTTCTTTCCCTTTAGTCCCTGGTATGCCTTTTGCTCTTTTTTTTTAGCAATCTTCTACTGTATTCAAGATCTGCAAACTTTTGTTCATCTCTTTATTTTGTGTGAACTGAAATCACTGTGCAAAATGCAGTAATTGCCCTGATATTATTGTATTGATTCCATTATATTCATTTGGAGCATGCCATACAGTTTGCAGATGTCAGACAGTGGTCAGAAATATATTTAGGGGGTTATTTACTAAAAATCTAATTTATCTCATCTTTTTATTAAATCAAGCTCACCCAAACTCCATCCACGATTTTAACATTTATCAATAAAATAACTAGAAAAATTAGGTGCAGAAAAAAATTAGCTAAAAAAAATTAGAGCAAAAACTCGAATCATACTAAATTTTCGGATTTGATGCCTGATTCACTCGATCTTTTTCAGGTTATTGCCTGAAAACCCAGAATTTTTCGAATTATCGGACAAAACCCAGCGCAAATCATGATATCTTCAAATTGTAAAAGGGACAACGGTCGTTGACTTACTACATGACCTCAGCAGGTTTGAGACGGCAGATTTTCTTATCTTTTTTTTATCTTTTAGCAGCTTCGGGGTATAATAAATCTCGAAAGATGAGAATTTTTTTCCCCCTAAAAATATCGACCACAAAAAATCAAGGTTTAGTAAATAACCCACTTAAACTTTAATTTGTCTGTAAATGACATGCAGGCCAAGTCCCAGCTTTTCATAAGCATAACCCTTAATGATTTTTAGTGGTTTAGGCAGGGCTTCTGAGTAGACTTCTGGCATACACTTTTATATCATTTTTAAAATGTTACTATGTCAATCACTGTTCTCCATTTGTACCATTTACCTTAATGTCAGGAAGTGATTTTTTTTCTCTCTCTCTTTCAACATTAAACAAATCCACAAATTAGTGCATAAGCTCTCTTGTTTGTCATTATTTGTAAATGTATATAGGCTGTCTTAGGTTAAATCTGATGCATGTATAATGCATTAGTGCTAGTATTGGGCAAATAAATTTGCAGGCGTGAAGTTGTGGCGAATATCCACGTTTTGCCGCGAGGAAAAAATATGCAAAACTGATGTGAAAATTTGCCTGGCGTCAAAACATTTTGGACCCACGTCAGAAAAGGCGCTCATGTCAAAACCGTCGTGCATCAACATTATTCGGACGCAAATTGACTTTACCGCCGTCATCAAAATTTGCCGAAGCAAAACTGACAAATTCGCCCATCACTAATTAGTCCATATTGAAAAGAGAATATTAATTTCTTTCTATCGTGCTCTTTTTTTATCAGAGATGAACAGAGTAGGCAGGACAGGACGTAATGTTTAGTGAAAGAGAAGATGGGTGGAAATAAGAAAAAAGGTACGAAGGTTTCTAGTTAAGGGTTTCCTGCTTTTGTTTTCTAATGGGTTATAAACGGTTCTACATTTAAAATAATGTAGCTTAATCAGTATTAAATGAGTTTATACTTTAATATGTCATGTTTTTTCTCTAAAGTATTTTCTATTGTATGGTAGGTAATGACAGGGAAAGGGGCTAATGGAAATCAGAAATGCTTTATAGACAAAAATAAGGACGCAAGAAAAATACATCATAAAAGAAAATTGCTTGGGCTGTTCGTGGGCATGATATGGTGCATGGAAGGGTTGGAAGATGCAAACTGTGAGGGATGACTCTCAACATTAGAGTTGTTTTCTCTGCAGAAAAAGGGTCTGCTAGGGGGCATGATTGCTCTTTACAAGTACATTAGAGGGCATTATAGACAGATTTAGAGAAAGAATTAGAGGACCCCTTTAGACATGAAGAACTTTCATTTAAGCAGGGAACATGTTTCTTCATAGTGAGGACAGCGAGGTTGTGGAATGTCCTGCCAGGTGATGTGTTGGCCTTTAAGAGTAGCTTGGATGATTTATTGAACAAACATAAAATCCAAGGTTTAGTAAAGATATCTGTAAATGTTTATAGTTTGTACATGTAAATGTATGGAAGGGTCCGTGTGAGTATGTGTGTATATATGTGCACTGGGGTCAATGTGGATGGGTTTAACTTGATGGACTTTGGTATTTTTTCAACCCACTTGAATGATGGTAATTGCTTTTCATTCCTATTCATTGTCTTCTTTGAATCTTTTAAAAGCTTTAAAATTGGAAAGACATACAATCCTAATGAGTTTTTAATTTTAGCACAATTCCTAAAAACATTCCTGAGAAAAGTGTTTAACAAACGAATAAATGTAACCTGATAAATGTATTTCTTTGTCAGAATTTAACTGCTAGAAGTAGTGAAAATGTAAAATAAAACATGATAATTAATTAAACATGTATAAAAAGATCTTATTTTATTGTGGGGGATTATGTCGTCCATTTAGCAAGTTACCATGTTTCTTTGTTTGCTTTTCTTTCTTCTTTTTATTTCCAGTAAATGTTAGATACAAAATGATCACTACAGTTTGAGTCAGTCTAATCTTTCATATGGATTTATCTCTGTTTCAGCCTAGGTCCTTCTGAAAATTAATAACCTCAGGTCTGGAACTGCGTTGAGGAACCCCGGGACCTTGTTCAGAATGCAGGTTATTATCTTTTTTTGGAACCAGATAAAATTCTATATTTTTATTATGCCTTCAGATTTTTTCCCCTGATTTGCTGAAGACCATTTTGTCCACAGCTTGAGCTGTCTTGCCAGCAGTTTCATCTGAAGCCTTATTTTCAATCATAGACTTGTTGATTTTTAATAATGGATCTTACTAAGATTCCTTGTTGTTAAAATCAGATGAGACAGCAACTTGTTTTATTTTGTTAGAGAAAGATACTGAAACATACTACTAGTGGTTGCAAGTAATGGTAAATAAAATAGTGATGAGCAATCTGCCCCATTTTTCTATGCCGAAAGTTTTTTTGAACTTTTTTCCATGCAACATTTTTGTAGCAAACTACATTTGTGGCATCTTGTTTCTGTTTTGGAGTTATCAATAAAACTTTTTTTCTTACTTTTAAGTCTTAATAACTGGGTTGAGCAAATCTGCCATGTTTTGCTTTGTGTCAAAATTCACAAACTGGCTTTAAATTTTCTAAATTGCATTGGCGTCAATGGGAAGGCATAATCACATGCATTTTTCACTCAGTGTACTGCTACACACATTCCCTACATTGTTAAGGGACCTCCTATCCACTAGGCTACAACTGCTTTTTCAAAAAAAAAAAAAAAGGCTTCCATGTTGCCAATTTCTTCAAAACATGTCTGTGATTTTTTAAATTGCCTCTTGTCGACTGATAATGGTATCTACAACTTCACTATGTTGCTGTTTTTACCCAGGAATTATTGAAATAAATGTTGCATTGAGAGTAAAATACATAGTGACTAGGGATAAGCAAAACTGCCGTAATTTCACTTTTTTGAAAAAATTGCTAACATTGTGAAGAAACTTGCAAAATGGCAAAACTTTGACAAAATTCTACCTAACACATTGGAGTCAATGGCCATTTTTCCACTGCATTTTTTCTCACAACAAATAAATTGGAGTCAATGGGCATTTTTCATCACACCAAATGCATTAGAGTCAAAAACTCCCTAGTCGAATTTGACAGTTTAGAGTCTAAACTTTATACCATAAAAAATTTGAATTTTGAATTTGAATTTTCAATTCGACCTTGATAAATCTGCCCCTTAATGTTGAAGAAAGTAAATTACCCAAGGTTCAGAGGTTAGATATGAAAACTGAACAGTAAAAATGCACAAATCTGAAACATTGCCCCAATTAAAAGATGAAAAGAGAGCATATTAAAATTGGAATGTTGTCACATTAAATTCTAACCTAATCAAGTCAATTTAAAAAAGTGAGGTATGTCAAGGTGTGTTCTTCTACGAATGAATTCAGGTATGGGACCTGTTATCAAGAATGCTTGGAACCCGGGGTTTTTTGGGATAACGTAAGTTCTTACCTTAAATCTACTAGAAAATCATGTAAGCATTAAATAAACTCCAATAAGGATTACTTGTATCTTAGTTGGGATCAAGTACAAGGTACTGTTTTATTATTACAGAGCAAAAGATAATCATTTTTTAAAATGTGGATTATTTGGATAAAATGGAGTCTCTGGGAGACGGACTTTCTGGATAATGGGTTTCCAGATATTGGACCCTATACCTGTATATGGAAATGTTTGTTTTCAAATGTATAAAAAGTTATTGATATTTAATAAATGTATATATGTATGTATATAATCCCAATACAGTTATAGTACAAACATTACAATGAATAAAACTAAATATACACTGTAACAAAGAGTGTGGCACATGTTAAGAAATGTATGAAAGAAAATTCACAGAACCTCACAGAACTTTGAAATATCAGAGATCTTGCTGAATTATAATATGATTTTTTTTATGTGATGTTATATCTACCCAGTTCTTTAGTATTCACCCAAATATGCAATATTGGCATGATAGAAACAGGGGTGATGTTGGGAATTTTGCCGCCTGAGGCAGCCTTCCTTTTGCCACCCCCCACCCCTCCCCGCAGCACTCACCTTTTCAGCACTGGAGGGAGTCGATCCACATCGCATACCACCTGAGGCAGGTGCCTCAACTCGCCTCATTGGTGGAGTGCCCCTGGGTAGAAATTGATTAAGAATTAGCAGACAAGTCCAAGAATTAATTAATGTTTCATATTATTATGCCCTTTAACACACACAAATATAGGAACAACTCAAATTCATAGCAGTTTGAATGCCTTTCACATTTAGAAAGAAAAGTGGTGTCTTGACTATAAATGACCCCCTTAAACACTTCCATATATTTCATTTCTGATATTATAATTTTTAATAATGCCTCCAGAATTTGGGCACAGCATGAAATAATTTGCCTAAAATGTTAATGTGGATACATTTGCACTGCGATTGTGGCTCTGCTAGAAGCAGTATCTATTTCATGGTGTTGCCAATCCTCAATGCAAACTACAGAGAGGGATTAAAGACTCAGATGTTACGAGTGTTGAAAAGTGATTGGTAAATGTGAATAGAATCTGTTATCCAAAAACTCATTATCCAGAAAGCTCCGAATTACAGATTAATAGACTCCATTGTAATTAAATAGTTCAAATTTTTAAAGATGATTCCCTTTTTCACTGTAATAATAAAACAAAACTTGATCCCACATAAGATATAATTAATCTCAAAACAGTTCTATTGAGTTTAATTATTGTTTAAAAGATTTTTTTTTAGCATACTTAAGGTATGAAGATCCAAATTATGGAAAGATCCAGAAAACCCCAGGCCCCAAGCATTCTGGATAACAAGTCCCATACTGATCAGTAGCCATCATTGGATTGCATGGACAGTGGGTGAGTATTTCTCTGATGAGCCCTAATCTCATATTCTGATAAATGTACCCCTAGTGTTTGAAATGGTTCATAATATCATCAGCCATTTAGCCATGCACCACTAATTCATCATCATCATTCATTCATTCATCATCATGTACCTGGCAGTTTTCTCTGCATTTGGTTAATTACAAATATGTACTTCTTTGGATATCAGGTCTAGAATCTTTGAAATGTGTGCATGTAACATAACTTTACTAAATGCTGGTACTGCTATAGCACATAAGTTTCTTGGGAAATATAATAAACTACCACTAGACTTTTGGAAAGAATTGTCAATATTCAGTGTCAGCTGTAATTTACTATGATAATATACAGTACATCTTCTTCCAGCTGCCCACTAAAATGGCAATGGAATTACATGAATCAATACTTGTCTGACAGTCATTAAAATAAATTAATGCACATTTGCTTTTCAAGATCACAGCATGTGCTCATTTTTCCCAATGCTATAAGTACTAGAAATGTATATTAAAGGCATTGAATGCTACATTTAAATTTATACTGTACTTTACATTTACATTATGTGGTGGAATGAGTGGACAGATTATTGGGAGGGGCTGGGGAAGACACGGCTGTCTTGGTACACATAGGTACCAATGACAAAGTTAGAGGAGGTGGTGAAGTCCTCAAGAATGATTTTAAAAAACTAGGTGTAAAGTTGAGGGCGAGGACTTCCAAGGTAATTTTCCCAGAGATATTACCTGTGCCACGAGCAATGTTAAGACAGTGGGAGCTTAATGCGTGGCTGAGAGATTGGTGTAAGGAGGAGGGTTTTTGGAAAACTGGGCTGATTTCTCAATCGGCTACAGGCTCTTTGCCAGGGATGGGCTGCACCTCAATGATGGTGGTGCAGCTGTTTTGGGGGAGAAGATGGCTAGAGGGTTGGAGGAGTTCAGTAAAGGATTCAGTGGAAGACAGGTTAGATGAGGTAATGGGCAAAGGAAAGGAAAATGGGAGAGGAGATTTGGTTGGGGGTACTGTTAAGGACAGGGAGGACCACATGTCTTATATTCAATATAGTACCAGTATTAAATGTATGTTTGCAAATGCAAGGAGTCTGACTGGTAAAATGGGAGAACTGAAGGTGCTGGAGGGAAAATATGATGTGATTGGTGTGGCCGAAACATGGCTGAATGAGTCGCATGACTGGGCAGTTAATATCAGCGGCTATACTTTATTTTGTAGGGACAGAGGCAACAGAAAAGGAGGTAGGTATGTCTGTCTGTTAAGCAGAATTTAAAAGCTTATATAAAAGAAAATGAGGGGCGGAAGTCTTATAGGTGGAGCTCTTCACCGATTGTAAAGAGTCCAGCAAATTGTAATTGTAAGAGTATGCTATAGACCCCTGTAATGAAAGGTAAGTGAGGAGGAGGAGTCTAAGCTCCTGATGCAAATAGAAAAGGCTGCTAGTTTTTGGAAAAGTAATGATAATGGGGGATTTTAATTACACAGATATTGACTGGAGCAACAGTACTGCCAGGTCAATTAATGGGAAACTTTTGACAATTTTAAGGCACATGTTGTTGAGAAGCCAACCAGAAACAATGCTTCATTGGATCTAGTGATCTCTAATGAGCCAGAATGTATAGCAAATGTGCAAGTAATTGAACCCCTGGTTAAAAGTGACCATCATGTGATATAAGTCTGGTGCAAAAAACAAATATACACTGTAACAACACAAACCCTGAATATCAGAAAAGTTAATTTTAGTGCCTTGAGGGCTGCCCTTCAGAACATATTGTAGATTAGGGCAGCCCTCCACAGAACAGAGGCTAAGACTAACCCTAAAACGTTTTTTAAGTATATTAGTAAAAAGATGTGGGTTGAGAGTGTTGCTCCTTTAAATAATGGTACCAGTATGCTTGTAACAGATACAGAAAAGGCAAATGCGCTAAATAAGTTATTTTCTTCAGTGTATAAAAAAGAGGAGTCAGAGTTCCCAGGCTCACTTCATAGCTGCACTGTTGGCTCAGCTCAATCTAGTCAGTGGCTGATATATTTCAAAAAGCTTTAATATAAATTAATGTAAACAAGGTGCCAGGGCCAGATGGCATACACTCCCGGGTTCTAAGAGAGCTTAGTTCAATTTTATACCAGCCCCTATTTCTGATTTTGTCAGATTCACTTTCATCTGGTATGGTACCTATGGATTGGAGAAAAGATGATGTCATTCCAATATTTAAAAAGGGATTATGATCTCAGCCTGGCAATTATAGGCCAGTACGTTTGACATCTGTGGTGGGCAAATGTATGTCCTAGTGCTGGGCTGTCCAACTGGTGGCCTGCGGGCCGCATGTGGCCTGCAAACCCCCCCCCATTGTGTGGCCCACATGAAATTTTACCTGCTGTGTCTGCTTAGCATGTGTAAACTTTAAAAGGTATCATTATAAAGAGGTCATTGTTTTGACCTCAAATTCAGACAATTAGATCCTGCATTGTTCACACATATAATCCCCCTGCATTGTTCACACCTATAACATCTCTATTGTTCAAAACCTTAAAGCCATGTACTGTTCAAACCTAAGACCCAGACTAAAACTGCCTACATTGTTCACCTGTGAACTCTCATACAATCTGCTGGAGGAGCACCAGCACTGTGTCACACAGATGTAGTAAGATGTAGCACATTTTAGAGTGGCTCTGATAGGTTTCCCTGTCTCCTGCTCTGTTCTGCCTTCCCTACGCTCCTGTGTGTGCCATACTCTACCTGCCCTATGCTCACTGTGTGTGCCATACTCTGCCTGCCCCATGCTCACTGTGTGTGCCATACTCTGCCTGCCCCATGCTCACTGTGTGTGCCATACTCTGCCTGCCCTATGCTCCCTGGGTGTGTCATACTCTGCCTGCCCTATGCTACTTGTATGTGCCGTACTCTGCCCACCCTATGCTCCCTGTGTGTGCCATACTCTGCCCGCCCTTTGCTCCCTGTGTGTGCCATAAAATGCCTGTGTGTGCCCTGCTCTGTCCCTGGAACATAAACCTGGTAGGGCATTTGAAAATAGTTTTTAGGGGCCCCTAAGGTGTTTAATCATTTGCTGGGGGTGCTGTGTTATCCACACTGCATTCTGCACTAGGCAAATCCATAATGGAAAAGGACCTTGGAGTCCTTATAGATAATAAACTTGGTTGTAGCAAGCAATGCCGGTCAGCAGCTTCAAGGGAAAATAAGGTATTACAAGGTTTTTTTTTACAGAGAAAGCTGTAAAGATGTGGAATTCTCCCCCTGAATCAGTTGTATAAGGTTGATAGATTAGATAGCTTTAAGATGGGGTTGGATGACTTTTTTAGCAAGTGAGGGTATACAGGGTTATGGAAGATGGCTCACAGTACAAGTTGAACCAGGGACTAGTCCGATTTTCATTTTGGAGTCAGAAAGCATTTTTTTACCTCCTGAGGCAAATTGGAGAAGCTTCAATTGAGGTTTTTTTGCCTTCCTCTGGATCAACTAGCAGTTAGACAGGTTAAATTAGAGTTAAAAGGTTGAACTTGATGGACGTGTGTCTTCTTTCAACCAAACTTACTATGTTACTATGTATTATCAAGTCAAGCAGAATTAAAGGGGACCTGTTACCCAAAAAAAAAAACATTCCAAATCCTATTTTATCACTTTAGTCAAGCAAAATTAATTTAATTACACTAAATAAATTATTTGAATCTTGTTTCCTTCAGTCTGGGAATTCATATTTATAGCAAGCAGGAAGCAGCCATTTTGTGGACAGTTTTATTAAGGCATCTCAGAATCTTGTTTGTGCACCAGAATGGGGGACCTGATGTCCATCCCCATGCACTGGCTTTACAATTAAACGGTAAAGAGAATGGGGGAATGTGTGGAGAGCAGTGACATGTAGGAAGTGCTGAATGGAAAGTGAAAGTAATTGTCTGCCCCGCCTCTATGCCACTGGCATAGAGGAGGGGCAGACCATATTTGATTGACAGCTGAGATTATTAAATGAGCTTACAACAGCTATGAATGCTTTAATAAAAAATAGAAATTGGATTTCATGTTTAATTTGAAAAGGACTTTTATTATAAAGAGTTTTGTGTCTGGATGACAGGTCCACTTTAAACATACTGATAAAGCATGTGTAAGCTATATGGAAAGTTTGTTTCAACTTCTCTGTTTTTTAACATTCCAAATCATATCATTTGGATTTTCATTCTGTTAAGGCTGTAATCATTTCTAGATACTAGAATTATTCCAAAACCAATTTAGTGTAAGCTTTTTAGGAATTAGATACAATCTAAATTGCTATTCAACTAAGCTTGAATCTATAAAATCTTTGAAAGGCTATATTACCTGTTTTATGAAACATTGAATGTTGAAGATCTTGTAGCTGAATTTTATCTGATTAAAAGGGAGGTCTGCCATTATACAGTATATGGAGGTTGCACATCAAGCTCATCCAACAGGGATTCATGGACATGATCCGGTGCACATAGGTAATTACATGGGCTTACATGACTCTAATGAATACTAATAGGCTGCCAGGTCCATGATTTCAGCATTTGAAACTTACTGCTGAGCAGATATAAAGACTAATACATAGTAACATAGTAATTTAGGTTGAAAAAAGACACACGTCAATCAAGTTCAACCTTTAACTTACATGACTCTAATTCCAATGAATATTAATAGGCTGCCAGGTCCATGATTTCAGCATTTTAAACTTACTGCTGAGCAGATATAAAGACTAATACATAGTAACATAGTAATTTAGGTTGAAAAAAGACACGTCAATCAAGTTCAACCTTTAACTTTTTTTAACCTGTCTAACTGACAGTTGATCCAGAGGAAGGCAAAATAAAACCATCTGAAGTCTCTCCAAATTGCCTGACTCTCAAATGGCAACTGGACTAGTCCCTGGATCAACTTGTACTATGAGCTATTTTCCATAACCCTGTATGCCCTCACTTGCCAAAATGCCATCTAATCCCTTCTTAAAGATATCTAATGTCTCAGACAGTACAACTGATTCAGGGAGAGAATTCCACATCTACACAGCTCTCACTGTAAAAAAAACCCTTCCGAATATTAAGGTGCAACCTCTTTTCTTCTAAACGGAATGGGTGACCTCTTGTCAGCTGGAAAGACCTACTGGGAAATAAAGCTTTAGAGAGATTATTATATGATCCCCTTATATATTTATACATAGTTATCATATAACCCCTTAAACACCTCTTCTCCATCATGAACATCCCCAATTTGGCCAGTTTTTCTTCATAGCTAAGATTTTCCATACCTTTTACCAGCTTAGCTTCCCTTCTCTGTACCCTCTCTAATACAATAATGTCCTGTTTGAGCAATGGAGACCACAACTGTACAGCATATTCTAGATGGGGCCTTACCAGTGCTCTATAAAGTGGAAGAATGACCGCTTCCTGCCGTGAATCAATGTATCTTTTAATACAGCTCAAGACCTTATTTGCCCTTGATGCAGCTGACTGGCATTGCTTGATACAGCCAAGTTTATTGTAACAGCCTATACTCACCCTGGTGGTCTAGCGGTGCGAGGGGGTCGGCAGGGACGCCTGCTGCCCCCTCAGCAGGGACGCCCACCACTCTGCCACTCCTCTGAAGTCCTGGGTTCTTACGGAGCGTGCGTCGCGTCTCCTCTTTTTATAGGCGCATGCGTGCTGGCGTCATAAAAGCACGAAATTCAAATGGTATTTAAGGGATTTTCAGTCTACAGTTCTTTGCCCATTATAGGATCATTTCTAGTGAGTTCCTGGTGCTTTGCTACAAATCTGCCTGATATCTGATACCCGCTGTGACCCCTGCCTGTTTTGACAATCCTGACTTCTGTATCCTGACCCCTGCCTGGTAACCGACTCTTCTGTATCCATATTCCTTTTGATTGATCTCCTGGTTTGACCCTTGCCTTCTTGGGCTGGATGGTTTTGTGTCATCTGCAAACACTGATACATTACTTACAATCCTCTCTACTAAGTCATTAATAAACAAGTTAAATAAAAGTGTACCATTTACAACCACCTTCTGTACCTTATCCTTTAGCCAGTTTCCTATCCATGTGCAAACAACTTCATTAAGTCCAACAGACCTCAGTTTAGAAAGCAGTCATTTGTGGGGCATGATATCAAACACTTTGGCAAAATCCAAATAGATCAAATCTACTGCCCCCCCCCACTGTCCAGCGTCTTACTTACCTCATCATAAAAAGCAATCAAATTAGTCTGACATGACCTATCCTTCATTAAGCCATGCTGATTGCTGCTCATAATGTCATTCACTAGGACAAAAATTTGAATGTGATCCCTTAACATAACAAGCCTTCAAATTTTTTGCCTACCACAGATGTCAAATTTACTGGCCTATATTTTCCAGGCTGAGATTTTAAATACTGGAATGACATCAGCTTTTCTCCAATCCATAGGTACCATAACAGATGAAAGTGAATCTGAAAAAATTAGAAATAAGGGCTGGTCTAAAACTGAACTAAGCTCTCTTAGAACCCAGGGGTGTATGCCATAAGGCCATGGAGCTGTGTTTACATTCATTTTTATTAAAGCTTTATGGATCATATCTTGAGTAAGCCACTGACTAGATTGAGCTAAGTAGGGACGGTTGAATGTTTTCGCCTTGTTTCCCCGCAGAATTGACGCCCATGGACTTGTATGGCGTTGTACATCAAAATAAAAAAGACACGCATCAAAAACATTTTGCCGCGCATCAAAAAATGTTTGACGCCCATAGACGCCCATTGGCGTTGGTGACATTTCACCGGCGGCAAATTTTGGGCGAAACGAAACAGGTCAAATTCGCCCATCCCTAGAGCTGAGCCATCAGTGCAGCTATGACGTGAGCCTGGTATCACAGACTCTTCTATTGTATACACTGAAGAAAAGAAATGATTTAGCACAGTTGCCTTTTCTGTATCTGTTACAACCATACTGGTACCATTATTTTATGGAGCAACACTCTCAACCTGCATCATTTTACTATTAATGTATTTTAAAAACTTTTTGGGGTTAGTCTTAGCCTCAGCCGTAATGCACGCTTCATTTCCTTTCTTTGCCTAATTGCTGATTTACAACATTTATTATAGTGTTTATATTTATTAAATGCAGCTTCTGTCCCAACAGACTTGTAGTTTTAATTGCCTTTCTCTTCTTTCCTTAACTTCTTTACTTCTATATTAAACCATATAGGGTGATTCTTAGAGCTTCTACATTTACTCCTTAAGGGAATAAATTGAGTAATGATTTAGGGGCAGATTTACTTCGCTCGAGTGAATTTTTGAAGTTAAAAAAGTTCGAATTTTGAAGTAGTTTTTTGGTTACTTCGACCATCGAATAGAATACTACGACTTTGAATTTACTTCGATTCTAAGTAAAAATCGTTAGAATATTCGACCATTCGCTAATCGAAGTACTGTCTCTTTAAAAAAAACTTTAACTTCATACTTCGCCAAATTAAAGCTATCGAAGTGCAATGTTAGCCTGTGGGGACCTTCCACAGAATGTTTCTAAGTTTTTTTGATCGAATAGAAATCCTTCAATCAATCGATAAAAATAGTTTGAATCATTCGTTTCGAACTATTTAATCATTCGATCGATAGAATATGCTAAAAATCAATTCGAGGGTTGAATTTCGAAATTTTTTTAACTTCGAAATTCGACCCTTAGTAAATCTGCCCCCATATATCATTTTAAATGACATCCATTTCTGTGTTTATAGCTGAAAATGTAATGCCCCAATCAATGCTCTGAAGGGCAGCCCTCAAGGCACTAAAATTAACTTTTCTGAAATTCATGTTTTTTGTTACCAGTATATATCTGTTTTTTGCACCAGACATTAAATGATATAAAATGATCACTATTACCCAGGGGATTAATGACTTGCACATTTGCTATAAGTTCTGGGTCATTTGAGATCACTAAATCAAGAATAGCATTTTTTCTGGTAGGCTCCTCAAACAACCTGTGCCATAAAATTGTCCTGCAACAAGTTTATAAACTGGTTCCTATTAACTAATCTGGCAGTACTGTTGCTCCAGTCAATATCTGGGTAATTAAAATCCCCCATTATCATTACTTTACCCAAACTAGCAGCCTTTTCTATTTGCATCAAGAGCTTAGCCTCCTCCTCACTTGGGGGGGGGGGGGTCTGTAGCATACTCCTACATTTAATTTGCTGGACTCTTTACAATTGGTGAAGAACTCCACCCATAAGACTTCAGCCCCCTCATTAACATAACCTCCTCGTTTATATAAGCTTTTAAACCCTGCCTAACAAACAGACATACCCCTCCTCAGTTTTTATTGCCTCTGTCCCTCCGAAACAAAGTAAAGCTGTTGATATTAACTGCCCAGTCATGTGACTCAGTCAGCCATGTTTCAGCCACACCAATCACATCATATTTTCCCTCCAGCACCTCCAGCTCTCCCATTTTACCAGTCAGACTCCTTGCATTTGCAAACATACATTTAGGGGCACATTTACTTAGCTCGAAGGTGAAGGATTCGAATGCAAAAAACTTTGAATTCCAAATTGTTTTTTTGGCTACTTCAACCATCGAATTGGCTACTTTGACCTTCGACTACGACTATGACTTCGAATCGAATGATTTGAACTAAAAATCGATTACTAAGTACTAAGTACTGTCTCTTTAAAAAAAACTTCGACCCCCTACTTCGCCACCTAAAACCTACCGAACCTCAATGTTAGCCTATGGGGAAGGTCCCCATAGGCTTTCTAAGCTTTTTTTGATCGAAGGAATTTCGTTCATCGATGTATTAAAATCCTTCCAATTGTTCGATTCGAAGGATTTAATCCTTCGATCGAACGATTTTTCCTTCGAACAAATTGCGGTAAATCTATAATCAAAATCGAAGGATTTAAGTTCGATAGTCAAATATCGAGGGTAAATTAACCCTCGATATTTGACCATATGTATAGCTGCCCCTTAATACTGGTACCATATTCAACAAAAGACATATCACCATCCCTATCCCCCATTTTCCGTTCCTTTGGCCACTATCTCATCTAACCTGTCTTCCATTGAATCTTTTACTGCACCCTCCCCCCCACGCCTAGTTTAAAATCTCCTCCAAAATCTTTGGAGTATGTGTAATATACAGCTTATAGCTTCATAATTAAATGGAATTTATATTGACTAGATTAAGAAAACAAATTATTCATTAAAAAGGGATTTATCAATAAGCAAGCACTCTCTCACAATTTTTACTGACCATTTGGCCACTAGAGTCTCTCGACAAAAATAACACAAGGATATTAAAGAATATTATTCTACTTTTCACCACATTTGCATGCTAATTTCATTTACATTTAAAGATTTCCATAGTTGAATTAGTGGTGCCTTCTTTTCTTTTTTATAAGGTATCTAAAATATTAAATAATTGTTACATGGAACATTGCCATGGAACATAAGCCCATATAAAAACTATATTTACAATGTGTTTGTCTACAAATGAAATTTTTTTCAGAGCAAGAAGGATATGTTTAAACAGAAAAAAATACAACTAATTCCCTTATCGGTTATTTCTATTGTATATTTTTGTGACTACTATTCTCTATAGTCTTTCTTTGTATTTGTAATTACAGTTGCATACACAGTTTTTATGCATTGTCCCTGAGATGAACTCTTTAGAAACATTATGAAAAAAAAACATTAAAAAAGTAATATTGCAAATAAATGAAAATCAGAGGAATTGAGCCAGAAAAACTTTTAAAAATCCAGAGAGGTGTGGGCTATTTTAAGGTAACCTGCAAATGATTATTTTACAGTGTTTTTTTTTCTTTCTTACTGCAGTTGATGATTTTCTATTCACATTCTTGTTTGTACACTCTTTGATATTTAGATACTGGGCTGATGAAGGGGATGGTAATTTGGCATTAAAACTTAGGTTTGCCTAAATAAAGACTAGTTTAAGCCAGCACTCAAAACAAGAAGCACTATAAAAATATTTCTGTAGGTGAAATTCAAGTTGAACAGGCAATTATGTTTTCAACACTTTCCATGTCTTAATGTTCCTGTATGCTAGGTATCCATCTTGCCACTTTCCCGTTTTTTTTTTATAAAGAAACTTAAAGCAGTTCAGGGAATAATCTTGTTAATACTGTTAGGGCTACCGTATATACTCGAGTATAAGCTGACCCGAGTATAAGCCGAGGTACCTAATTTTACCTACGAAAACTGGGGAAACTTATTGATTCTAGTATGAGCCTAGACACAACTACAGCCCTGTCTCCCAGCAGCGCACAGTCTGCCAAAGCGACCCCCCCCAGCCATCAACCGGACTTCTTTGCAAAGTTGATATTGCAGTCACTGTTATTCTTCCATATAACCAACAGATGGCGCTGTGTGATATTGCAGTCACTGTTATTCTTTCATATAACCAACAGATGGTGCTGTGTGATATTGCAGTCACTGTTATTCTTTCATATAACCAACAGAGGGCGCACTGTTATTCTTTCATATAACCAGCAGAGGGTGCTGTGTGATATTGCAATCACTGTAATTCTTTAATATAACCAACAGAGGGCGCTGTGTGACATTGCAGTCACTGTTAATCTTTCATATAACCAACAGAGGGCGCACTGTTATTCTTTCATACAACCAACAGATGGCGCTGTGTGATTTTGCAGTCACTGTTATTCTTTCATATAACCAACAGAGGGCGCACTATTATTCTTTCATATAACCAAAAGAGGGTGCTGTGTGATATTGCAGTCACTGTTATTCTTTCATATAACCAACAGATTGCGCTGTGTGATATTGCAGTCACTGTTATTCTTTAATATAACCTACAGAGGGCGCTGTGTGATATTGCAGTCCCTGTTATTCTTTCATATAACCAACAGAGGGCGCACTGTTATTCTTTTATATAACCAACAGAGGGCATTGTGGGATATTGCAGTCTCTCCCCAAGTGAACTGTTGGTATAGGAATGATTAAAAGTGACTGCAATCTCAGCTACTCAGGTCGGTTACCGCTGACCCGAGTATAAGCCGAGGTCGATTTTTTCAGCACATTTTTGACGCTGAAAAACTTGGCTTATACTCTGGTATGTAGGGTAACTGAAATGCTTTTAGTGTGGGTACCTTCGCAGTGCTACCAATTTTTCATTCTCTAGAGGAAATATCAAAACAAGTAGGAATCCTTCTAAAACTTTCCTCCTGTTTCTGTCCAAAACATTCAATACCTGTATATTGCTACTTATTACTATTTATATAGGGAAATGTGAGCAAAGCAGCCATAAAAAAAGAGGTCTGCCATTATACATGGAGCACATAATTGCACTGGCTTACATGACTTTAATGAATAATCTTCCAGGTTCATGACTTCAGCCCTTAAAACTAACTGGAGAGCAGTTGTAGTAACTAATACATGTTTGGAGTATGTGTGATGTACAACATATAGCTTCATAATTAAATGTAATTTATATTTACTAGATTATAGATTTAGAAAACAAATTCGTTTTGTGGCTTCCTCATTAAAAAGGATACCTTCATAATGATTCATTGAAAATTGGTTTATCAATACACTTGAAAAGGTATTCATCAATAAACCAGCACTTTTTACTGACATTTAGCTAGTAGAGTCTCTAGATGGAAAGCTTGAAAATGGTATTAAAAAATAACACCTTTTCTTCACATTTTAGAAACTTACTACTACTTCTCACCACATTTGGAATTCAGGGAGTAATCCTTTCAATACTGTTAGGGGTAACTGAAATGATTTCAGTGTGGGTACCTTTGTAGTGCTACCAAGTTTCTGTGGGAATAAACCTCAATAACCACTGTACTACAAGTTCACAATACATCTAACAAATAATAATTCCCCATAAAATATTCCTGAAAACAGTACAACCAATATTGTCAACAGCCTGCAGAAAGTGCATAAAGTTGGGCCAGAGTGGAATATTGCCCTCCAACCACCTTCAGGGCTAAAAATTAAAAAAAAACTCCAAAAAGGCATGAACAAATTACAACTGAGAAGCCTAACTTATATAACTGGCAATTAAGCAAAAACTTTGCTTATCAAACAACTCGTTAAAATTGCATCTAAAAAAAAATGTCTATACAAAGGGGGAAAGAAAGGAATTAATCCGTTAGATTATAGCCAAAACCTTTGCCAATTACCGCTCTTCAATATACAACCCTAAATCACGTAAAACCCTGATACATTACAAAGCAACCTGAACACATTACAAAATTCCTTCAGAAAATAAATTTACCATCTTTAACACAGGACCAAGCTGAGCAATTGTTGTCCCTCTTACAGAGGATAAAATTTCACAAGCTGTTAAATGGTTAGCCACTATTAAGACACCATGGTCAGACAGCCTTTCAACACTATATTCTAAACCTAATTAATTTTAATCCCCCCCCAATTTACATCCCCTACTGAAAAATTATTTGAAAATGTATGCTGTATCATTAGCTTCTAGACTAACTTAACTTCTCTAGTAAACCTACAGCAAGTGGGTTTCATAAAATGTCTACAATGTCAGATGCCAGTAAATTGTAAACTGGAAATACATTGCTTTGGTCCTTTGCTTTTTTACTTGTTTATTAATAATCTGGAGGTGGGCAATGAAACTATTGTTTCCATTTTTGCTGAGGAAGCTAAATTGTTCAAAACTATAAGTTCCATGCAGCAACTAATTTGAAAATGTTCACATTTTTAAATATCCTCCTACTTTATTGATGCCAATACAAAATGCCTAGAGCTCAGGTTAACATCAGTGGATTTCTGCCATACCCTTCCTATATTACCAGCAGAACCTTACAAGGTTGTACTTTATTCCCATTGATTTATTTTATAAGTATAGGGCTACTAGCACAACTAATAATGCAGAAACAGAGAAGTCAGAGCGTTTTCCAATTGGAGTGGAGATTAAATATAAAATAGCCTTGTTCAATGGTGACTTGGTCTTAATTGTATCAAATCCAACAGCCATCACTCTTGACCAAGCTGTAAACGGGAACCTACCTACATGTTTCAAAGACAATTTCACAAAATTCTATGACCCCAGATATCACAACTATACAAATTAAAGTTTGGATATAGTTAAAGCAACGTTGAGTGTATGGAAAGCAATAAAAACAAGAGCAAATAAACAGTAGCTTCCTTCCCAGTATAATTTTTTTAGTGGATAACTATATGCCTTACTATATTGGCCCAACTTTTTGACAACCGAGGACTGAAACAATTTTCATTACTATGTGAACTATTGCAAAGTCCTAATATACAATTCTACAACTATGTATAAAACACTTCTTATATATTAATATTATATTTATTGTAAGAAAACCACCAAAGTTCAAGTTCAATCTTATTTACTAATTGAATAAATTTACTAAAGCCTACCACTGTTTTAAAACTTTGTCTCTCACACCTAAGCACCTGAGGAAATGATAGCATGAGTAAAGGTTTATCAATTTCCCTTGTTACCCTGTCTAGAGCTGCCTGTGCACCTAAACAATTTGTTATTCACATTACAGACAAAGCAATAAATGCCTTCAGGGAATTCCTCTAATAATATTGATTTCATGTTGGTTTATAGAAGCTTCCCAAGTGCTGAATGACTGACCATATATCACAACTAATTTACTGAGATTCTAGACAAGGTAACAAGATATAATGGTCAGACCTTTACTACTAGTGATGGACGAATGTCCCCCATTTTGCTTTGCCGGAAAATTTGTGAATTACCCATGAAATTCATGAAAAATTCATGAAACTCTAAAATTCCCGCGTCAATTTTGATGCCAGCGTTAAAGTCAATGGGCATCCGAATAGTGTTGACGAGCAGCGATTTTGACGCAATTGACTCTTTTTTGGACATGCATCCAAAATTTTTGATGCAGGCAAATTTTCGCTGGAGTTTTGCGAATTTATTCGGCAGTGGTGAAACGTGTAGATTCACTGTGAATTTGCGCAAGGTGAATTTATTCGCCAATCACTATTTACTACCAAATAATAATAATAATATTAAATAATAATCAGTTATTTTATTTTCTTTGTTTGTTATAAAATTTCAATAAAAACATTTAAAAAAAAAAATAATAATAATCAGTTCCTCAGATGCTTGAGAGGCACAAATTCATTTATTAAGACCCTCTCCCCTGAGAATGTTATTTTTTAAGTGTGTTAATAGAGGATTTAAAAGCCTATGCCTACATATGTATGTTTTAATAGTGGTTTTTGCTCAAGTTGAATTTTAAAGTCTAGGGCTAGACAATGTTTAGTACTGTGAATTATCCACAATGTCTGCCTGCACCCAAGTGGAAACAATGCTTCTTGGTGCATGCAGACCAGTAGCAGAAGAAAAGCAGGACTCATCTTTTCTTCTAATATATTCTTACTTATCATCATCATTTATTTATATAGCGCTGTCAAGATACGCAGTGCTTTACTGCAGTTATAGCAAACAGGGAATAAATGGTGGATAGCAGACAAGGATTACAGAGTACAATAGGCTTTACAAACTAAAAGGTTAGGGTACAATTGAGACATTAGGATTGTATAAACAATTTGTCATTTTGATACAGCAATGATTAATTAAGGTACATCGAATAGGCCTCTTTAAACATATGGGTCTTTAAGGAGCGCTTGAAAGTTTGGAAGGAAGGAGAAAGTCTGACAGCTTGTGGCAGAGAGTTCCAGAGAAAAGCAGAAGCCCGAGAGAAGTCTTGTAGACGAGAATGGGCAGAAGTGACCAGAGGAGAAGTGAGGCGAAGATCAGAAGCAGAGCGTAGGTTTCGTGAAGGAGTGTATTTGGAGATTAGAGATGAAATATAGGGAGGGGTTTCTATATTAAGGGCCTTGAATGTGAGTGTAAGTAATTTGAATTTGATTCTAGATGAGATTGGGAGCCAGTGAAGGGACATGCATATGGGAGCAGCTGATGTTGAGCGGCGAGCTAGATGAATGAGTCTAGCGGCCGCGTTTAGAATAGATTGGAGTTGTGAAAGGTGACTTGTTGGAATACCTGTGAGGAGTAAGTTGCAGTAATCAAGGCGGGAGATGATGAGAGACTGAATCAGTGTTTTAGTTGATTCTGAACTGAGATAGGGTCGTATTCGAGCAATGTTGCGCAGTTGAATACGGCAAGATTTTGCAAGTGTTTGAATGTGTGGTGAAAAAGATAGATGAGAGTCTAAGATGACTCCTAGGCAGCGTGCCTGTGTGGTGGAATGAAAGGTGGCGTTGTTTACGGTGAGTGATATCTGAGGGACAGGGGAAGATCTTGGAGGAAATATGATGAGTTCTGTTTTAGAAAGGTTCAGTTTCAGGTGGCGCTGTGACATCCAGGAGGAGACAGCAGAGAGACAGTCTGTGACTTGGGAAAGGACAGAGTTAGAAAGATCAGGAGTAGACAAGTAGAGTTGGGTGTCATCAGCATAAAGGTGATACTGAAGTCCAAATGACTGAATGAGTTTTCCTAGTGAAGTTGTATAGAGCGAGAACAGCATCCAAAACTATCCAAAATTAGATGAATTTGATTTTTGTCTATTGGCGTCACATATAGTAACATGGTAATTTAATAGAAACATGTTCATGGAGTTCAGACTTTTATGTCTGAAACCTGTCTAACTGAAACCTGTCTAACTGCTAGTTGATCCAGCAAAGCAAAGCAAAAAAAAAGAATCTGAAGCCTCTCAAATGTGCCTTTGAGGCGGGTAAAATTCCTTCCTGACTCCAAGATGGCAATTGGACCACTCCTGGATCAACTCTGTGCTAAAAATTAATGTAACCTTGTATTTTCTCACTTGCTTAAAACTGGCATTAGATGCATTAGAAATTCACAAATATTAATATCAAACCTCCCTTCTTCTAAATTGATGCCCTTGTGTCTGCTGAAAGGACCTACCGGCAAATAAAGCATTAGAGAGATTATTATATGATCCTCTTATATATTTATACATACTGTAGTTTTCATATCCTCCCTTAAGCACCTATTTTCTAATATACCCATCTTAGCCAGTCTTTCTTTATAACTGAGACTTTTCATACCCTTTACAAGGATAGTTGCCCTTCTCTGTAATCTTTTCCAATAATGCCCTGTTTGATCATCAGGAATGAACTGTACTAGATATTTATATAAACTCATCAAATCACACATGAATTTTGGATCATCAATAGTTAATTTTACAAACAGAGTTTGTATTTGATGCTTTCAGATAGCCTGGGAGGCACATTTAACATTTTTTTAACTCCCTTAAATTTGATTTAATTAAATATTTGATTGGGATAAATTTATTAAAAAACTCGAATTGTTAAAAACTTGGACACATTTTGCGAATTTTACCAATCTGAAAAATGGAATTGAATTCAATTAGAATTATACAAAACTAGACTCAAGTTTTTTCTCTGAAAGATGGCTACAAACATCACCAAATTGATCCCTGGACCTCTCTCATTGACTTATACGGTAATTCGGAAAGTTTTAGATGGCAAATAGTCGCATTGGAATTCTTAAAGGGCCATAGTATGATAAATCTTGAAAATCTAATTTTTTTTGGATAATTCCTTAGTGGAATTTGACAGTTTTGATGATAAAATAATTAGAAAATTTGAATTTTTATTTTATCAATCTGACCCTTAATAAATCTGTACCTTAATATCACACTGCCTTAAGATGAATAAGTTCTCTTTGTGCCATCACCAGGTAACAGAAAATAATAAAGAGTAAAGGAGTGTAATCTTAAAGGGTTTTTTTGCATAATATAATAAAATAATATATGTAATTTAACAACTTAATTATAAATATAATTGCATCTGAAATAATTATTTCTTTATATCTTTCTGTTCTCTGATTCTTGAAACATTGTGCTGGGGCAGAGGTCACATGTTCTACATGTCTGTTAATGCTGACTTGTGCTATATTATTTTAGGGGTGAGAACCAGCAGGGTAGAGACTATAAACAGACTGATATTGTTTTACATGCAAATACATTTACAGAATAATACTAACTTAACGTATAATTCTTCACTAAGTAATGCAAATTTCAAAAGTAAAAGTACTAACCTCCGCTGTATGCTGGCAAATGCACGGAGTTTGTTAGGTAAAATGGGAGACCTGGAATTAATTGCATGCTCTAAAAATTATGATATAATTGGTATCACTGAGACCTGGTGGGATGAAACATGTGACTGGATTGTGAATTTAAATGGTTACACCCTTTTTAGGAGGGACAGAGGGATTAAAAAGGGTAGAGGAGTGTGTTTGTATGTAAAGCCTGAATTAAAGCCATGCGCTAAAGATATAACAATAGCTGGCACTGGTGAGGGTGTAGAATCACTCTGGGTAGAGATTTTGACTGGGCAAAAGGTAACAAAAAGAATTATCATTGGTGTATGCTATAAACCACCTCGTATAAGTGTCGAGTATGAAGCCCAGCTACTCTTGCAGATACAAGCGGCTTCACAGCTGGGTCAAGTTGTTGCTATGGGTGACTTCAATTATCCAGACATTGACTGGGGTAATGGGGTTGCTAAGACAGAAAAAGCTAGTAGGTTTGTAAATATGCTGAATGACAACTTTTTATTGCAGCTCGTTCAAGAACCTACTAGGAATAACTCTCTTTTGGACCTTGTAATAACTAACAATACTGAACTCATCTCTAACATTTGTGTGGGTGAGCATTTAGGGAATAGTGATCATAACATGGTCTCCTTTGAGATTCTGTTGCAGAAGCAATTCTATAAGGGAGTAACTAAAACACTAAATTTCAGACGTGCAAACTTTGACAGTATAAGGGCATCTCTGCAACATATTAAGTGGGAAATGCTTTTCTCAGGGTTAAACACAGAACAAAAATGGGAAGTCTTTAAAATGCTGCTTAATAAATATACTTGTCAGTATATTCCACTTGTAAGCAAGGAACGTCGTTGCAAAGCAAAATCTTTTTGGTTCAATAGAAGCGTTGGTGTTGAGGTGGGTAAGAAAAGACGTGCTTTTAAAGCTTTCAAGTTAGCTGGTACAGCCGAATCATTTATAAGGTACAAGGAGGCCAATAAATCATGCAAAGAAGCTATAATGCAAGCTAAAATTGCTATAGAAAAGGATATTGCAGCAAGCAGTAAAAAAAATCCAAAATTATTTTTTAAATATGTTAATAGTAAAAAAATGAAGCCGGAAGGGGTGGGTGCCTTACTATCAGAGGGGGGTCAGCTGGTTGATGAAAACAAAATAAAAGCGCAGATTCTGAATTCATATTTTTCATCTGTCTACACAAATGAGGAATCAGTAAGTGAAGGTTTCCTTCTCAACAGTCCCAATTTTAGTAATACAACTAATGATGCATGGTTCACACATGATGAAATTCAAAAGAGACCAGAACATGTTAAGATTAACAAAGGTCCAGGGCCAGATGGTATTCATCCCAGGGTAATTAGCGAGCTAAGCTCTGTGATTGCCAAACCTCTTTACTTAATTTTTCAGGATTCATTGAGATCTGGCATAGTGCCGAGAGACTGGCGAATTGCTAATGTGGTGCCTCTATTCAAAAAAGGATCCCGTTCTCAGCCTCAAAACTATAGGCCAGTTAGTCTGACGTCAGTGGTAGGAAAGCTTTTCGAAGGGTTAATAAAGGATAAGATACTGGACTTCATAGCAAATCATAATACTATGAGTTTGTGCCAGCATGGTTTTATGCGTAATAGATCTTGCCAGACTAACTTAATTTCTTTTTATGAGAATGTAAGTAGAGACCTCAATTCTGGGATGGCAGTGGATGTGATTTACTTAGATTTTGCTAAAGCATTTGATACAGTGTCACACAAAAGGTTACTGGTTAAATTAAGGAATGTTGGCCTGGAACATAGTATTTGTACCTGGATAGAGAACTGGCTAAAAGATAGACTACAAAGAGTGGTGGTAAATGGAACATTTTCTAATTGGACCAGTGTTGTTAGAGTTAGAGTACCGCAGGGCTCTGTACTAGGTCCCTTGCTTTTCAACTTGTTTATTAATGACCTGGAGGTGGGCATTGAAAGTACTGTTTCTATTTTTGCAGATGATATTAAATTGTGCAGAACTCTAGGTTCCATGCAGGATGCTGCCACTTTGCAGAGTGATTTGTCTAAACTGGAAAACTGGGCAGAAAACTGGAAAATGAGGTTCAATGTTGATAAATGCAAGGTTATGCACTTTGGCAAAAATAATATAAATGCAAGTTATACACTAAATGGCAGTGTGTTGGGAGTTTCCTTAAATGAGAAGGATCTAGGGGTCTTTGTAGATAACACGTTGTCTAATTCTGGGCAGTGTCATTCTGTGGCTACTAAAGCAAATAAAGTTCTGTCTTGCATAAAAAAGGGCATTAACTCAAGGGATGAAAACATAATTATGCCTCTTTATAGGTCCCTGGTAAGGCCTCATCTGGAGTATGCAGTGCAGTTTTGGACTCCAGTCCTTAAGAGGGATATAAATGAGCTGGAGAGAGTGCAGAGACGTGCAACTAAATTGGTTAGAGGGACGGAAGACTTAAATTATGAGGGTAGACTGTCATGGTTGGGGTTGTTTTCTCTGGAAAAAAGGCGCTTGCGAGGGGACATGATTACACTTTACAAGTACATTAGAGGACATTATAGACAAATGGCCAAATAGTCGGATTGGGCAATGGGAACATTCAGGTAACTCTTTACCAGAAATTATCAGAAAGAAAAAAAATATCACTTGGAATGCAGTGAATTCAAATATTACTGAAAACATTGCCAATTATGACCCTACAATTTGGAGGATACCAATTAAAAGGAGAAAACATGTCTCCTGGTCACAGGCAATAAAAGAACCAGTGTCAGAGAAAAAAGGAAATTCATTTAAGTGTGGCTGTAAAGTCAATAAATTAAATTGATGCATTTAGTTATGGGGAATGACAGGTGTTATTAAAACAGGGAATCAAGGAGTCTATATCTGGATATGATTATTTTACAAAAGTATATTAAAGGTCAGTACAAAGAAATCAAAGTATATCATGATGCAAAGCCTTGCTTTAAAAATTTGACCATTATTATAACATTTGTTTTAGTTCTTATTATAGTTCTTTTGAAAAACGTTATATTTTTATTTCATTTTATATTTTTATATATTTATCATATTCCTGCTTTGGCATTTGAGTTTTCATTTTTTTGCAGATATTTAAATATGATATCTAAATTGTCATTTTACATTGAGAAAATAGTTTAGGGGTCATTGTAATTCCCGAGGCCAGTAACCCATTGCAGCTAATCAATTTCAAGTAGAAGAGCAGTGCTATAATCTGAAATATAAACTGAAGAAAATGGTGCATCTGCTATTACATTCATTTTTGTTAATACCACCAAAATAATTTCCAGCTATTGTATATTGGAATGTCTAGTTTGAGATGGGCGGACAAGCAAAGTGTAACCATTCTTGTGCCTTCCACATGATCCAAACTGATTTTATCAATCCAAAATAGGGAAAGGTGGCTTTTCCAACTATAATGATGCTCCGGTGTTGCAGGCATTTATTATTGGCAATAAAAATAAATTATTCTGACAATAGTTAAGGTGTTACATTACCCACAACAGCAGATCATCTCTCTGTGACAAAGTTGTGGGTTGCTTCCTTATCTCTTCAGATTGTGCCATTTAGCATGAAAAGCAAAACTTTTGATGAAAAAACTAAGGAAGCAATGAAGCAGAGATAGCTCTGTCAGAACACAACCTAGACCAGGCTTTATTCTTTATTCTTGTAGCCTGTGTGGAAGTGTTTATTGGCACAGACAAGTGTATATAGGTAGAGATGGGCGAATTTTTTCGCCTCGTTTCGCTGAAAAAATGACGCCCATAGACTTGTATGGAGACGTGCGTCAAAAAAAAAAGACGCGCGACAAAATAAATTCGTCGCAGCGACATTTCGCCGGTGGCGAATTTTTGGCGAAACGAAACGGGTCAAATTCGCCCATCCCTGTATATAGGTCTTTAACAGCCCCATCAAATTTCCAAACAATATAGCAGCAATGCCAAACAGAAAGATGCAAATGTGGGTGCCACAGTTGAAGGATATACTGTATGCACTCTAAAGGTGGCCATACACGGGCAGATAAAGCTGCCGATATCGGTCGGGTCTTCCCGATCGATATCTGGCCACGATATCGATCGGGAAGGTTGGATTTTTACCCGACCGACCAGTCGGAGCCCCTTGGCACATCGTAATTCGATCATTCGGCATACGGCCGAACATTCGAATTACCCCCGATATAGCCATGCCGTTAGTGGCATATTGGGGAAAGATCCGCTCGTTTGGCGATGTCGCCAAACAAGCGGATCTTTGAGTCTATGGCCACCTTAAGGGCAATGTAATTGCATATGCCAGGTTTGCCCTTTAGTAACCCTCGTTAAAAAAACGGGTTGCATTTATGGTCTGTAAACAGGCTATTTATCTAATTAATCATTAGGGAATACAAGAACTGCAATAAATTGTGCACCTTAAAGGGATACTGTCATGGGAAAAAAATGTTTTTTCAAAATGAATCAGTTAATAGTGCTGCTCCAGCAGAATTCTGCACTGAAATCCATTTCTCAAAAGAGCAATTCAATTCAATTTTGAAATCTGACATGGGCCTAGACATATTGTCAATTTCCCAACTGCCCCAAGTCATGTGACTTGTGCTCTGATAAACTTCAATCACTCTTTACTGCTGTACTGCAAGTTGGAGTGATATCACCCCCCTCCCTTTTCCCCCCCAGCAGCCAAACAAAAGAACAATGGGAAGGTAAGCAGATAACAGCACACACCAAATTCCTGGACAGCGCACTCTTCGGATCACTCAAGGAATCGCCTGGTCATCAATTCATTGGTAAAAAACTTGATTTTTATTAAATATTCAACATATTAACAAGCTGTGTAACCCTGCGCCATGAGGTCTGACGCGTTTCGTGTCACTGCACTTCATCAGAGACCTCACTTCCTCCTGGCAAATCCCTCTTTTAACCCCACTTAACCCCTACCAATTATTTTCATAGTTAACCCTTCAAACACATATTAAAATGCAATCCAAATGTGCCCTTAAAAACGAACAGTTCATTAATTGTATTTCAGTTCATTAAGTATAAGTAATATATTTTGTATCTAATTTTGTAAATTTTATATTATAAACTTTGAATTTTAAATTTCATATCTCTCTCCATATAAACTTATCTCTAGCAAAACAAATATAAATGTCCAAAATTCTGTATCTCAAAAGGCTTTCTATGATTACATTAAATCCCTTATGTTACAGTACTACCGTTCAAGTGTAAATTATTATAAATATATTGCAATAAAAAAATTACAATATTCAATGCCAGAACGGACACAATTACTTATTACAAAGAATCAATTCATTTCCTTAGATTTCATAACTTTAAATATGTAGCGATTCCATACAATACATTTTATGCTCACATTTAATATTCAGAAAAAACAACTGATGTCAAAGATAGAGTTCAGGCCCCTCGGTTGTCTCGTGCACAGCTTAAAAATCCATTTAGCCTCTGCTTTCAGGAATCTAGCCTGCAAATCCCCACCTCTCGGGCCCAAAATCACTCTATACCCTGAACCGAAACAAACCGCAGATCCCCATTATTGCAGCTCTTAAAGTGTCTAGAGACTGGGGTAGTATTACTCCCCGACTTTATAGTGTTGAGGTGTTCTCTAATTCGACATTTCAAGCTCCTTATAGTGCACCCAACGTACTGGATTCGGCATTTCTTACAGGTAATTAGGTATACAACTCCTCTCGTGTTGCAATTTATATAGTTCCTTATTTGAAAGATTTCCCTCATGACACTACATTCAAAAGCATTCGACACCTGAATAACCCCACAGGTCAAGCAATGTTTTGATCCACACCAATGCATCCCTTGGCTCTGTTACCAAGTTTTTGGCCTGGTTTCTGGCTTGAATAGACTTGGCGCTAAGGCCATCCCAAGAGTGGGAGCTTTCCGTGCCACAACCCGAACTCCTGGTTCTAATATTTTCTTAAACATTTTGTCGCCATATAATACAGGTAGATGCCTAAGAAATATTCTCCTAATTTGATTGTATTGGGCACTGTATGTCATACTCATGGTAACTTTCTGATCCTCTTGTTTATGTCAGATCGCATCTGCCACCTTCCCCACTTGTCTCTGGTCTCTCAACTTTTTATTCCTACTACCCATGATCAGATCTCTTCTCTCCATGTTAAGAGCTGACAGGAAGGCACTTTGTAACGTCCTCATGTCATACCCTTTACATATGAATCTATCATGTAATTTGCAGGATTCTTCTATATACTTCCCTTCGGTGCTGCAGTTCCTGCGTAAGCGCAGAAACTTCCCCCTTGGGATCCCCATATTAAAGTGCCTCGGATGGCATGAATCGGCTCTCAGTAGAGAGTTCCCTGCACATGGTTTTGTATACACAGTGGTGACAATCTCACCCTCCTTAATGCACATCAATAAATCCAAAAAGGTAATGGTCTTTCTATTGAACATACCAGTAAATTTCAGGTTTAGGGCTTCGTTATTCAGGCCTCCTATGAAACTGTTAAATAATTCACCATCGCCGGCCCATACAAACAGCAGGTCGTTGATAAAACATCTGTATAAAATGACGTGTTCTAGCAAGGGGTTCTCACCTTCAAGTACGTGGGTCTCCTCCCACCAACCCATGAAAAGATTGGCATAGGTGGGCGCAAACCGCGCCCCCATCGCTGTCCCACGCACCTGAAGGTAGAAAGTATCACCAAACATAAAAAAGTTAGGTGTCAACAGATACAGAATGGCCTCCAGTATAAATTCCTTTTCTCCTTCGTTATAACCACTATATCTATCTAGATGGTATTTGATTGCTACCATACCTTTCTCATGTGGTATGCTTGAATATAGTGAGACAACATCTGCTGTTCCCCACCCTTATGTCTGCTTCCACTGCAGTTTATGTAATAACTGTAACACGTCCCTCGTATCTTTTAAATAAGAGCCGAGACGTTTAACCAATGGCTGTAACATAAGATCGATCAACTCAGACAACCCTTCATTTAGAGATGAAATTCCTGTAATTATTGGCCGCCTTTAAGTGGTATTTCATGCTTATGCACTTTCGGGAGGTGATAGAATATGGGTACTTGTGGATTATCAGGTACTATGGTGTTCCAGGTCTTTTCAGTAATGAGGCCTAATTGTTTCCCAAACATGGCTATTTTCTCGATAGCCTTTCTAAACTTATATGTCGGGATGAAGCTCAGTTCCTTATATGTATCCTTATCCCTTAGCTGTCTAAGAGCTTCTTTCTCGTAATCCGCTGTATTTAATACGACTATTAGGCCCCCTTTATCTGCTTGTTTAAATGTCAGCATTTTGTTAGTTTTCAATTGTTGCAGTGCTTTCTTTTCACCCATTGTGAGATTCGCTTGTCCACTTCCCCTCTTCTGTTTATCATGTAGCTTAATCAAATCTCGTTCCACTAATTCCTGAAAAATATCAGCTATTTCGCCCCTATTATTTACTGGGTAAAAGGTGGAATTTTTATTCAGACACTTATTAATAGACAAAGAATCCACCCTTTCCCCAACCGTTGTGTTTTCTCCACTATCGACAAGTAGTGACTCCAAAATATGTGTGGCTCTTTGGTCAACAAAATGTAATGATTTTTGTGCTTCCCCTTCTACGGACCCTATACACGGAACAGATTCACACAGACTCGCTAGCTCTGGACGTGTAACCCCATGATCATCCACAGCTGCATTTTCCTGTAGTTGTGCAAAGTGCTTTCGTAACACTAATTTCCTTATAAATTTACTCACATCTATCAACACATCAAAAACACCAAAATTAAAAGTAGGGCTAAACGAAAGACCCTTTTCCAGAAGTGTCAATTGTTCATGGGTTAATATAATATCAGATACGTTCAATACATTACTTCTTGCCGATTCGGTCCCTCAGTGGATACTTCTTGACCCCAAAGTCCATTCTGTTCTTTCCCCCTCCTTGTCTTCCTGTATCTTGACTCAGATAACAGCACCCTAACACAAGATAACAGCTGCCTGGTGGATCTAAGAACAACACTCAATAGTAAAAACCCATGTCTCAGTGAGACACATTTAGTTACATTGAGAAGGAAAAACAGCAGCCTGCCAGAAAGCATTTCTCTCCTAAAGTGCAGGCACAAGTCACATGACTTGGGGCAGCTGGGAAATTGACAATATGTCTAGCCCCATGTCAGATTTCAAAATTGAATATAAAAAAAAATCAGTTTGCTCTTTTGAGAAATGGATTTCAGTGCAGAATTCTGCTGGAGTAGCACTATTAACTGATGTGTTTTGAAAAAAACATGTTTTCCGATAACAGGATCCCTTTAACCATTTTACCTACACATGTGCCTAAAACACAGTGCTTTGTGCCCATTTTTGCCCTATTAGGAAGTACCTAGCTGTAATAGGTAAGGAAGGAAAGACATAATTTCCACACTGTCGAAAGGATACTCACTAACATAAAATTTTACTTTTATTTGTTTTCTCCTAAAATTGCAGTGTAATGTTAAACTGCCTGCAAGCATTGAGTGGTTATTTGGACAGCTTCACATATACTATTTTTTTTTTTTTGTAACGTATTTTTTATTCACATTTTTCAAAGTTTTACATATATATTTCAACATCATTCCAATTGTTATTTATATAGAAAAACCATATGACAGATGTATTTCCTCTAATGTAAGGGCCATTATAGCCTTTATTCTTTTCTCCAGCAATACTTGCCATTAGCACTCAACCCTTATTCACACATATACTATTATTAACATGTATTTATATAGTGCCAACATATTTTGCAGCAAAGTCTAAATGCCTTATCTTGGCTTGAACACAAATTCTGTTCTAAGACATAATGTTATTGTAATCTGTATTTGGTCTCACAATAAATAAATTGCTTCTCTTGACAATTAAGTAGTTAAGCTGTATATTAGTTATGCTAATATTACAGCTCCCAAATCAGGTTTGTGTTTAGTTAACAACAAAAGCCTGTTAATTAGTATTGGGACCTTTAAAAATAAGCTATAAGGGTGGATATTGGGTGGATACTTATCGCATCATTTTCCCATACTCATGTGAATTCACCTAAATATATTTCCCTATATGTATAAACTTGATACTGGTCCTCAGAAAATTACACAAATTATTAGTGGGAGAGGATGTCAGCCAAGGGTTATCTCAGCACCAAAGGTGCTTACTACATAACCCCCCCCTCCAAAAAAAAAAAACCTCCGGCACATCTTTAAAATAAAATGTATGTGAAATGTAATCAATGACCTTTGTTATGCCCATTTTTCTTTTCTTAAAACTTAATATAGCAGTCACGTGTGAAAACATATGATGGTTAATAAGACATTGAATACATGATCTTAATTGGGAAGGGAAATTAGATTATCACACAGAAATCACTGCAGTATAATCATGACAGGTTTAAACATAAAACATTTGGAGCCCAAGGCACTGCCCCAGCCGCTCACCCCTGCTCTAGTCACCACCCACTAAGTGCCATTTGCCAACCACATCTGCTCACCTGTTTACTTGTAGGTAAATGCACTGGGCAGATGGAGTTTGAAAAGCCATGTTTCTCAGGTTCTAATCCCCCCCTACGATATATGTCTACCCCTGGTTCTTGATGACATCTGTCCAAGGCCTGTACATAATTTAGCAGCACAGGCCAGAAGTTGTAGGTAGGGAAAGGGAGGTGATAGCAGGTATAGTAGAGAAAGATGGCCAGTTAGGGCCAAGTTTAATACAGTCAGAAAACATGGCCCACAGTAGAACTAGATGTGACCATAACCATCACAGGCACTGTGACATCCCTCTCTGTGCCCCCCCCATGTATACCTGTCCTCTAGTTACAATAGTATACGGACTGGGGGGAGAGATTAGGGAGCAGCATATGGGCAGTAGACGGATGCAGGTCTGGGTCAGTGGGGCCCACTGGGTTTTTACCTTGTGTCCCAACAGCTCAGTTTGACCCTAGTGACATCAGCCCACTCAATGCATGTACTGCAACAACTAAAGAAAGGCTTCAGGTTGGGACATCACTTATTAAAAATACTGGTGGCCAACACAGTATTTTGCCATGGTGCAAAATGTTTCTCCTGGCATGTGTCATCAGCATAATTTTTGAGCATCATGTTATCCAGGCATAATCATACATGCAAAGCTGCATCTTTCATGGGGGGCCTTAGATGTAAGCCTTATCAATGGAAAGTGTACAGATGGAAAGTGTACAGTGCAGAGATCCCTTGCATTGTTTACTGTCAGAGCCATCAGCATCCAAGGGTTAAAGGAAGCATTTCTAGAATTTCTGTTGCTTAAAGTGATGTTGAATTTATAATCTCTCCACCTTTTTATCCTTCTTCACAGAACCTGCAAGTGACTCCATATGGTCTTACAACGAAATCTTTAGCTTTTTACTGCTTTCTATTTTCTTCTCTTCCCAGAAGCAATTGCTAACAAATGTACAGTTTGTTCTTTTCAGTGTATCTTACATTGTAAACGGTATAGGTAATCTTTAAGTTTGTCCTGAAAGCCTCTAAAATCTTCATTGCTGATGCTCACAGTTCCAACAAATCTTTTCTTATGTCAGTGTGCCTGTGGGAATTTTTATGTAATGCATTAGCGCCACCTAGGTGCCATTCCCAATAAAAAAAAAATACCAGATGAAAAAATCCCTTGAATGTCCTTGGTATTCATCAAAAATTCTCTTTGTCCTTACTACATTTGATTTGCCCCTCATTAAAACTAAAATTAGTAAAGCAGGAAATGTTAGATGTTACAGAAAAAAACATGTTGTTCCTCTAATCAGTGAGTGAAGAAGCACAGCATAAAATAAAGAATCTCTCATCAAACATATTTTCCTGTTTTCTTAAAAATTAGTTTTTTATGTTTTTTGTTGTTTTCTTTCTTGACTAGCCATTGTGCTGATTATTCGGGATAGATCAAATGAATAGCTTGCATAAATCTGATATATTATTAACATGTTATTATTAACAGAACAATATACTTCATTTTTATTATTGCTAAGTATATGTCTTGATGCAAATATCTGTTTTTATTTTGTTTTTGTGCATTGACGTAACCAGGCAACAGAGGCAAATCAGAAGGGGGATTCCAGACTACATGTTTATTGTGACACGCACAGCAGCACACTATTTGAGCAGTTCATCGTTAGACCAGCTTCGTGTCTCTTCTATTGGTATGTCACCTGATATTTTTCCACCCCCAGACAGAGGTAATCATGTGGTAGGATTTGGAAGGGCGGCACAGATAGCCAGGTTTACCTTGGTTGCCAAATAGGGTTGACATTTTTTTTAAAAAAATTAAATGGTCACAGAACACTGGGTGGGTGGACCAATGACTTGGGGGGGGGAGACAATGATACAAGAGCTGAGGTTATGACAGAGATGGGTGGGCCAGTGATTTGATGAAAGAGGCAGGGCTGATTCTGGACTATCTGGATGAAGATGGATAAGATTAGGGTTTATGCAGGTGGCCCACAATATACAGAACCAACCAGGGGAAATGTGTAATCCCTCATTCTCTTCCTTAAATTCTCTTCTATGCTCCCAAACCCTGCCTACTCACCTAATCTAAACTAACATTCATATATGGGCAAGCACAACCCTCCACAATGTCATGGCACCACACCTGCAATGTCACAACCCATCCTCTGGGGTGAGAAATGCATTTTAGGACACATGCTCCTGTGTGTGCTCTGCTAGGGAAGAACTTGCCTCTTATTACTGATCCGAAGAGGCTGCAGTCACAGCTCTGTGCTGCCCACACTTGCTGTTGTAAGGGTATACATACATTACATACATATATACATACATTACATACAAACATACAGCAAGGGTAGGGCCAGTGCTGCACCATACGCACCACGCTGGCCATGCTAGCGTTTTCTGTTGGCTTCCTCCCTCTCCTTCACTATCCCACCCCTAAGGGCTCTGGTTTAAGTGAGGGCACAGCTGCTGCTATGATCTGGGCTTTGGACCGCCTGTGCAAGTGAGAGTGCCAACTTCCTATGGACAGGAGTGTGAGCGGGCACACTGTGCGGGTGTGTGACTGGGGAACCTAGCTGCACAGGGCCAGTGCTTCCCAGTGCTGTAACTAGAGGGGGCGGGCCCTGGTGCGTGATGCACAGCCGGGCCCATCCCCCCTTCGCACACTCAGGATTTCAGTGGTGAGCATTGGTGAGCGGGCTGCCGGGGGGCCCTGAAGGGGTGCAGGCCCTGGTCCCCGGTAGTTCCGCCACTGGTGTTTCCCCTTTAGTGCTCCTTTACACACAGCTGCTGGCGCGACACTTTTCTAGCAGTGCTCCAGCCTGCCCCCCTTTTCTGTCACCCCAAGCCCCACACCACCCGAGTGGGACAAGAGAAAGCGGCAGTGCAAGGACCCCCCCCCCTTGTGCTACAGTTTCTATTCCCCCACAACACAAAAAAAAAGATAATGGGCTCCCCAATACCAACCAGTCATACTTCCCCACGTTATAATGCCGCACACAGGTGCCCAGCAATACTAACTCCCGGTACCTTTGCGCAGTCCCCCCCTGTAACATCGGTACATTAGCCATAAGAGCTAGGTATTGACTCACAGCAGCCCCACTCACCCACCTCCTTACCAGTATAACAGGGTGAACAGTGCAAAGCAGGGTGCCGGGACACACATGGCCAGAGAGGACACTAGTACGGCCTCACACCCCGTTAACTCTTCCGCTGCACCCGGCGCAAGTACATGCAATGAAAATGCACCCGGATAGCGCTGCAGTAACACGGGTGCAAACTTGGGACAGTTGCAAAACCTTTACAAGTCACACTTACCAGACGCTAGGAGTCAGGAGCAGATTTGTAGCTCCTGGATCTGCTCAGCTCCAGTCAGGTACCGGACTCATCTGGCCAGCAGCAATGGTAGGGGCCCTTTAGGACCTGGGGCCCCCTTGGTGCAGTCCTGAGGGGGTGCAGACACAGAAAGTACCAGTCCAGAATGCGCTCCATCGTAGCCTCACATAATAGAATGCGCAAGCGCGGACAGCATTACGTTTGCTGCTTCCTACTTGTTTCCTGCCGTCAACGTAGAATTTTTTGTGCAGGCGCAGTGCAGCCAATCGCCAGCGGGAATGCATAGCAGGGTCCTCAGCAGCCTCGACTCCAACCAAAGGTACTGGCAGCAGGCAGCTAACTAAAGGTGGAAGCCATTCTTGTCATTGACTCGAGTATAAGCCGAGGTAGACCTTTTCAGCTCATTTTGGGTGCTGAAAAACTCGGCTTATACTCGAGTATATACGGTAACCAAATAACATGAAGGAAATCTGCAGTGGGGTGTTGACATTGGGGGCATATAGCAGATTTGTTAGGAAATACCCAGTGTAGCCTATTAGGGGAGTAATAGTAGAGATGCAAAAATGTAAAACTGATCAGTCTGTCACATGTTGAGATAAGCAGGGATGTAGCGAACGTCGGAAAAAAAGTTCGCGAACATATTCGCGAACTTGCGCAAAAATGCGAGCGGTTCGCGAACGGTTCGCGAACCCCATAGACTTCAATGGGAAGGCGAACTTTAACATCTAAAAAAGACATTTCTGGCCAGAAAAATGATTTTAAAGTTGTTTAAAGGGTGCAACGACCTGGACAGTGGCATGCCAGAGGGGGATCAAGGGCAAAAATGTATCTGAAAAATCTGCCTGTGTATGCTTGGAAGAGATAGTGTAGGGGGAGAGCTGTTAGTGATGCTAGATGGCAGTTGGTTGAATAACACACTGGGCAAAAAATGCCTACAGGGCAAATAATGCCTAAAAGGTCAACTTATACACTACTACAGCGGTAGTAAAATAAAAAAAAGTAAAATAAAAAAAAATGAATATAAAAAAAAAAAAATTAAAGTTGGTGCTGCTGAACTACTAGGAGCAGCAGATTAGCACACCAGTCCCACTCCCCAACACTGCTAGACTAATAGCACTGGGCTCTTATAGTAGTAGTAGTAGTAGTAGTAAAACAACAAAAAAATAAATAAAAGCAGTCCTTACAAGGACTACTGTTATTGCAGCAGTCAGCAGATGAGATCAGAAGCAGGACAGCTGCCCACTGCAGCTACATACAGAGCACTGCAGTAGAAGGTAGATTACTAGCCAGCAAAGCTACCTAAGCTTAAATGTCCCTCAAACCCCTGCAGACTTCTGTCCCTCCAATAACAGAGCAGTATCAAAACGATTACTAGCCAGCAAACTTTCAACTGTCCCTGAAATCACTAACAGGCAGCAGCTCTCTCCCTACACTATCTCTTCAGCACACACAGGCAGAGTGAAAAAACGCTGCAGGGCTTCGGTTTTTATAGGGAAGGGGAGTGGTCCAGGGGAGAGCTTCCTGATTGGCTGCCATGTACCTGCTGGTCTGGGGTGAGAGGGCAAAAAAAAGCGCCAACAATGGCGAACCCAAAATGGCGAACGTCGCGCGACGTTCGTGAACTTCCGGCGAGCGCGAACACCCGATGTTCGCGCGAACAAGTTCGCCGGCGAACAGTTCGCGCCATCTCTAGAGATAAGATAATAAAAGGTCAGTGGCCTCATCCCACATGTCCTCTGTAATTGTTTGCCACTTGCAGTGTGCTAGCTGAAAAGGTGAGGGCATTGCATCCAGTAATGCTTTATATAGGGCGGAAACTAGTTTCCGAGATTCTACTGTATGAGGTATGCTGGTAGTTTCGAATTTGTGGTATTTAGGATTGTATGTATTGAATTGTCTTTTAAATGCATGCTTCAATTGCATATATCTGAAAGGGTCAATTGTACATTCTGGATATTTCTGTTTGAGTGAAGGAAGGGTTGGAAAAGCACCTTGTTCCAGCAGGTCACTTAATTTCTTTATCTGGCTGTTGATCCCGAAGATAAAGTCTAGAAGGTATCTAAAATGAGGGAGATGTGAATTTTCCCATAGTGGAGTGTGCAGAGATATCAAATAGGGGGTAATCTTGTTAATGTGCAAAGCTTCTTGCCAGGCTAGGTAGGGAGCCTTCAGCACAGGTGGCAGTAGGTTGGAGTCTTTCAATTTGCACATAGGACAGTTAAAAAAAGTGATTCTGTCGATCCCAAGAGTAATGTGGGTAGAAGCATGTTGGGATCCTCTGGATTGGGATTGAACCAGGCATGTATATACGATAGCTGTGCTGCTAGGTAATAGCTCCAGAAATTGGGAAGGCCAAGGACTTCTTTTTGTAAGAGATTTCCATGAGAGCCTAGGCTGTTTTCAGACTGGTCCTGATGTATGATTGATGCAAATATTTTGGCTAATAGTTTGGCATCAGAATTTATTAAAGAAATAGGCCGGTATGAATCACACAGGTCCGGGTTTATCCCGATTTATGGATCAGAACAATTACACAGGGATGGTGGAAGTTTACCTTTGTCTACTGCGGGGTTGAGCATCCGCAAATAGTTGGGAATCTGATCTATTGCCACCAGCCTATACCATTAGGCCAGGAGACCATCTGGGCCAGGGGTTTTATTGCTATGGAATGAAGTGATTAAGCTATCTCCTGCAGTGTAAAGGTGGCCTTAGACGTAACAATTACCATCTTTCTTGAAAAGATCTTTATAAGAAAGATCGTTCCTTTCAATACACACATGTAGAGCAAGTAAAATCATCAGATTTATAGGTAGAAACAATAGAATTCTACCTGGTGATGTTTTGGATACCTTCAAAGGCACCCGTTCAAAATTTTCCATCCAGCCCAATCGACGAGCCGACCGATATCCAAGTCTTCTGCAGATATTGGTCAGCTCTTTTCCCACCATACACGAATATCGTACGGAAATTTGATTCATACAATATTATCAGTGCGTCTATGGCCACCTTAATAGGGTTCTCAAGTAAATCTCTTTGTTGTTGATCCAGTTGTTGGCACTGGAGTCCTTTAATGTAATTACATATTTCATCTAGAGAACAATTCAATTGAGATTTATACAGGTTAGCATTGAAGTTTCTAAAGACTATTAACTATTCTAGGAATTACTGTAGTAGGTATGGCTGACTAGGCTAGATATGATAGTGCTACATGTATGTTACCATACCATAGTTACCATATGTATCTAAATGAATCTTTAGGAGTTCAAACATTATGTGTTCTTTAACAAGGATAGCTACCCCTCTAGAGCTAAAGTTTTCTGACCTACAGTACAAGGACTGTTTCCTGTAGTACCAAAAGTGATGGAGCGAATGTTTTAACATACTGGAATAATTGAGCTCTTTTAAATTTTGAATTAATTCCAGGAGCAAATTGTTAAATCAGACATTTTTCCCAGGTTTTGAATATGACAGAGAGAGGAATGAAATGTGTGTATTAGACTGATTGCCAATCGCATTATCCATATACATAACTAACAACATAGTATAACCAACAATTAACACCCATTTTCCCCAACTTGTTGTTCCCACCCCTGCCCACTCATAGTAAGTAGGCCCGTACCCAAAACTATTATAATAACAAAAGCAAAGATAGATTGTCTATAATCGTGAGAAGTTTTCCTATAACACATGACAATTATGAGCCAACCTTACTCACTAGAGCCTGTTTGGAGGATGTTCGTGTATGCAGTTACTTACCTTACCTGGGTCATGTTGTGGTGTGTTTCAATCCACTGCATGGTGGCTTCAAATTTATCAAAAAACAGTGTAGAATCTCCTGTACTTATACGCAGCTTAGCTGGAAATAGCATTGCGTATTGGATCTTCAATGAGCAGAGTTTGCGAAAAACTTCTATAAAGGTGCCACGCTTTTTTGTACCATACTGGAAAAATCTGGATATGTGGAGATTTTTGCATTTTCATGGGTAATCTCACCTTGGTTCTTGGTAAAGTGGCATCTCTATCTTTAAAGTTTAGCATTTTAGGAATCACAGGCTGCGGAGAGGCACCAGCAGAGGGGTGGTGGGCTGGTACCCGGTGAGCTCACTCAACTACAAACTGTGCTGATTGTCAGGGAAGTGCAGAGAAGTCCTGACCAAGGAGGAAGCTATAGGGCAAAGTCTAAATTTGTGGTAACCAAAAGGGATCAGAAGTAATTGTCGTCAGTTTCCAGGCAATGGCTCAAAAAGGCAGGCAGAATAGAAATAAGTCTCAGGTTCATGCAAGGTCAAAAGTCCCAAAAGTCTAGGAATCAGGTTAATATAAATTTAGGAATGCCCAGGAATGCTATAAAGAAATCCTAATATCGGGAATTGAACCAGTGACCTGGAAGGCTTCATATTTTCAAATTTCACACGTCCGGCACAGCACAATGCCGTCAGTCAGCGCCACTGGGATCACTATCTTGGATGGCGAGCAGAGCACTCTGGAGCAGAGCACTCTCAGTGCTCCTGACACTTAGAAGGTTTCTGCAGTTTGACTTTTAACCAAGTTTCTATAAAGGTCTCCATATAGGCTCCCTTGCAGCCTTCCAGTAGGACAATTATGCTGAGGTTAGACCATCTACAGTACAGCAGAAAACAGTGTATTATAATCTGACAGTGTTTGACAGTAGAAGTAGTATTGTAGTAATACATTACTTCGGAAATTCCTGTAACCACCTTGATCTCTTGCAAACCACAGATCACATGAATAATTCTCTTTCAATACTTTGTTGCAATATTTTTCGGAAGTTCTATTGATGAGAGCACTATAAAGAGGCAATAATATTAGAACAACACGTATTGTAAAAGTATTAGTGCCAATCTCAAATAGCAAATCAATGAGTAGAATAAAGATTAAGCATACCAGCAAGCATTTTCCATTTATTTGAAACTGTTGAGCTTCTCTGAAGTAAACATAGACAAATATTTAATGAAATGCACTAATCTAATGTTAAATTCATTATTCTTAAAAGCCTGTGATTCGTCACAAGTCGGCTGTTTAATTATTTGATTCATACTTCCCATGAGCTTGTTCGTTATTGGGAGGCATGAATAATTAATAGAAAAATACATAGAAGTATAGATCTTTTTGGCTTACAATAAATACATATAGCAACACACAAGCAGGAATTGGAAATATAATCAGAACACGGTAGAAGACTGAATTTATTATTATTTATATTTTATTATTATTATTTATTATTTCAGAGTGAACTAGTTGCTCTGGGCTTATTTTATAAACATTGATTTGTAGTATATTGTAGAATTAAAATAAGTTTGTGACAGTTGGATACACATTGAGAGTATTCAATAAAAAATGCAAAGTTTTCTATAGGTGTCTTGTCACCTACAGCAAACCAGCAGGGAGCTATAGCTAGAAGCATTGGCCTTCTGTCAGCTTATTGGTTGCTGTGGGTTAAAGAAAAAGCAGCCAAGGTCCCATAGAAGTCAATGCTGATCCTATTGGACGATTTTTTTAGCCATTCAAAGGTTTTCAGATTTTTTTTTTCTTGTAATTGTCTGAAAAACAGACAACGGATCGTTCAGCACTTATTTCCATTTGTACTTTTTACAATCGGATCTTTTAATAACTTTCTTGGCATTTGTGGTTTTAGAGAAATAGAGCTTAATCGTGATTTCAACAAGCACTAATACCACTAAAAGTTCAACTTTAATAAATGGGCTTCCCTGTGTCATTCTGGTTCAGCATCTCCTTGTTATTTGTGTATGCGGGTCTCTGTGAACTCTCTTGTATCAGTGTATGTGGTTCTGCTTTGGAAATCTCTGCATGTGACATTGTTAAGAAGATACCATTATAGCCTTTTTGACTAATTAGGGACCTCGCTTAATAAGTGTAGTTACAGTTCTATGAGACTATTAGAGCATGATACTGTGTGTTTGCTTTACTATGTATGACCCTGATATTTATCTAGATTTTTGCAATGATGACCCCAGTCTGTTTAAATGAGTTGGTGCGAATGCAGATTTGTGCAACTGGTTAGAGGGATGGAAGACTTAAATTATGTGGGTAGACTGTCATGGTTGGGGTTGTTTTCTCTGAAAAAAGATGCCTGCAAGGGGACATGAAAACTCTTTACACATACATTAGAGGGCAATATAGATAGATGGCAGGGGATCTTTTTCCCTTATTAAGTTTCAACGTACTGTACCAGAGGCCACCCCTTTGGCCTAGTGGAGCAGAACTTTCATTTAAAAGCAGTGTAGGTGATTCTTCCCAGTGAGGACAGTGAGGTTGTTGAATGCCCTGCCAGATGATGTTGCAAAAGCTAATTCTGTTAATGTCTTTAAACGGGGCTTGGATGATTTCTTAGACAAACATAATATCCAAGTCTATTGTTATACTAAAATCTACAAGAGTGTATGGAGAGGTCAGTGTGAGTGTGTGTGTGTGCAGTGTTTGGATGCTGGGTTTCATTTGGAGGAGTTGAACTTGATGGACGTTGGTCTTTTTTTCAACCCAACTTAACTATGTAACTATTGTATTTTTATTGGGCTGCCTGTTCCACAATAAATTATTCTTGACCAAGTTCAGCAAGGCCATTGTTGTAATCCTATCAGTCTCTTCCTGGGCCTTACAATGTCTAGTTGTACTGTATTTACTCACTAATTAGTTTGGGAATTCTAATGAAGGTCAGGTAATCCATCTGAACTGTGTGTCAAAAGGGTTAAATCATAAACTAGCCTGTACTTATTTTACATTCTAAAAATTGAATTTACTAAAGGAGATTTGCACCATTGTTACTATATGACTAGTGATGGGCGAATCTGTCCTGTTTCGCTTAGCTGACAAAATTTGCGAAACTCTAGAAAATTTAGCGAAATGACGAAAAATTTGAGAAACACATAGAAGTCAATGGGCATCAAAATAATTTTGACGCGCAACAATTTCGCAACGCATCGATAATTTTTATACGTTGCGACTCTTTTGTCCAAATGCATTCTAGTCAATGGGTGTTCGAATAATTTTGATGCGCAGCAATTTTTATGCAATCAACAATTCTAACGCATGTCAATTTTTTTTTGTTGCAGCAAATTTTTCACAGCAGTTGTGCAAAAACATTTGCGGGCGCCAAAGTACGAAATTTGCCGCAAATCTATTTGCCTGGCAAATAAATTTGCCAATCACTATGTATGACCCATATGCACTCTGATAAGATTCCACAAGAACCACAGCCTATATTATATGCTAAAGATAGGAGCTTCTACATTGAGGAGTTACTTTGGTCTACTGAAATTGTGATTGTTGCACTCGTCAGGGGTGGCTAGCCTTTTTTTTACTATTGCATTATCAATGATTTATGAAAGTAGTATTCAATCATAATATTCTTTGTATGGATTTTGTTTCATCTCCTGCCATGTTGCTATTCACACTGAGGGGAAGATTTATCAAGGGTCGAATTAAAAGTTATTCAAATTCATTTCGAGTTTTTTTTAAAAAAAAAAATACGAATTTAATTTTCGAGATTGATTTTATCATACTCTGGCCCTTTAAGAACTCAAATTTGACTATTCCCCACCTACAACCTGCCGAATTACTGTTTAATTCAATGGGAGACATCCAGGGATCAATTTGGAGTTGTGTGCAGCCTTCCCGACATTCAAGTTTTTTTCAGAGAAAAAAACTCGAATCGAGTTCTTTAAATTCTAATTTGATTCGAATTCGATTCATGTTTTCGGGTCGATTAAATTCATCCGAGTTTGGAAAATTTGATTTTTAGATTAATTTCAATTGGGTGAATTCCGAATTTATAGGAGTTTTGGGGAGTATTTAAAAACTTAAATTAATTTGAAATTCGACCTTTGATAAATGTGCCTCCCCGTGTATACTACTTGTACTGTTTTGCAGTTTACTTGTATTTATGCAAAGCAGTTGGCTATTATTACAAAGGAAACATGAGACAAGAATGAAGTACTGTATGTCGGAATGGGATTGACAATTTCAATGACCTATTGGATAATCAGTTTTAAGATAATACAAAGATCCCATGTAGAGTAGCAAAGTGTTGTAAAGAAGGCATTTCCTTTTTTTGTCACTTTTAAGACAGAGGCTTTCTTTATGGTGATTTTGTTAACTGTATATACTTCTTACTACCTAAAAATAACAGTCTAGCCATGTTTTATGGCAGAGCTTTATAGCCCATGCAGAACCATTGATTTTCTGTCTAGAAGAGGCAAGAATGTTATTGTTTTCAATACTGTAGCAAGAAAAGCATTAATAAAATTAAGCGACCAAGCAGGAGAGATCAACAATGTAAACAAATCATACAGCAACTGTACATCAAAAACAAATATATGTATGCAAAGTGATCAGGACAAGAAGCAGAAAAATAGGTTTCTGAACCCCACTGTTTGAACCTGCATCTAGAGACTGTAGAGATTATTTATGAACACAAATGCATTGTGCACAAAGTGCAATTTTGGACACAAATTGTTCTGTACTTACCCATAATGCAGCATTTCTTCCATTATTCTGGAACAACTGAAGCTGTGAGTTGCATCTGGTACAGTTGCATCCCATGTTTCAAAATGGAAGCAATTGCACTTGCTACCCCTAGCATTTTCAGACTGGGTTTTGAGTACACGTTCAAAACAGATACAACCTGTGTTTACATCTGATTCACTGGGTGCAAGTCTAGTGCACCTATTCACATAGCACACCATAGGAACCCTGAAGCTATTGCTAGGTACAACGGTGGTGGTAACTCTAGGGTTTACCTGTGTCAAAAAGTGCAGTTGTGCACCATGAAGGCAGGATAGATGCATTGACAACCATGTGAAAGTGCAGGAGCATGTTTGGACACAATTACCTTAATATGTGTCCTCCATTGTGTTCATTTAGGCATTCTTTTGGAGAATGAGAAATAAAATATACAGCACCTTGCAGTAAATGTGCTCTATATTATATATATATATTATAAAGGATATATATATATATATATATATATATATATATATATATATATATCCTTTATATGTACAGCAATTACATACAGTATTCACCAGTATTATCAAGTTCAACGGCTCAAATAGGGCAAAAATGTTTAACACATATTCATGAATTCTAGGTACTAGTTCCAGGTACTAGTTATAGGTCTAGGCTCAATTCTAGAGCAAGCTTATGAAAAACAATTTTATTATAACTTTTATTATAAAGTAGTTATTAGTAGGGATGGTGGAACTTGTTGTAGGGAGTGTGTGGATTTATACCTTTATAATACACAAAAGCTATGAATATTTTGTAAATGATATCCTTATAAACAGTGAGTTCTGATGTCATCAGTTATAAACAGTAAGTTCTGATGTCATTTCTGTCACACGACTCTCTGAAATTTGTGTATTATAATAAATAAAGTATCCCCAGTTGCAAAATATGAGGCTATTAGAAGTTACCTTGGAGTTCCATGACCTGTATAAAAACACTCGGCCTTCAGCCTTGTGTTTTTATATGGTCATGAAACTCCTTTGTAACTTATAATATCCTTATATTTTACAATAGGGGGTACTTTATTCACTAAATATGCACTATATCATATGTATTTATAATAGGGGATGGTGCTTGCTAATATAAAACAAGGAGTACATTGCACAACTGTGCAAACAGTTGTATCATTGTATTGTAAATAGGTAATTTACATTGCCAGGGGGTTGCATGCTATATTTATGCATGAACAACTGTTACTTCTGTAAAACATCAAGTAACTTCTTTTGGAGGAGTCATTTTCCTGGGCCAAAGGTGGATATGAAAGTCCAGATGTCTGGACTTTGAGGAGCAGCAATTAACATGTATGCTGTCTCTCTGTCTATCTAGTTGATTCACTTAAACCTGTATTTACCATCTATGTTGTAACTTGTCTATTTGACACAGCAATACTTATAATACTATATACTATATACTTTATAATACTTATAAATTGCTACAAGCCTTGAGATTATCATCATACCCTAGACAAACGAGTGGGCCGGCACTTGTTTTAGTAGTTGCAAGATACTGCTCAAATTGGTAAGCAGTAACAAAAGCGTATTCCGACACTGCTCAGTTTTGGTTTGCCAAGAAATTTAATCAGCTTTGAAGAAGGAACTGCAATGTTCTGAAATCTTGCTGTAATTATCATCTTAGTTAGCCAATAAAGGTATCACCTTTACACCACTTTTGTTATGCTTTATATCAAAAGTTCTTCCCTATAACCAAGAAATTTACAAAACCCAGGAAAAGATTTTTTCCTGTATTAATACCCACGGGTATGGCCAAAAATCATATGTAAGATCCAGTGTGGTTGATGTTTTAGCATACTATAGAGTTGTTACTGTAATCAGGAATTCTGCAAGGATTAACTAGCGAAGAGCAAATCTGTCCCATTTGTTTTGTTTTTAGCAAAAAGAAATGTGTTTATGGGCATTTTTCCACAGCATCTTTTTTCTGCTTTGAGGCTACCAATAAAAAAATTTTCTGCAAGGTTTCGCTTTGTCTCAGAATTCACAAACCAGCATCAAAATTCACCAAAATTCACCAAATTGAAAGTTAAGTGAAGATGAAATTACATTTTTTTCACTTTATTTTGCTCTTTTTACCACTACACACATGCCCTACATTGCTAGAGGTCCCACTATGCTATGACTACTTTTTCAATAGAAAAAAAGGGCTCCCATATTTTCAATTTCTTGGCATGTCTGTGATTTTTTGGTGGACTGATAATAGTAACTATTACTACTACTACACTATGGAGGCTATTTACTTACATTTGCATTTCTATTTTTTTCACAAATTTTTCTATAAAAATGTGTTGTTTTTTTAATTTCTCTAACACTCTAAAAATTAGTTTTATAAAGTGTAAAAAACGTTGGCAATAAAAGCATTTGAGGAAAAATTCATGAAATTTCACGAACATTCATTGAAGTCAACTCTGTACTGGACAAAAATGTTCACTCATCCCTAACTATTAGAAAATGAAGTTGAAAAGCAAATCCAGACAGATTTAGGGGCAGTTGAAGCTGCCCTAAATCTACTAAAAATCATGTAAAAATTAAATAAACCCAATTGGATTGTTTTTGTCTCCATTAAGGATTAACTTTATCTTAGTTGTTTTATTATTACAGAGGAAAAGGAATACATTTAATTTTTTTTAATTATTTCATTGAAATTGAGTCTAAGGGAGATGGCCCTCCTGTAATTCTGAGCCTTCTGGATAAGGGGTTTCTGGATAATGAATCCCATACCTGTATTCTACTGTTTAACTCAATTTATTATCATGTATGCCAGTCTACGGCTTTGACTAGATTTGCTATCAAATTCAAGTACTTGTATAATGCCATACAATGTACAAAAATATTTACAGGAAAAAAAAAAAAAAATCAGCAGGCCCTTGGGAGTCTTATAACCCAGTAAGAGTACAGTTGTTCATTTGCTTTGATAGACATCTAGTCGCTCTATAGTTTGATAAATGTTTTATTCTGGCTAGTGTACTAGATGTACAACAACAGATTGCTTTAGATTAGTCTTGGAATGAAGTACACAATGCAGTAATGTCTAATACCGGTTGTAAGATAAAGGCCATACAAAAGTAAATTGATACATTAATGAAGAGGTAAGCTGCACCTTCAGATTCTGCTTGGATAAAGCTTGATCTATTGATTCCATGTGGAGAACCAAGAACCACAATGCTCTCTGTTGAGCAAATGCTTGCTTTGTACTCTACAGGACAAAATGAACAAAAAAAAAAAAAAAAGAAACGTAATACGCAGAATCAATTTGTTTATGAATGTACAAGGTTTAAGACACGAACATTCTCAAAATGAGAAAACCTGTCAAAGAATCTTTCCTGCTTGCAAGCCATATTTCTACTTGACCGTATGTAATAATGATAAATCTGTTTTTAATTAACAAGTCAACCTATTCGTTAACATTTAAGAGATTTAAGATGATGTTTTTCTATAAGAAAACAAAATAAAATTACCATAACTTGTACTCACCTACTGCTGCAATTTTGAATTTATTGAGCCTGTTTTGCCATGTTAAAAAAATCCAAATAACCTTAATTTTTTTTAAATCACATTTTCAGTGTATTAATGTTTTATTTGCAAGCATCAATGTTTTTCCTACTGAACATAAATGTATGTATATTTATGCTGTAAATTTCAGACAGCTGCAACTGCTTGTGCCAGGTTAGATTTTGCTGGTAGGGTATATGTGCCAGTGCATTAGAATGGAAAGTACCGATGAAGGTTTTTAATATGATTTTAGTTCATAGATACAGTGTTTCCAGATTTCTCATTCATCTGTGTTGAGTCACATGTTTTCTGGCACCACACAGCACAGACAGTTATAAGTTGACTAGAACTCAAAGGGGTTACCACCTGCTTGGTATTCAATACTATAGGTAGCATGTAGTGAAGAATCCAAAAAAAAAGAGAAAATAAATATGATGACAATTAAAAAACTGGCTATGAACAAATAGGTAAAACAACCTGCAAAATATCTCAGATGAATGAATAATCCAAGTCATTAAAAACATTTCTAAAAGCTGTTTCTTTTTAAAATTAGTCGGTGGCTGATTGTTTTTTGTACTATTTTAAGTTGTCGTATTTTGTATTATTTTAAGTTGTTTATTCAATTGTTGTGGTTCAATTCTGCCCAATTTTTTTCTTAACAGGTGCTAAAAGAAACATTTGGAAATTTACTTTGCAGCTAGATTTACCCAAGTTTGAGGTGGATTGGGTTAATCAAGCCTCTTCTGGCCAGATAATATATATACTGTATATAACCACCAGGACTACTTTGTAGCTCCTTAAATGGGTGCTCCATCAACCCTTTGTGGTGAGTACTTATTTCTAAATAGATGTTACTGTTTTTGTGAACTGTAAGTAGGATAATAATAATAGTAGCAAGACTGAAGGTCTGTTTTCCACATATACTCTTGGACCAGGAGCACCAAGGTGGTTGCCTCTGTGCTGGCTGTGAGCTCTGGGTTTTCTGGAAGCTCATGTTATATATTAAAAGCAGCAAATTGCATCATTAAGATCTGTTGATAATCTTGAGAAGAGCCTCTTATTCATTGAGCAGGGCCTAGCTTGGACACCAAAATCAAACTATTGAGCAGTGGAACCATTTTTACTTAGCCTTTGCTTAGAAAATCTAGTGAGGAAACTTTTAAGACCCATCTTATCTAGTATCACTAGATGTTTTAGTCTTTCTATTAAATCTTAAATTACTGTGAGAAATTATTTTCTTCTGGAGAGTCCATTTTGTGTGGTTTTCTTATGAGGATTTTTGTAAATACTGTTAGAATATCTTTGGAACCCCCACTGAACAGCTTGCACTTGGGGATGTGTAAGGAACCCTGTACTTTACTCATTGGTACCTGGCAGAGCTCAACTCTGTACATTGCTCTGGATTCTTCATTCAACTCAGTTTGTACAGTGCTGCTTGCCAGGGGCGCTGCTTCTCAACTCGCCTCAGACTGAAGCGCCCCACTATGTACCAGGGGTGGCAACAATGCCTCTTCTGGTACTTTAAGAGATGAATTTCTGTTTTTTTCTTCTAGTGCAGAGAGTGCAATTATAGCTAGCGTCTTGGCCCTCTCCGCCGCCTCGCTCCTGCTTCAAGTGTTTCATGCATGGGCCCTATGGGTTGCCGCTTATGAACCCTTATGGGGTGATAAAATAAACAGTGTTTGCCCAGAACCAGTAAACCTTAGAAACCAATCAGTGTGTGGGTAGCATTTACTGACACATCTTATTGGTTGCCATAGGTTACTGTTCCTGGGCAAACTTATTGCCTTTTATTTCACATGGGGGATAGTGCTCCAACATTTGCATTTGTGCACTTGCCTATGTCTATAATATTTGCTCTGGCTTATTTTGTCAACAGTTTAAACTCTGCTTATAGAACGTGAAGTGTTGCAAGAATATCTTACAGGGAATTTCAAGTGCTGTGTTACCTATCTTAGCAGGTGTACTTCAATGCAATCATTGGGTCTGGACCGATGTGCACGAAAAAAAAGTAATAACATGATTAGGGCATTGTCTTATTCTTCACCACAGACTGGTTTGTCATTTACTGCATAGGTATCTATTTACACGCTATGTATACACATTTGTATGTACTGTATGTAAAATGTGCTTTTTCACTGAACTGCAAATGCAAAAATTTCTATATTTTTTTAATCTCACTTTGATGCTAGATGATGACAGAAAGTACAGCTAAGTGCCATAAATAAATGTGGAAGTTTAATGAACGGCTGGATATTTCAGCTAAAGTATTGCACGAGGAAGAAATTCAGGGCAATGCTTGCCTGGAATGTACGATGATAACTCAGTATGAAAAAAAAATCCATGATTGAGCAGTAAACATAACAGAATAGCAGGCTCCAATTAGCCAGGGAGTTACAATCATGCGACAGGTTTGATAAGCAACATCTTGATTAGGCTAAAGGGCATCTTTGCAGGAAATATTGGCAAAGGAGCATAACTGTACAAATGTAAGTGGTTCCAGCTTGCTGTAAAGCTGGCAGGAGATAGAACAATAAAACTTAAAATCAATGTGAAAGAGCCATGGCATCATTACTGTAGACTTTTATAGATTGTGTTGATTCTAAAATATCCTTGTTCCCTGTTATTTACTTAAAAGAACGTTACCATGCAAGAGGCCTGTATTGAGTTTTCTTTAGACTCAGGACTAATGTCCAAGACTTTGAAATAATATTCTGCATAAAGAGTCAATGGGGGAGTTACATGCTCAGGAAAAAAGAAATTGAAAAAGAACATGGTATGGTGTAAAATCTAACCGCTGTCTTGGATAGAGGAGTATTGTATGAAAATAATAGAAACTGTATGAGATTGCCAGTGTAGAACTGAAAATAACAGCAACATAACTAGTATGTAATGCATTAAATGTAATTCTAAAATGTCTGCATGAGGTAGAGATGTGATGATCCTGTAACCTATATAAATAAAAAAGTGCAAAGAGAAAAACAAGATGAAAGAGTACACAAAAAACTTGGGAAAGCACTGAAGAGATTGGTAGCAGAATATAAAGAAAGCAGGACACCAAGAGGCATATTTATCAAAATCTGAATTCATTAATTTTTTTTTTTTTAAAAAAACTTGAAAACTGCATTCATTTATTGCAAATTCAAATCTCTAAAACTCAATTGCATAAAAGCGTGTTCTGCATGTTCATTAACTCTAGGTGAAACTTCGAGGTGACATCTGATATATCTGTAAATGTCAGTAGGGTGTATATTACTCACTATAAATGACAGTTATTATCGGGGCCGTATTTATATAGTGGTAACCATTGCTCGTACCCGTCCCCACCCCTTTATTTGTGCACATGCTCAAATTTTCATCATCGGGTTCAGAGCACTGGGGATTGGCACATAGGAAATATAAAAAAACTATAGTATCTTCTGCCCATAGTCAGTGCTTCCAAACCAATGTGGATGTGGTTGGGCAGCATGCTGCCCCCTAAAATCATGCTGCCCTAGGCCCAGGCCTTTGTGGCCTTTCCACAAATCTGGGCCTGGTTATTATATATTATTATTATTATGTTTAAATGTATTCAGTTAGCTCTCCTCTTTGTTCCAGACACTATGCAGCCCTGCCCTCCCCATTTCTCTCTCTCCCCAATCAGTTCTCCTCCTGCCCAGTCGTTCACCCACTCCCACCCACCTGCCCATTATTATAATGTACCTGATTGCCTCCAAACCATCTGTTCCCAACCCCCCTGCCTGTCAGATGAATTATTTCAAGCTGGTACATGACCCTCTGTCGGCTCCCAACCTTTCCACCTGAACCATTGTCCCCATTCTGGCGCATATATATATATATATATATATATATATATATATATATATATATAATATAAACTAAATAATTCACTTATGTTATATAAAATGAAACCACGATTTTACAGTAAATCCCCTGATTTTAAGTTTTCCTGCATTTTACCTTTTTTATTTGTGGTCCCACCAATTTATAATGCATTTCAATGGGTGATATTAAGTAATGTTTTCCCGGATTTTACATTGTGTCCTGATGTTCCCAAAAACTGTTTTTTTCCCTCTATGAATGGTATTATTAAAATACTAACCAGATGTATATTTTGCCATGGTTCTGTCTGTAAATGGTCAATTCAAATTAGTCGGCCCCATATACAGTCCTGCACCAATCACTTATTGCTTTAGGTTGTGTATGTGACCGACAGAGAGGCCTTGCACATGCCCCCATAGTGTAACGTTAACGCTGCAAAGATTAAAGGAGAAGGAAAGGCAAAACTCATGCACTATCTTCCTCTAAAGTACTCGCTTCGATGACCTTAATCGTTATATTTCCTTCTAACCAATCCGAATACAAAAAGCATAAAATCATGCTTGATGTTCTGCCCTGCTTCAGAACAATGCGGTGGCTATCTTGCTAATGGATTAGAAACTTCCTTTGGCTTAATGCGCATGCACAAAAAAACTTCCCCTGACCCCAGGAGCGTGTCATATATAATGTGGCTCGCAGTACCAGGCAGCAAGCGCGCATCAACATAATCTTGTTTACACAGTAAGTTTAAAAAATCTTTATGTTCCCTTCAATAATAAAAAAGAAACAATTGTGCATCTCCAAAGATATGAGTCGCATGCACACTGATTAGTGGGGGGGCCTGTGTAAAGGGGTCAATGATTAGATGCACATAGCTGATTTGCATGCGTGTCATCTTACATGGGAGGAAAGCTCAGTCTCTGAAGCATGCACAAGAGAATAGAATTTGGATCAATGCAACTCAAGGCTGCCTTGGGCAGCAGGGAGGAAGCTGCCTGCAAATTCTGCGACGTCACTGGAGCCCTACGCTACATTCTTATCAGAGCGCAATTCCTGCTACTAGACTCCAGGGACCCAGATTTTACTATGTTCTGTAAGTAATTAGTATACCAACCTTGTGATAGAACTTTACTTAGGGTTTAGCTTTCTTGTCCTTAAACGCTTGTTATTAACACATTAAATATTGTATCTAAAAGTAAAACAGACTCCTGTGCTAATATCCTTTCAGTACTTGAAAAATAAGTTACTTCAACACAATTCCCTGATTTTACATTTTTTCTGGATTTTACATATTTTTTTCCAGGTCCCCTGAAAAACGTAAAATGGGGGTTCTACTGTATATAATATATAAAATGTATTTTTGGTTTTGAGAACTGCACATAGTTCTCTGCGTGCAGTAGTGAAGGAGAATTCTTCGAACAATGAAAATATTTAGTTACCACACCTTTAATACTGCATTAGCCCCTCAGTCTTGCCTCATTGCATTTGAAAGATAAATCAACCTCCCATAACCTATGTCACTTTGTCAATAGAAGATATTAGATACAAGATTAAGGGGGAAGCCGTGCATGTGGTTCAAAGCAATTGCTGAGACTTCCCATACAGCCAGTTTATTAATGATCTAGACATGCATAATCCATCCTGGCTATCAGAGGCCTGACAGCAATTCACAAAACACTCGCAATTAATTTAATGAGAGATGGGTGGCTTTGTGCAGAAATACTCGGCTCAATTTAAACTGAATAAATACCAGGACATTTTAATAACATTCTAAAGCATGCAGTTCTGTTGATTCTGTCTTTTAGATTGTCTTATTATCTGTTCCATCTGTTTCTTTGAGATGTTCTGTAGTCAGGCATACTGTCAGTTCTAATAAAGATGACTGTGTCATTTACAGTTTATTAAAGAAATCCTGAATTATATTAAAATAGAACTTACATGGAGATATATGCTTTATAATAGCAAAACCAGCCTATTTTGAAGCCCCATATATACATAATAATGTGAAAGCTCATAAGGGGATGATTAAATAAATTTGTCCCAATTGTGACACTGATTTGGTTTTAGAAATATTTATAGGTTGTACTGGCAGATACATACAACCTTTGAAGACAGGGTTGGTTGCATTTTTAGCAAGTGAGAAAATACATAAGCTACATAAATTATTTCTTAGTATAAAATTGACCCACAGACTAGTCTGATTATCCTCATAGAGTCAGGCAGGAAATTTTACCCTCTGTCACTCAGTGCAAAGAGCAGAGTCAGGGCACACAGCTTAGCCCTTTTCTTACCGCCTGCTGGGCCTCAATACGGGGTTGCTCATCAAGAAACTCCTACACCTGCCCTCCCTTCCCCCTACCTGGCATCTTATGTTCCTAATGCAGGGCACTAGATTCAGAGAAGAATCTACAGGTTTCTACACTCTGAAGTGGAGCACAGAAACCTGGGCATATTTGCAAAATACAAAGGGTTTTGCCCCCCCCCACACCCTACCTATTTGGCATAGCAGATATGCCTGGTGCACACAGGGGGAGGCCTGGCCACCTCCCAACAGTGTATCAAGCAAGAAAACCAGTGGCACACAGGTCTAATAAAATACCTTAAGTGTTTAAGGTGTCTCATTAGACCTTTGTGCCACTAGAATTTTTGCTTGATACTGGACATATTTGCACAATTCCCCCCGTTGTAGAAAAAGTACAAAAAAAGGCAGATTGCAGCCCACTGCATGGGGCATTGTGAATCAGTCCTCATGTTTTTACCCATATTGCAGTATTTTCCCCCAAAATTCCAGCATACAGCCACACATGAACTTGCAATTGCACCTGATATGTTAAAAAACAAATTGGACGAACCAGTGCTGTAAATTATGCAATTTCTATTGTCCGCTATTAAAATTATGTCTGCACACAGTTCTTTAGGAGCACAGCAGACTAGGTGGGTGCAATGGTGAATGGTGCAAATATGCACAAGTGCAAGGAAAAAGTACCTTTAATAAATGGTGTCAATAATACAATAATTGTGTCTGTGTTTGTAAATGAGCACTAGCTTTTGAAGTTAAAATTATGTGGGCTCCGTTCATATATTCTGTGAGGCACAAGAAGTAAGCAAAAGTCCACCTTGGTGTCTCCATGTTAGTCACTGGGAAACAAGAACATTCAAGTCTGCGACCTACTAAGGGCAGACAGAAACAGAAGATATGTCATCTGCTTGTGACACACAGGGAGATTTAAAAAGCCTATCCTGTTTTGCTCATGTAGCCTTTCCTCAAGCAATTTAAGCAGTACAATACATATCTGCGTGCATGGTCCTAACAAGATAAAGTAACGTACTTTATTAAATCAGCTTGCAGATACAGATTTAATGAGATATTAGTAACTTTCAGGGAATGACAATTAGGGATCAGAAAAGTTTCCATGGTTACTAATATGCTTTTCTTTCCACTGTTTCTGATTTTGCAGAAGTTAAAATAACCAACAAACTACAAGAACATCATTTTTGCTTTGATCTTGATTCCATGATGATGTTCCATGATGATGAAAGCCATGAACCATAGTGTGTTTAGTGCCGCCCCCCACACACACAAACATCACAAAAGATCTATGTAATAACCCAAATTATTTCCAGGTCCATCTAAAGTATATTGGCAGGCAAAAATAATATGCACCATATCCAGGATTCAGTTCAGAATTTGGACAAATCACAGTACTTTTTGGCACTCTTCCTGATACCATAAAAAAATAAAACATAAACAGAAAAAAGAAAACCCTTTACAAAATCTAAAGTTACATTTGGAGGAAAGTGCAAACATGGATCAAGGTACAGTAACTTCAATCTATGAATCTATAAAATCGAAGGAGTCCCAATTGCTAAACCTCAAACTTAAAATTAAACCAAAATTAAATTTGGACATAAAATCATTAAACTGCAAAAATGCATACATTCCAGAAAGGACTGCTTCCAGGAATAAGTAGCAGGTTCTCTTTTAATCACTCCCTTCTTTATGGATGAGATTAACAACTCACTGAAGAAATGGATAAAAATGAAACAGGAGGACCTTTAAATGTTCTTCGTATACTGTCCTATCTAAATCATTATTTCTGTAAAAAAATTGATGATCTCCAAGAAAAGTATATGTTTTTGTAATTTGCACATTGCTATTTGCTATCCCTGTTGTAGATTTGCCTCAAATAGAACCAGAGAGCTATGGCTACCCTCTTGAGTAGACTGCTGTCTGTGTTTGGTAGCATTCTAGAGGGTCAGGCAGTGGGAGGCATCTAAGTGACCCCCCACTCCTGACCCTCTATTGGTCTTCTAACTTGTTTGTCATTCAGACGTGCAAGATACAGTAGGGAGTGGCACAGGACAGAGACTGCAATGGGGCTTGCAACCCCTGATGCTGTGCCCTCACAACACATTATTTATCCAGCGGAAGGTGCACAGTGCAATCACTTCCCCTAGACAAAAGTTTTGTCTGTATGAACACTAAAGGCCACACAAAAACTACAGAGGGAAGGCTAGGTGAGAATATTGGAAATTCTATAATAATAGTAATGGTAACATGATGGTAATTAAGTCAAGACCAGTTAAAAAAAAGGGGGGTTCGCTATTTGGCAGAGAGATTTGTCTAAAATGGTTATATGATTGTTGGTATATAATTAGGAAAGATAGTTAGAAGTCTAAAAGGAAGTAGGAGGGTCTATATGTAAGTAGACAGACAAGGGATAAAAAACTGAATTTGAAGATTGAGTGGAGTGAAGATACACATAGAAAGCAGAAGGAGCACAGAAGGCTTATTGTACCATTCTGACCTGAGGTTAAATGGATTGAGGCAACGAAAACACAGAGAGGAGCCCATGATAGTAAGTTTAGGAATAGCCCAGTTCCAGGCACATGAAAAAGCTCAAGGGGGTTATATAAATATGTAAATAAAAGTGCCAAGTTAACACACAGCTACTAGTCATCTGTTAAAATGCAAACATCTAATTGGTTGCTATGGTTTACTGCACCTTCATGCATTTTATTACATAGGGGTACAAGTAGAATGGATATGATTGTGGAGATTGTAGGAATGATTATATCATGCCAATATTACCTAGGTAAAAAAAAACATAAATGAATGGACATGTGAGCTTATAACGTACTACTGAACATTAATATAGTAATTTTAGGCAATTTCTATTTAAAATCCTTAGAAATGCAATTCACATTTGCATAAAAAATAATTTCCTTTGTTTTCAATAGAAAAATTATAATGTTTAACTATGACCCTCTCCCTAACCCTTCATATTGCTTTGACGTATAAGTCTCTTCTCTTTCATATTTCAATAGCTTGCATTTTCAACAATTGCCTGTGTAAAATTATACCAATACTGCATTAACTTCACCCATAAACCACTGCAAATGATAAAAGGCACCACAACTTAAAGTGTTAAGATAAGTTGTTACTTTGCTCTACAGAAGAACACCTTGTCTAGTTATTACTGACTTTGAAAAATCCTTACTTGGCCTTAATTGCTCAATTACAGATATTCAGCATTCTGGACAATGGTTTATTATGCCTCTGTTTTTACATTATCTAGAGTGCAGAACTTATTGGCAAGACTATAAAATATACAGTATTGCTAGCAGAAATACTACCTGCTCTGTCCTGTTAAAGTATAATTTTAGTGTTCTACTCAACAATACTGTCAAAAAATACAACCCTAATCATCAAGCTGTAGGCATACATTCAAAGCAAATTTAGCCAACTTATAAGCAGCCTTGTGTCTTCTGGTGTGTGAAATGCAGAATGCCAGAGTAATGAATAACATGCTTTTCATTTATAGGGTTATAATTTAGCTGGACTGCATCGTTTCAATGAAGGGCAGTAGAAAATTACTTAGATTCAATCAAATTGCATTCACCACACTAATGTTCTTTCCTGATCGCTTGTAAAAATTAAATAGTGGCATAATTTATTTCTCTTGCAATTGTTGTAGCTACTTTGTGAGCTTGGTACATAATTGAGCAGGTATTTAAATTGAATTATGTTCTAATTATTAGAATTAAAAATGCAGATTCTCTGCAAAGGAAATCTTTCTATATTTCTACTTTACAATGTCTTAAAAGATAGAGTTGCAAGCTAAGCATTATCTTCCTTAATGTCAAAGAGTAGACAAGTGCAGGTGTTGTACAATACTTTACTCTACAACATACTGTAAATACACATAGTAGCTAAAACCATCCAAGTCCTGGTTAAGACAACCTTATGCTGCTAGACCAAGGCCTTCTTCTAAAATCAGTTATAATTGAAATACAAGTAAACAGGCAAGAAGTCTTGCGTCCTGATGTTTGACAGATAGTACAGGTATGAGATACTTTATCTGGGAACCAATTATCCTGAAAGGTATGAATTACAGGAAGACCTACATTAGATTCAATTTTAATCAAATAACTATATTTTTAAAAAATATACAATCAATCCACAGTGGTGTTAAAACAATCCTATTGGGTTTATCTAATATTTCAATTGTTTTTAAATAGACTTAAGGTATGGAGATCCAAATTATGGACAGATTCCTTATACAGAATACCCCTGGTCCTGAGCATTCTGGAACAGATCCCATTCTGCTAATTTCCTGTTTTTCTCCCTTGGCCTGTTTTATGGACTTGCACTTGACAGCCGCTTAGCCTGACCTCTTGCCTGCCCAACAGTCTTGTACATTTGTTTATTAAATCATTTTGCTTACACCATAATGTGACTTTTAGTGTTCATCAAACCACAGCACAGTACCGGATGTGTCTTCCCAGCCCACCTAATGAATACAATGCTGCCTAATTCAGGCAGCTGTTTACTGACTTGAAAACCCCAGGTCCTCTGGACACAAGGAGCAGGACTGGACTGGGAGTTTAAATAGGCTCTGGCATTTAAAGTAGACAGAGGCCCAAATAGACCCCCACCAGCCCAATAAATACTGACTGTCTATGGCATCTCACAGCAGCCCCTCTAGCATTTGCCAGAATCCACCGATTGCTATTCTGGGCCTGACAAGGACTTATGTGTGAGGTTTGGTATCCCAAAACCCAGAACAGACACCAAGGTTCCGGTCACAGCTCAAGCTTCCATCTATAACAGCAGTCTTTCGGAAGGAGCCCTCTGCTACTCAGATGCCGCCAGGTCTTAAAGTGTGAGAACCAAGGTGAGACTTCTGGGCAAACAAGGGTACAATAATGTGTATAATAGTTGTGTACATACCCATTAATAAAATACTACCTGCAGTCAGAAACACTGTTCCCTCACATGACAGCACTGTTCTAAGACTCTTTACACTGCTCTCCAGGGTTTTCTTTTCACCTAGGATTCACTCTCCAATCAAGATGTCCTTCTGATTGGTTACCCAAAGTAAAAGAATAAATACATTAGGATAATCTCTCACCAATCTTGAAAGATGCAGTCCATAACACAGGACAGACAGATATTCATAGGATCTATCAATATGCTTAATAAATACATTTTATTAATAAATAACAAACAATAGTTTGAATAACAACTCTTTCTTAAAGGGATTTTAAAGGGATTCTGCCATGATTGTTATGGTATATTTTTATAACTAGATTACACTTTTGTACATTGAAAGTAATTCATTCTACCATTTATAATTATGTTCTTCAACCAGCAAATGTGTTTTATTTTAGTTGTAATATTGGTGTGCAGGCAGCCATCTCAGCAATTCATAGACAAACTGCTTTTGTTATTCCTACTAAATGCACCTGAAGGAGTCGCAACTTGGGTTAGCTAAAATTAGATTTTCTCTACTGTCAATCACTAAATGGGGCAAGGAAGCATTTTTAGCAATTCAGGTGAAAGGGTGCTGTTATATGGCTACCTTCCCATTGTTCTGCTGATGAGCTGCTCCAACTTGCAGTGCAGCACTAAAGAGTGACTGAATCTTATAAAAGCATAAGTCACATGACTGAGGGCACCTGGGAAAGAGACATGTCTAGCCCCATGTCAGATTCCAAAATTAAATATAAAAAAAAAAAAAAACTGATTTCAATGCAGGATTCTGCTATAGGAGCGCTATTAATACATTTTGTTAAAAATAAACATTTTCCCTAGATAGAATCCCTCACTCTTAATAATGCTTTTCAGAAAATTTGGATGATATAGAATATTCGTTGACCCCTTGGAAACTGCTGGCTAGTACTTAGTGGCACAAAGAAAGGAATTTGCAACTTGCATTATACCTTACACTGAATAAATTGAAAACCTGGGTTGCAGAGGTTTCTAGCAGTTTGATTCAATATTGCAACACCACAACAAACTAAACATACTTGCTTTGAATTATTGCTGAGTTATGTCATCATGTCCTTTCCTTAGTACAATGCCTTTCAGACTTTAGTGTAGGTTCACCAATATGCAATGCACGGCATAGTAACACTTTTCTTGTGATTTAAGACTTTTATACACATTATATAGATGGAACTTAAGCTAATAAATATTTAAATGGTATATTTGCTACATTGTTTAACATGGATAACACACAGTGTAAGGAATTACAGTCTAGGAAGTGTAGGGCAGAAATACTTTATACAATGGGACTATTGATTGAGTAGAATTTCACCAACCTTATTCTGCTAGATCAGGTACTTCTCCTACAGACAGTATGAAATAGAAAGAATAGGCTAGAAGAGTTGGTTTTGGCACCAACCATGCTGTGTAATAACACCACCAAGAATTAGAGCAACGCAATGGCATAGCAGTGAAGTTTTTCTAGCTCAGTTATAGAATTATTGGAATAAAAATGCACCTGCAGTTGGAAGCCAGCCAGTGCAAAGACGTAGAAGGCACTATTAGTGATTCTTATTAATCTAAAAGAAAGAAAATCCAAAAAATTTGGGTGCTACAACAGCTGCACCAACAACAGCAAAAAGCTTTACAGCACTGTCTATTTGTCTCTCTCTCTATTGACAGACACAGAGGCACACTAAAAGTATAACAGTGAAAATAGGAGCAGAATGCTTTTTAATTCTGACAAACTCTGTTACCCGGTATAACCTTTTGAAGACATTTCTGGGATTTAAAAGTAATCCATGCAGCTGTTTCTGCAGATCACTGGTAAGTGGTATCCCCCCGCGTGACATAAACTTTGAAGTATGGTAGTTTGCATCATTCATTACACAGGAGGGCCAAGAAACAGAGCACTTCTGACACCCACTGAAGGTTTTAGGGGGCCTACAGCCCTCATAATTTTGTTTCTTCTTAGATTACAATTCTCTATTAAAATCTCATTAGCATTAGCTATTTCAGGCATTAAAATCCATTGAGTTAAATAATGTGCACACATGCAGATTTACACTGCCTGATATGCATTTTATTTGTGATTGTAAATGAAAATGTGAAAGTTCCCTGGTGCTTATTAGTCATACATTAGCTACTGGGTTATAGCTCTCTCGGTGGAAATATTTCTATAATGCATCAAAATCCACTGCAGATAATTAACATAGTTTTAAATGTGAAACAATTCTGTAAAAATCTTTTTTTGGAAAAAATTATTCTGCACATGTGGAAAAGCATAATGTCTTAGCTGTTATAATACTTGGGCCCAGTTAATATGTAGCACTCTATCATATTTAAAGATACAGCTTACAACAAAGTATGAGCAATATGGAGCATAATAGCATTTTTTATTTACAGCACTGTGTATCCAGATAAAAAAACAAACCCTGCACCAGTAGATAAACCAAAGGCACTTAATTTCCTATAAATTGTATAATTTATCCATAAGTTGATTATAGGGCCAGTATGTTTACATACCATTTTATAGAGATTTCTTATACTTTAAAAGTCCTTGCCCCAGTATAGTAATTCAAGAATCATAGGTTAGAATTGAACTGAAAACCATGGGGCAGATTCACTAAAGGGTGAAGTGGCCATCGCAACGAAAATCTCCAGAAATCCTATCCGCAGGGACAAAGCCAATTTACTAACAGGCGCAGAGGACAATTCACATCGTTACATCGCAAATTCACTAAAGTCCGAATTTTACAGAATGCTACATCTTTTGCCAGAGTTTCCTTCGCCAGCCAGACCTGGCGAACTGATTAGATGAAGCTACAGCCTCCTCAATCTTATGTCAGTGACATCATATCCTATATGTCATAAAAATTTAAAAAAAAAACAACTGCATTTTTTCATATTTTAAAGTGGGGTAGTCTTTAAAAGTTGTAACTATTACATTTTTTTATTTTAGATTTTTTATTACCATTTGAGGGGCATGCCACATTTGATTTAGGGTGGCATCATGTCTAGGGCATTAGAGGATCTCTTTTGTCTTTATTTTGCTTCCTTGAAAGAGAATCCTGTTCATGGGTTTCCTCTTTCCTTCTATTTCTTCTTTTTTTTCTTTCTTTTCCTTTTCTTTATGGCACATAGATTGGGTGTTTCCCTAATGGCATGCTCATTCTTCCATAATAACTCATTTAATCCAGTCGGCCTATATCACTTTTTTAATAGTTGACATACGCTATTGGATATTATCAGGAGATCTAATCCAAGTTGGGGACATTATGGGAATGTCCAGTTGGTCAGTGTCTCCCAGTAAAGTTGGGATTTTCCAGGACGTTAAGCGACCACTGGTATATACTCGAGGTGAGGTCCGCTAGTAGGGATGTAGCGAACTGTTCGCGTCCGCCGCAAGTTCGCGAACGTCGCGCGACGTTCGCCAATAGGCGTTCGCGTCAAAAATCGTTCGATCATTCGTCCATTCGATTCCTTCGACCGCTAAAATCGAAGGATTTTCGTTCGAATCGAACGATCGAAGCCATTGGATTGAATGAAATCATTCGATCGAATGGCTACGATCGTTCGATTCGAACGAAAATCCTTCGATCGAACGATTAAAATCCTTTGATCGTTCGATTCGAACGATTTTCGGATGTTCGAAGTTCGCGAACTGTTCGCATTTTTTGCCGGTGTTCGCGAACGGCGTTCGCGAACACATTGTCGGCGGTTCACTACATCCCTATCCGCTAGTCCCGGGATTCACATTGTACACTCTTAAGGTGGCCATAGACATAGACAATTACGTTGTTTCTTGGAAAAAATCTTTCCGAGAAAGATTGTTTGTTTCAATACACATGTGTAGAACAAAATCGTCAGATTGTAAGGTTCCTGTAACCGCAGCGTGTTCTCGGCGTTCTGCCGTCCGTGCGGGCGTCTTTGCGCGGGCGCACATCCGTTCATTCGGGCGTGCGTCGCAATGACGCGGGCAGCTAACGCTGCGTCTTTACGCTTTGGTGCCAAACTTGTCCCTGTAAATAGACGTCAGCAAGAGCAAACAGTGCTTGGTGATTTTTCCCTTGCTTATACTCGTTTTTGTGTCTCCTGATTATGCTTGGATTTGCTTTTCTCGTTACCGACCTCGGCCTGACTTTGGACTTCGATTCTCTTCTGCCTGTCTACCGACCCTCTGCCTGTTTATCGATACGATTATCTTCTGCCTGCCTCTGACCTCGGCCTGTCCCTGACTACGTTTTACTTGCTGCCTGCCTAATGACCCTTTGCCTGAGATTCAACCACGCTTTTGTATCTTGCACTCGTCTCATCGTGTCAAACCCTGCGAGCTGTACACTAACAGCAGTTTTAACTACTCTTCCTACTCTAGTCTCCAAAAGAGCCTGACACAGATATACAGGTAGAAACAATAAAATTCTACCTGTACCTGAGGATTTAGCACTAACAATGGCCGATGTTTGGGTGCCTTCAAAGGCACCCGATCAAAAATTTCTGTCCAGCATGATTAATGAGCCGAGCAATATCCAAGTCTTCACCGATATCGGTCGGCTGTTTTCCCACCATACACGCACCGAATATCGTACGAAAATTAGTTTTGTACAATATTATCTATGCGTCTATGGCTTAGATTGTTGACTCTACGTGCAGAATATTCACCTTAATAGCCATACAGCTACATTAGATGAATTTTTACCCTCTATGGGTTACGACCATTAATTTAGATAAAGCTCTTCTGATTTCTGTCTATTTGACCTTTTAGTGTGGTGATGGTGGGTAAGTTCTGTTCACTAAATAAGTTTTTTTGACACTTCTTTTATCATTCGCTTTTATACTCTGTTTTATGTTACACTGTATCATTTTGTAAATAGCTCTTTAATCTATAGTTGGTGATGGATTTCTGGGGCCTTCTTTCACATGAGTGAATTTAGGGAGTGTATTCACAGAGCTTTTTAATAAGGTTATGCATCATGCATTCATGTCACAACGGGTTCAGTAGTAGTAGTATTTCAGTAGGTGATTGTAATACTTTGAGAAACGCTGTTGATACAGCTGAAACGTTAGTTTCTGCCTGCAATAAATGATATTATATATAGATAGATATATATATCCATGTCCAAAAGGTGCTCTTCATAAACTCAGGAGATGCCCGGGTGCCTGCAAAAATTAGGTAAATGTGTATGTAGAAAATAGCGGCACTGACGGAATTGTTTTTTGTGCAAACAAAAAATCCGGTCCCTGTCGAAGATCCCTGGGTGGGATCGAAAAATTGAGTTCAATAAAACAATTCTGTGAGTGCCACTATTTTCTGCATACAAGTCCAGGACGGAGCTTATTTTTGCCCTAGGTTCCTAACAGAGTGGTTCCGGGACTGATAGTCCAGCCCGGGTGTTTTGTGTTGTCCTGAGGCATCTCAGGTGAATAATTAAAATGCAGCTCAAGCCAGAGTGTTGAGCTCCAGTCTGAGGAAAAACACACAGGGAAGCTGCCTGTATGAGCACAGAGAGATTTTTAAATCACTACAAGGTTGGAACTTTTGTTGTACTTCCTTTTCATATATATATTGACTTTAATGTGTACCGGCATCAAGTTTGATGCCAACTAATTGTCGCCATTGTCAAAATCGGCATTTTGTGAATTTTTCGCCCGTTTCATGAATTTCGCACTAAATTCGCCCATCACTACTAACAACTTCTTGACAACTATTTAGTCAAATTGCTGAATGATATCTGGGGCGGGATTGGACTGAAAATGCTGTTGTACAAGGCAGCAAGGGTCTGAACACTTATGATGGCAGATGGTGTTCATCTGACAAAATATGATTCTGGTGGACAGACTGTTGTTTCTTATAAAGAATGTATAATGTAGGTAAAAAACACAAAAGGCAAATGAGCCATACGTTTGTATAAGGTTTTGCTGCAACCAATGTCCAAATTAAAGAGACGGATAGGCATTAGTGATCAGTGAATCTGTCCAAATCACATTTGATTAAATGGACCTTTTTTTTGGCAACTTTTTTTCACTGTGACTTTAAGTTGCAATTTTTCCATCCCTTATACATTTTTTTCTTCTTTTTACAATGCATTATTTCCCACTTAAATGCCAAACCATTGCTTTCTTCTCTTTTACTTTGATACTTTATAAAGCTTGTTTTCTACATTTTAATATTTTCCATTCCCCATTTTAAACCGCTTCAAGATACTTAACACTTTATAAACAAACACTAATAATAAAATGGAGAACAAAGTGTTTAGAAATAACCAGATCTATTACTTAACTGTAAATGCATAATAGCTTACAAATGATACAACACTTTATACTTTATACTACACTGAGCATGAGTTTGTTTATTGAAGCTGGTTATAGCTTAAAGCTAAACTTTCATCTAAGAATACATTTGCACATTTTATAACACATGAACAAGACCATTTTAAGTAAACTACTGTAAGTTCTAAAGTTCCAAAGCAAACATGTACTGAAACTTTCTCTTAGCACTTAGAGATACAGTACATGAATTTATGGTGTATATCACCATTTCTTAATGAAGCATAGTTATGCACAGATAATTACTGGCAAAAGGAGAATAGACGTTTTCCAATAGTGCACATTAAACTTTAAAAATATATATAAAAAAATATATTTATTTATTTAATTTATAAGTATACTTTAGAACCATGCAAAGCCCCAAAAAACAAAATAACCTTAGGCATAATAAAGTACTGTACAACACTTAGGTTGGATTAAGAAAGGTTTAAAGGAAAAGAATAAAAGAGATTTTATGAAGACTTTAATGAGGTTATAGTTAGTGAACACTCATTTCTTGTCATTTCCTTCTCCTTCCAAAAAGAGAAAAAAATAGAGAGAAACTACATTTATGTAAAGCTTATGAACAGGCTGGTGACTGGTGAAAGCAACTGAGCAAAAAAAAAAAAAAAAAAGGATAAGTATATTTAATTGACAATTTTAGGATAAAGGTTTGTATGTTTAACTACTGTGGTTTATTTTTTAAAAAGTGTTTCAGTCTTAGGTGCTAAATAGCAACATTTGGTGTGCTATTGTGTTTACAGCAAATTTGCCAGTAGCTGCTTTACTTTGCAGTTACATTTCCCTCGGTTTGAGGTGGTGGGGCTTGATTAGTACACCAATAGATGGTATAAATAGAACCCCTAGGACTCCAGTTGAGTTTGCTAAAGTGTTTGCTCTTTAAGTGAGTGCTCCGTAAATGGAGTTACAAACACAGGAGGTTCAAACTAAAGGAGTTCAAACAAGGTAAAAAATTGATATATATATTTTATTTTTTTGTGGTTCCTGTTCATTGATCTGTAACTGGGATAATGAACTCTAGCAAGATTGAAGGTCTGGCCAAGTGCACAGTCTACAATATGTATGCAGGTTTGGAGCAAGAGTTCCAAACTGTTTACCTCTGTGGCAGTTGTGAGAAAATTACCAATTTTGAGGCTCCTGTTAATGCCCTAGGGCAGAGGTCTCCAAGCTTTTTTTTTACCTGTGAGCCACATTCAAAGTATTATGGGCAAAAGGAAAAGGGAGGCTGCTCACAACAGATTTGCCCGATTGTGTGAAGAAGATGGGAGCATGAACTCTGGATTGACAGTTTTAGATGGGACTGATCTCTCTGACAGCCGGGAAATTAGTTTCTCTAGTAGTGGTGTAAAGGTGAGCAGATTGTGGTTGAAGGGGATTCAATTATTAGGAAAGTGGATAGGTTAATATGGCATACGGATCGTTAGAACCAAACAGTTTACTGTCTTCCTGCTGCCAGGGTTCGGCATGCAGTTGATCGGGTAGATTGGGTGGGATGGGGCTGGGCATGACCCAGCTGTCTTAGTACCTATTGGTACTAGCAACAAAATGAATGGTAGATGAAGGACTTTAAAGAGTTAGTTCAGGGATCTAGGCTCTAAGATTAAGGAAAGGTCTTCCAATGTCATCGTTTCTTGAAATTTTGCTTGTGCCACATGCAAGTGTAGGAAGACAGCTGGTGCTTAGGGAGCTAAATGTGTGGCTCAAGTCTTGGTGTAGAAAGGAAGGGTTTGGGTTCCTAGAGGACTGGGATGACCTTTTCTTGGGGTGCAACCTACATAGTCAAGACGGATTGCACCTCAATGGAAGGGGGTCTACTGTGCTAGGGGAAAGAATTGCTGAGAGGTTGGAGGGATGTCTAAACTAGGCAAGGTGAGGGGATTGAACTAAATTATTATGGGGAAGCTAGGGTAGACTGGGCAGTGGGATTAGTAAGGGGTCATGGGGGAGGAGGGGAATTCAGTAACCTCCTCTGTATATATTTCGTCGAGATATCAGCAAAAAGATTGTCAATGTGCCATGGATGCAGGGTCTACAGACTTTCCACACAACTTGATAAAGATCTGCACTTACAATTCTTATACAAGATTTTTATTATAAACACAAACTCAGTTCGTGGTTATAATAAAAGTATTTTATATTTTCTTAAAGAGCTGTGAGTGTGGATCATTATCAATCTCAGAGTATTAATCGAGCTTAGCTCTGTAATTGCCAGACCTCTTTATTTAATTGTTCAGGATTCATTGAGTTCTGGCATTGTAATGAGGGACTGGCCAATGTGATACAACTATTCAAAAAGGGATCCTGTTCTCAGCCTCAAAACCATAGGCAGTTAGTCTACCGTCAGTGGTAGGAAAGCTTTTTGAAAGTGGATAAAATACTTGACTGCATTGCAAATAATAATACTATGAATTTGTGCCAGCATAGTTTTATGTATAATAGATTTTGCCATGAGAAGATGAACAGAGACCTTGACTCTGGGATGGCAATGGATGTAATCTATTTAGACTTTCCTAAAACATTTGAAGTAGTACAACACAGAAGGTTAACAGTTAAATTAAGGATTGTTGGCCTGGAACATAGTATGTGTACTTGGAAAGAGAACTGGCTACAAGAGAAAGGTGGTAAATGGAACATTTTCTAATTGGACCAGTGTTCCATGCAGGATGCTGCCACTTTGCAGAGTGATTTGTCTAAGCTGGGAAACTGGGCAGCAAACTGGAAAATAAGATTCAATGTTGATAAATGCAATGTTATGCATTTTGACAGAAATAATATAAATTATAAATGCAAGTTATAAACTAAGGGACAGATTTATCAAGGGTCGAATTTCAAAGTGTAAAATACTTCGAAATTCGACCATTGAATTAAAATACTTTGAATTCGAATATCGAAGTTGAAGTATTTTTCACCAAATTTGGCCATTGAGTGATCGAAGTAAAATCGTTCAAGCGATTTGAACGATTTTAGCATACGATTGAAAATTTTACTTCTATGTGTAAAGACTTAGAAAATGGTTGCAGAAGGTCCACATAGGCTAACATAGCACTTTGGCAGGTTTAATTTGGCAAACTATTGAAGTCAAAGTTTTTTTAAAGAGACAGTACTTCGATTACCAAATATTCGAATATTCAAAGTCATAGTATCCTATTCGATGGTTGAAGTACCCAAAAAATTACTTTGAATTTCAAATTTTTTTACTTCGAAAATTCCCTCAAATTCATTTCGACCCTTGATAAATCTGCCCCTAAAAGTGTTGAGGGTTTCCATAACTGAGAAGGATCTAGGGGCTTTTGTAGATAACAAATTGTCTGATTCCATGCAGTGCCATTCTGTGGCTACTAAAGCAAATAAAGTTCTGTCTTGAATAAAAAAAGGGCATGAAGGGATGAAAACATAATTTGCCTCTTTATAGGTCCCTGGTGAGGCCTCGTCTGGAGTATGCAGTGCAGTTTTGGACTCCAGTCCTTAAGAGGGATATAACTGAGCTGGAGAGAGTGCAACAGAGATGTTCAACTAAACTGGTTAGGGGGATGGAAGACTTTAATTATGAGGGTAGACTGTCAAGGTTGGGGTTGTGAGGGGACATGATTACACTTTACAAATACATTAGAGGATATTATAGACAAATAACAGGGGGAGCACCACACTAGAGATGGCGCGAACTGTTCGCGCGAACATCGAGTGTTCGCGCTCGCCGGAAGTTCGCGAACGTCGCGCGACGTTCGCCATTTTGGGTTCGCCATTGTTGGCGCTTTTTTTTGCCCTCTCACCCCAGACCAGCAGGTACATGGCAGCCAATCAGGAAGCTCTCCCCTGGACCACTCCCCTTCCCTATAAAAACCGAAGCCCTGCAGCGTTTTTTCACTCTGCCTGTGTGTGCTGAAGAGATAGTGTAGGGAGAGAGCTGCTGCCTGTTAGTGATTTCAGGGACAGTTGAAAGTTTGCTGGCTAGTAATCGTTTTGATACTGCTCTGTTATTGGAGGGACAGAAGTCTGCAGGGGTTTGAGGGACATTTAAGCTTAGGTAGCTTTGCTGGCTAGTAATCTACCTTCTACTGCAGTGCTCTGTATGTAGCTGCAGTGGGCAGCTGTCCTGCTTCTGATCTCATCTGCTGACTGCTGCAATAACAGTAGTCCTTGTAAGGACTGCTTTTATTTATTTTTTTGTTGTTTTACTACTACTACTACTACTACTATAAGAGCCCAGTGCTATTAGTCTAGCAGTGTTGGGGAGTGGGACTGGTGTGCTAATCTGCTGCTCCTAGTAGTTCAGCAGCACCAACAGTAGATTACTAGCCAGCAAAGCTACCTAAGCTAAAATGTCCCTCAAATCCCTGCAGACTTCTGTCCCTCCAATACAGAGCAGTATCAAGCAGATTACTAGCCAGCAAACTTACTATCATCTGTCCCTGAAATCACTAACAGCTCTCTCCCTACACTATCTCTTCCAAGCACACACAGGCAGATTTTTCAGATACATTTTTGCCCTTGATCCCCCTCTGGCATGCCACTGTCCAGGTCGTTGCACCCTTTAAACAACTTTAAAATCATTTTTCTGGCCAGAAATGTCTTTTTTAGATGTTAAAGTTCGCCTTCCCATTGAAGTCTATGGGGTTCGCGAACCGTTCGCGAACCGCTCGCATTTTTGCGCAAGTTCGCGAATATGTTCGCGAACTTTTTTTCCGACGTTCGCTACATCCCTACACCACACCAGAGGTCACACCATTTAACTAAAGGAAAAAAACTTTCATTTGAAGCAGCATAGGTGGTTCTTTACAGTGAAGACAGTGAGGTTGTGAAATGCACTGCCGGGTCATGTTGTGATGGGTGATTCTGTTAATGCCTTTAAGAGTGGCTTGGGTGATTTATTGGACAAGCAAACTTTAACTATTTCAAATGTAGTGTGCATGCAGAACACACCAGAATTAGTACTTAAAGATCATTAAACTACTGTAGTCCCCAGAGCTAGGTGTAATTCTCTAGGAATCTCCTATTCCTAGTGACACAGCAGGGTACTAACCTGGCCTTCTCATTGAAACCTCTAGCTGTTCTTCTAACTACCCTGATCTTGCCTCTCAGTTCCAGAGTGAGCTATTACATATTTTTTAACACTCACTTCACCTACTGAAGCCTACCTGCACCTCAAGCCCTTTATGACACTATCTACTTGTCAGGGCCGAAGGCTCCAGTTGGAGTTGAGAACCAAGGAGGAAGCTATAAAACTCCAAACACTGTTCATGGTAACAAGGGGTTAAGAAGAAGAGTAGTCAAGTCCAGGAAAAGGTCAGTTCAGGCAGCAAAGGTTCTTAGTCAGGATACAGTCTGAAGTCAAGATCAGGAATCACAAATAGCAGAATAATACATCCAGGAACACAACAGAATTTAACCTAAAATCGGGCAATGACTGCAGGCCTCTGGCGTCCTTTTATAGGTGAGTTTTCACGCCAAAACTTGCATGATGACGTCACGCGCTTAAGTTGCAACTGCACGTTTTGACATGCTGCGCCCTGATTGACGCCCACGTGGTTCCCCATGGGCTCCGCCTTCTTGGAGAAGACACTGGCATGGAAGGACGTGCCAGCGAGCTCTCCTTACACTACTCCAGCAAGTTGGGACCATTTTTTGACCTGGAAAAAGAAAGGACTCCATCTCCAACTGTAAATTACGCCCAAGTTTTAGCTGGCCAAACCCCTGAAATAAAGGTTGGCAAACCTTAACCCCTTCCACCACCTGCTTGAACCTTACAAAATGTATTTGTATGCATGCTCGTTTAATGGCAAAGTATTTTTTCACACAACTTATTTAGTTTCAAACAAAAATTTTGTATTTAACCTTCCCCTTATATGTTATACTTTTTGTTGTAGCTTACAAGATGTTTTAAACTGAAATGGATTCTCTCATGATTTTTATGGTATAGTTTTTATAACACTATATACTGAAAATAATTAACTCTACCATATCATACTATTCCTGAACTAACAAATAGATGTATTTTTTAGTTGTAATATTGGTGTGTAGGCTCCATCTTAGGTAATTTTCCCTGGTCATGTGCTTTCATAAAGAGCCAGCTTTCAGACAGACTATTGTTTCTCCCACTCAATGCAATTGAAGGATTCACAGTGGAACTTTCTTTTTGCTATTGAGTGCTATTCTCTACCAGGGAGCTGTTATCTTGCTACCTGCCCATTGCTCTCCTGATGGGCTGCTGGGGGGGGGGGAGGTAGGGGGTGATATCACTCCAACTTGCAGTGCAGCAGTAAATAGTAACTGAATTTAATCAGAGCACACGTCACATGACTAAGGACACATGGGAAATTAACAACATGACTAGCCCCATGTCAAATTTCAAAATTAAATATAAAAACTGTTTACTCTTTTGAAAAACATATTTCAGTGCAGAAGTCTGCTGTAGCAGCACTATTAGCTGATGTGTTTTGGAAAAAAACATGTTTGCCCATGAAAAATTCCCTTTAATAGCAAGCCACACCCATCCCTTTAATTGAATTGTGCAATAAAAAGTCTGCTTGATGCATTTACCATGGTTTAGTAAATGGATGCCTTAGATTCTTGGTACATTTAAAGGCAACCACCTCTACCACCTTCAAATATAGCAAAACATAAATACCCATATATGGAAATTAAGTTAAGAGAAAGCTGGGTAAAATTAAGGCTCTAACAGGGGAATGTAATAAAAATCGCTAACGGAAAAACTATTCGCAATGCGAAAAGTTATGCCTTTGCGCGAACAAATTATGCTTTGTGCGAATTTAATATAGCTTTTGCGAGCCCGGAAACTGTTTAGCGACCACTTCCGACAGTGAAAGACCGTTTGCAAATTTTATAGTTTGCACCAATGCGCAGTCAATGTAATAAAACTCCTTACTGAAAAAGTCGTTATGTTTGCTCCAAAAGATTACGACACCTTCAAGCACTTCTTATGAGTGCGCAATTAAAATTCGCAATGCGCAATTAAAATTCGCAATGCAATAACAGTTTAAGGAACAATATTACATTGTGAGATGTGGATTTTTAGTCTTATTGGTGCGAATTGTTTTGCTCTTTGCGACTTTTATTACATTCCCCTGAAAGGTTCTGTACACATTAACGAATCAGTCCTTTGAAAGCTGCTGTCACTACACTGAAACTTAAATGACTCCCATGGCTGGCTGTAATGGAAAATTTCAATATCAGCTTATAGTCAATTATGCATTAGCTTGATATTACCATTCTGTTTGTCTGATGTCCATTTTTACTGCTAACCATTTAAATTATAAAGGGATGTTTGCTTCTTCTGAAGAGTATATGCATGTGTATGGTTAGTAATGATAATAAAAAGGCGCCTTGATTTATATATGTAATATATTTTACTAACATGGTTTTGTACCCATTTCTGTAAAACATATAGGTATAATTTCCTATTTTATAAATTATAATTACATTCTAGGCAAAGGTGAGTGTGTGTAGCACATTAAAAGTTTCAGGGTAATACAACTGCTGTAAAATTTATACTCATACCAAGGATCTCAGTTCCTTTTTCAAGCTTTTGTGACATTTCATATCAAAAAGTCTGACAGACATATACAACACCTTTACCTGGAATTATGACATAAGAGCACATGAGCCACACATGACTGGGGCAGTGCCAATCTGATGGGCCCCTCCCAACAACACCAAGCTCTTCCCCCCCTTCCTTAAAAATACAAACCAACCACTTATGATATCTTGGGTCAAAATGCCACAGCTTATTTATTAAATCACATAAATAACGACCAACAGTTAAGTGTAGGGCAATGTACAATGATATTTAACTATTAACTATTTATCTGAAGGCTGCAAACAATTGTACCCAAGTTCTTCTTAGGTGTGGCTTTCCTCCATAACTCATCCCCTTCCACCGTAACTCATGCCCCTTCCATCACTTTGGCCCCAGGCCTAACCCCCTGTTATGCTCTACACTTAATATCACTATTACCGGCTCCCCCCCAGGGGAGCCCTCCCACTGCAACATGCTAAGAACTCCCCATACCAACTTGTTCTCGGGTGGGTGGGCTGGAGCTGTTCATGGTAAAAGAGAATACCTCTTAACTTCCTTCCTTTTTTAACTTCTTGTGTCTTCACCCATCCCTACAGCAACCCAGGAACTACAACACTCTCTTCCGTTTCCCTCCTTCTAAGCCCTGTCATGTCCCTGTCATTCCCAGTTACCCCAGAGGCATTATTTTTGCTTTTTACTGGTACCTAGTACCTTAAAGGAAAACTATACCCCCAAAATGAACACTTAAGCAACAGATAGTTCATATCATGTTAAGTGGCATATTAAAGAATCTTACCAAACTGGAATATATATTTAAGTAAATATTGCCCTTTTACATCTCTTGCCTTGAACCACCATTTTGTGTTGGTCTGTGTGCTGCCTCAGAGATCACCTGACCAGAAATACTTCAACTCTAACTGTAACAGGAAGAAGTGTGGAAGCAAAAGACACAACTCTGTCTGTTAATTGGCTCATGTGACCTAACATGTATGGTTTGTTGGTATGTTTGTGAGTACAGTGAATCCTATGATCCCAGGGGGCGGCCCTTATTTTTTAAAATGGCAATTTTCTATTTACGATTACCCAATGGCACATACTACTAGAAAAGTATATTATTATGATAAGGGTTTATTTACATGAAGCAGGGTTTTACATATGAGCTGTTTTATGCAATATCTTTTTATAGAGACCTACATTGTTTGGGGGGTATAGTTTTCCTTTAACTGGTCTTACCCAGACTTGGGTGCCAGTGATTCTTATGGTACAAACATTAATTATTTCACAGATACTTCAGACACTTTACATCCTTTAAATGATACCCTTACTTTTCAGTTTTAGTCTTCAAAGTACCCAAGAGGTAATACTTACTGCCTTGTTGAAACAATCCAAAATGCTAGGCAAATCTGACAGCGTGTCCCTATACTGACTGAATTGACACCACATGCTACTCACCCTTCCTGGCCTCCTCCTTGGAGCCTCTGACTGCTATACTAACTACCTTATCCTGCCTCTCGCTCCTACAGTGAGCTATTAAATACCTTTCCCAGCACTATCTTCTCCTACTGGAACCTACCTCAATCCCAGGCTTATCAGCACACCACTTCATCCAGCAAGTGAGAACCAAAGAGACAGAACATGTGGTGAAATACTTTGAACTGGATAAAGAAACTGTAAATCAGGCCAACTCTAAGCTGTCCAAAACCCTCCTAGGGGACTACCCGAAAGAGTTGCAAAACATTTACCCCCCCCCACCACCACCAACACATTAATATCATCTGTCCCACTCACTTTAGCCACAAACACAAACAGCTGTGAATGGAATTTCAGGTGAGAAACATGCTTTAGCTGCTGTTTGTACTAATTATTAACTGCAGTAACCTTGACTTTCTCTTCTTACTAAAAGTGCAGAAAATATTTTTACTGAAAATTTGTGAAGTAGGTTTGTCTATCAGGTTGGAGACTCCAGTGGTACAGTAAGGGCCCACCTGAGAGAAAGAGCGAGGATGAGAGATTCATTCATGTGAAATGCATGTTCTGCTGAGAGCAGCACTGGCAGGAACCATAACAGCAGGAATACTTCCCAAAATGCATTACATACACATTTTGGGAAGTATGCATGTTTTGTTTCGGCAAAAGCTTTTAAGGATTTATGCTAAGCCCTTTTCTCATACAAATACAATGATTTGCAGGAGACATGTAAAATCAAACATCAATTGCCAGAACTTGCAGTCAGCATGATTACGTGACTGAGATGGGAATTCAAGTTATTTCTTTGTGGTGGATTGGAAACCCAACATAAGATAAAATATAATAAGCTGATACATTTGTTTTTCAAACAAGTCAAACTTTTATAGCAGTAATGCTGATTAAATTCAATTACACTGTTTTCAGGATAATTGCCCTAGGCACTGATCCACTTTTTTTATCTTTTTTTCGTGTTCAGCTGAGAGACTGGAAAAGGATCGGCAAGAGTTAACAAATCTAAAGGACTAACTTTTCTTAATTTTTCTATATTTATTTATTGTTTTCGGGATAATGCAGAGCATTACAGCAGCATTTTTTGTGGCATGTTTAATAAAAATATATACAATGAATACTATTAAACTTAAGTACAAAATATTTTTTCTGATATTTTCATGCCATGTCTGATTAGATTAATTTTAAAATGTTTATATAAATTACAGTTCCTATTTAAATTGTAAGTATATGAGGGGGGAGGGGATAGTGTAATAGCAGCTAGACTACTCCCTATCCTTGTCTCCAGCTCTGGGAATGTGAGTAAGGTATAGGGCTCCATAGAATGGACAGCAGGTGAGAAAGCTTCTGGGGAAAAAACAGGTTTTAGTGAAAGTAAATAACAGGATTTATGGAAGTAAGTTTCTGGAAAGTTTTGTGGGAATTGAAGTCTGTACGCATTCCAATCGACACAAGAAAGAAGAATAGTGGATTTGACTATAGGAAAAATGTTTCTTTAATGAAGATATTTAGTTTGGGTTTGAGACAGTGAATTTACTGAAATTAACAACTAGGTCTGTCATTATTCTGTTAAACATAATTCAAACTATATTTATACTACTGCTTTGTCAGATTTATCAAGGGTTGAATTTCGAAATTGAAAAACTTCGAAATTCTAATACAAAAAGACCAACCGAAATTAAATCAAAGGTTTTTTTGGCCAAATAGGTCTGTTTTCAATCGAATAGGTCAGTTTTTCAATCAAATTCAAATCAAATGAATCAAAGTAATATCGCATTTGAATCGTACGATTTAAAGTTTTCCCCCCAAAAAAACTTTGATTTTTCAAAGTCCACCAATTAGGTTCTAGGTGGTCCCCCATAGGCTAAAACAGCAATTCAGCAGGTTTTAGATGGCGAATGGTTGAAGCCAAATTTTTATAGAGACAGTACATGATAAATTTCAAAACTCGAATTTTCAAATTTTTTTCAAATTAGAATCAAATTTGGACTATTCCCTAGTCAAAGTACACAAAGATTAGCTTGAAATTCAAATTTTTAAATTCTAATTTTCACTTTTACCTTTGATAAATCTGCCACTTAATTAACCTCATTCTTACACACATGTAAAATTAAGATGGTATAACTTATCCTCACAGTTTGTATATATTTTTTCTTTTTTGCTCTGTATATAAGTACACAGGGGTGTTTGGCATCGGGTTAAGTTAACATTACTCGTTCCAAAAATTGATTAACAATTGTGATACCAAGGGATGAGCTACGTGTATTATTTAACTGTGTATACATATATATTATATCTGTGTCTCCTTTATCAAGTAAAATTTTACTTACAAAGCAGAAAGTCAGGGAGGATTCAGAAACTGTGTTTACTCAGGAGATTTAACCCAGAGCAATTAATTAGTAGTTAGCTCTGACCGCACCCCATTAAAGGGTCACCATTTTCTTTTTGCTTGATTACCTGATTTGTCATATAGTGAATGTCTAATTTCTGCACTGCTGCTCTTTCCCCTCTAATTTGTAAGTAAGCTTTACTGGTTCAGAATTCATATTGCTTTCTTAATAAAAATACTATCTAGAAATTAACTTCTACAAAATCCTATCTAGAGATAAACTTCTATATGATTTAAGTTTTTGTTGAAGATCATTTTTAAGGTTATCAATGGTAATTGCTGATTTGTCCACACATCAATAAATTCTTATGACTGAGCAAATGTATAAAAGGTATGGGATACTTAATTTAGAAATCTGTTATCCAAAAAGTTTTAAATTATGGAAAGGCCATTTCCCATAGAAAAGCTGAGCTGAGCTCAGGGGTCATCACTAATTATCAAGCAGAAAATGAGGTTGGTCTGTAATATAAGCTGATGCTACAGGGCTGATTATTAAATTATGATGGTAGTTGCAGTGGTTTCTGTGCTGCCATGTAGTCATTATCTGCATTAATTACTAATCAGCCTTATATTGTGACATTTCTTTTTTTTTTTTTTTATTTATCAAACGTTTATTTGACATGTAGATAATACACAAAAACAATAAAGCTGTGAACATTCACATTATACATATCATCGCAAAAGATTTACAATCCTCCAGATAGGTAGAGATATATTCAAGCATATAGTCAAAGGAGGGTGTATACATGTTATAGAAAGCAAAACTACTGCAAATAATAACATATAAAAAAAAAGTTTTTAACAACAGTGCAATCCTGGCATGAATTAGTACTCCAATCCTATTCCATGTCGGTCTGTGCGTGTGACTAGGTCTCCCATGAACTAAAATCCCACATAGGGGAAATATGGTCAAGTCTTATCATATCATATCCCCAATAGGCACTATTAAGAGGTGTTGTCTGAGGCAGCAAGAAATTGTTTCCACCGCAACCAAATTGAGGCATATTTAAGATAACCATTATGCGAAAAGGCAGTTAACTCCTCCATCAAGCATATTTCATTAACAAGCGTGTACCAGTTAGCAAGCGTCGGCGGAGCTTCCTTCCTCCAATGCATTGGAATAAGGGCTTTGGCTGCCGTCAAGAGCTGGAGAAGGAGGATTTTTTTTGTCGTATCTTGGGGTTCATATCTATAATAAAGGAGTACAGAAGAGGCATCTAAAACTACTGGACATTTAATAATCAATGAACATGTATCTGCTATTCGTGCCCAAAAGTTCCCAAGTTTTGGACAGGAATACCACAAATGCTCCAGAGTACCGGTACCTGCACTACATCTCCAACATTCAGCAGACGGTATCAGGTTAGCTTTATACAGCACTACTGGTGTCCTATACCATCTTGCCAATAGCTTAAATGAATATTCCTGGAATCTATTGCTGATCGAGCATTTAGAGACGATAGTAAAGATTTTGCCCCACTCCGCAGGAGTAAACTGTATACCCAAGTCCTTTTCCCATGACGATGTGTATGTTGGTAATTGAGCATATTTACTATCTCGAATCATCCTATATAACAGTGATAGAGAGTGTCTAAGATCCACATCCAGATTGCACAACATCTCAAAAGCAGTTAGCTTCCGACAAACAGCGGAAACATCAATCTTCAAGGATTTCAGAAAGTGTTCCACCTGTTGCAACCTCCAAACATCCCCCTGTTGCCACAAGGCCCTATTACTTCTTACTACCGGGACAAGATCTCGAGCAGAAGGAAGGAAGCTCCGGACAATTAGATTCGAACAGCCAAACGCCGTCCTGTAGCCAGCATCAAGCGTTCCAGGCAAGAATTCAACATTATTTCTCAAAGGTAGCATCGGTGATGGATAGGGAGCAAAGGTGTATCGCCCATTAAGATGGTGCCATATATCCAAACAATTGCGAATTAATAAGTGGGATTTAGCCTCTTTAGGAAAGTTGGTGCCCTTATTCCAGACAACACCTCTCAATAAGCCGCCTATCCATCTATCCTCCAGGTATCTCCATTGAACCATGGAATTAGTCCTAGTGTATTCTAAGACTTTAGCTAAAACACCGGCTTGATAGTAAGTTTCAAAGTCAGGGACATTCAGACCCCCCTGCAGTTTCGACCTATAAAGAGTAGAGCATCTAATCCTACTTCTCCCTCCATTCCACACATACAGCGAAATCGCAGCGTTAACTGCTTTAAAGTAAGACCGGGGGATAGGTATAGAAAGCGCATTAAATAAATATATAAATTTGGGTAAGATCGACATTTTAATCGTATTAATTCTTCCATTCCAAGTTATACGTTTCATCTCCCATGATTTCAACATGCCAGAAACCTCAGTCAGTAAGGGTGGATAGTTCCTCTCAAATAGCTGGAGTGGGTCTGGTGTAATTTTAATACCTAAATATGTAATAAAGTCCTCCTGCCACTTAAATTTATATCTAGACCTCAAAGATGAGAATAGCGTGCGTGAAAGTAAGATAGGTAAAGCCTCCGATTTATCCATATTAATTTTATAATTCGAACAGACACCATACTGTATGTCTCTAGTTCTGTTAAAATAGAGGGGAATGACTTAAGTGGATTAGTAACCATCAACAGTAGGTTATCTGCGAAGGCTGCCGCCTTAAATTCCCTACCATCGACCTTCAAGCCTTCAATTTTGGGGTTATTCCTAATACCTACAAGAAGGAATTCCATGCAAATGACATACAAAAGTGGCGATAAGGGACAGCCTTGTCTAGTACCATTTCTAATATCCCACGGCTCAGAAGTTAAACCATTCACCCTGACTTGTGCCGTCGGGACTGTGTACAATGCCATAATTTTAGATATGAACTCTTCAGGTAAATTTATAGCCTTCAGTGCTTTAGCTAAAAAGGCCCAATCAATACGATCGAAAACCTTTTCTGCATCAGTCGATAACAGTATGGAGGGTATCTTCAACCTCTTGCCCCACAATAACCAATTAATCACCTTATTTATATTTTCCTTAGCTTCCCTACCTTGAACGAAACCAACTTGGTCTCTATGAACAATTTGGGGCAATAATGGTTTCAAGCGTTGGGCCAGAATTTTAGCATAGAGCTTAAGATCCACATTAAGTAGGGAGATGGGTCTGTAACTACTACAAAGCGATAGGTCCTTCCCAGCCTTAGGAATGACTGATACATGGGCCAATAAAAATTCTCTATTGGGAGGGTGGGAAAGTGAAAGATCGTTAAACAATGAATGAAGTAGGGGGAGTAGGTCCACCTTAGTAAGTTTATAAAATTTGGGAGTATACCCGTCAGGGCCCGGGGCTTTACCTAATTTGAGAGATTTAATGGCTTCCCCAATCTCGTCAACATCAATCGGTCTAGTGAGCGTGTGAAAGCTATCAGCGGAAATGACCGGGGGGCTATTCCGTGACAAATAATCTTGAGTTGTTCTGGATTTCGTTCGCATACATAAATTCTCAGAATCCTGCAAGTTATAGAGTTTTTCGTAGTAGCATTTAAATGTGTCAGCTATATTCTGAGGGGTCATCTGAGTTTTACCGTGGGAGTCCCTAATTTGGCAAACAAAGGCATTGGCTTGTTTCCTTTTCAAAGCCTTAGCTAAAAATTTCCCCGGTTTATTACCAAATTCAAAATACTGTTGCCGAATTCTAGAGAGGAAGAACTTGGTTTGATTGTTCGAATAAGTATGCAGCTCCAACCGAGCTTTGGTAAGTTGGGTTAGGAGATGTTCTGTCTGATGGCGTTTATGTTCCAATTCAAGGACATGTATACGGTCTATCAAAGCTGCCGTACGTGCATATCGCTCCCTTTTCAACCTTGCCCCATGTTTAATCAATAATCCCCGCACGAGACATTTCAGCGCCAGCCAATTAGATAAGGAAGAGGTCCCACCTAGTGTAACATTTGCATTGTATTCTTGTATTGCTTGTTTTAAGTCAGAAATACATTGTGGGTCGTCCAATAAAGTATCATTTAGCCGCCATTTCCATGTACCAGATGGTTGGGTAGGAAGTAAAATCTGCAATTGCGTCATCGCATGATCCGACCAAATGATATCATGGATCTTAGCCATTTTCACCATAGCTAAGTGGAACTGGGAAATAAAAAGATAATCTATCCTTGAATAAACATTTCTAGCTGCAGAGTAAAAAGTGTAATCTTTATCAGAGTTATGGGTATATCTCCAGGTATCTATGAGATGGCATTGATGCAATTTCTTTTTAGCCTTATTTAGGGCCGAGTAAGGTAAATATGAGGCACCCCTGGAGTTATCGATAGTCGGATTCAACGTAAGATTTAAATCCCCACCCAAGATAAGCAATCCCTCCGCAAAGGCTTCAATTTTATTTAGGAGTTTGATTAGGTAATTAACTTGGTTGGTGTTTGGCAGATAAAGACAGCCCAAAGTACATTTCTGTTGGTGTATTGTCCCTTTAACAAGAACATATCTCCCCTCGACGTCTATCAGTTCATCCTGCAATTGAAAAGCCAATGATTTATGCAAGCCCAGAGCTACTCCCTTAACCTTACCCTGCGGGTCATTGCTATAAAACCAATTAGGAAATTCACTATACTTCTGTAAGAAAAAATCAGTGCCTGCAAAATGGGTTTCTTGCAACATAACAACATTAGCTTTTTTATGCACCATTTCCCTCATGATTTTACTTCGTTTCCCAGGGGAATTCAACCCATTAACATTAAGGGAGCATACATTTATCACCTTCGCCATCGCATAGGTACAGGAGTGACCAAATGGGGGAACCAGACATGACCATTATGCTGTAGATAGAATCGACATCCAGCCCGCACAAGCCGAACAACAGGTGTTCCAGGAATAAAAGCAACATAAAAACACATCACTAATAACATCAACGAAAAAATAAGCAGTGAAAAGGAAAATTATAAAAGGAAAAAACAGTGAGAAAACGTATGGGGCAAACTACTTGACTCCCTATATAGGGTCAAAAATCGGCAGGTATACCCTGTCGGTACCCCTGGGGGGGGAAAAAGTACCGGCTGTCTGACAGACAAGTGAAGTCCCGCAACTCAGACCCTCGAAGCATATAATAAGAGAAATGTAAAGACAGAAAATATACCAGTCCCGATGTGGAGAGACTTTAACCATTGAACAATTCACGGGGAAATTCCAAAGAAAGAGTCAAGTGTCCGTTGTAACTTTCTTCTTTTCCGGTGTTTGTTTAACTTTCTTCTTATTATTTTTAGGCGAGGAGACCAAGGACCAGGAATCCTTCCTCACGAGCTCTGGAACTGAAGGAGAGTGGCAGAACTGCTTCCATTCTTCAACATCAGGTTCATCAATACCACACGCTTGGCAAAAGGTGTGCAGATCTTCCGGGCCTGTCAGTGTATTTGTCTTACCCTCTTTTGTAACTTGTAATCCAAACGGATACATCCATCGAAACATGAGGTTGTGTTCCTTCAACTGTTGCAGCACTGGCCGAACCATACGCCGTTGTTGAAGGGTGTGCCAAGAAAGATCCTGTAGAATAATAATCTCCGATCCTAAAAACTTAACAGGCTGTTGTTTCCTGGCCTTTGTCAAGATCTCCTCTTTAACTTGAAACCGCGTCAGGCAACAAATAATGTCCCTGGGTTTGTCAGTGGGGAGGCCTTTTGGTCGCAGGGCTCTATGTGCTCTTTCCATGTCAATAACATGGGTATCAGATACATTCAGTATTTGTTGAAAGAGGGTCACAACTGTTGCATGCAGGTTACTCCCATCAGGCAATTCTGGAAGGCCCCTGATACGGAGGTTATTCCGTCTCCCTCTATTGTCAATATCCTCTAATCTGCGTTGTAGAGAATAAATCTTTTTGGCATAATGGCTATTCGCCATAGCAAGCGCTTCAATAACAGTGTCTGCAGAATCACTCCTGTCTTCTATTTCTGCGACCCTAGAGTTAAGCGCAGTCATCTCAGTTTTAATACCCGCAACCTCCTCCTTAACAGTACGCTTTATCTGCGTCATCATATCTTGCAAGTCTGCTTTTGTCGGCAGTGATTTCAAATAAGTCAGAGTAGTTATATCAGAACTCACCGACTCACTATCTGAATCAGTTGCAGAGCCTCTGGCGGGATGAGACGCCATCTTGGAAACACCCGCAGCTTTCTCACCATCCGATGGCGTAAAGAATTGCTTCAGAAGCCGTTGAGTTTCGGTATGTTTCTGCGTTTTCTGTGTCTCCCCACTTTGGTCTTTCAGTTTACCGTGTTTCCCCATGATAGACGACTAGACCGGATGCTTCGAAGGAGTCTGCGACACGGGAGCTCCTTCACATTGCTTCCATCCCGCTCGGCAGTTAGCTCCGCCCCCCTATATTGTGACATTTCTATTCTATGTGTACTGTATATTGTGAGTGGGTCTCTAAGCTCAGTAAGTGACAGCAGCACAGAGCGTGTGCAGTGAATCAGCAGAAATGAAGATTTGAAGACACAGATCTACTGTTAAAGGGATGTTTTCCTTGGGCTGGTACAGAAGCCCAACACATAATGTACAAGATTTCTAGCTTTTGTTTTTAGTTTTGCTTAATTTCTCTTTTAAGAAGCAGTTAAAAAGCATTTGGACTTTAACGGATTATGCAAGGTCTGAACTGGTTTAGTGGTGTCAAATTTGGCATTCGGGCAGCGTAACATAAATCACACACCTTCATACATTTGGCATTTATTTTATACAGCTTTTTACACCAGTTTTCTGGTGTGAATTGTTTTACACAGTACGATAATTAGGATATTATTATATACAAGTATGGTACCTGTTATTGAGAATATTTGTTGCCTGTGGTTTTCCAGATAAGGAAGCTTTCCATAATTTGGATCAACAGACCTTCAATCTACTAAAAAAAATAACACTAAACTCAATAGGATTGCTTTGCCTCCAATAAGGATTAATTATATCTTAGTTAGGAACAAGTACAAGGTACTTTTTTATTATTACAGAGAAAAAAGAAATCTTTTTTTAAGTTTTAAAATATTTGGATAAAATGGACTGTATGGGAGATGGCCTTCTGATAATTTTCTTATTAACAAGTTTCTGGATCCATGTCCTATCCAGATCCTATACCGATATACAATATGCTAATTAAGATTCAAGGCTAATTAGCAATTATTTTCGGTTCTCAATACACAACAGCACATACATCAATGCATTCTACATCTGCATGACAGACAGACCCTCATTTTCTTGTACTGTTTTGATGATTTCCAATACCCCTAAGCTTATGGTTGCCATACAAAGGGAGATCCACTCGGTTGGCTATGTCGCCACACTGAGGTGGGCGATATCGGGCTGATCTGATCATGGGCCCTAGGGCCCAATGATCAATCAGAATGAAGGCGATACGGGCAGTCGGACTGCAGGACTGCATTAAGGAACAGATGCGCCCGCTAATTCGACTGGATTTTTTACCCTGCCCGATTGACTTTCGGCCAGATATCGATCCAGATATCGATATCGATCGATCGGCCAATAAGCTGCCAACTCGGCCCCCCTTTAGACTTTCAAGAGCAGGCCAAAGCCACTAAACATTTGTGGTACCATTGACCCACAAAAGATGTACCAGAAGATCAGGATCAGAAGAAGGGGAGCTGCTGTACAAAATAATAACAAGAGCCATTATTATTAGAAGTATTGAAAATACAGCATTTGTTGCCATATTCTTTTTAAGACGTTCGTTATCCTTTAAAGTAGATTGTTCAGTTTACAAATGGTTCTACTGTGTAATGCCTAAAGTAAACTATTTATCTATGAGTGTTTAGAAAATAAAGCTACAGACTCTACAGAACTTTCCACTGCTGCAAACTTCCATTGGAATTCCTTGTGCATAGCAGAAGACAAACAGGTTTATATGCCAGGAGATAAAGAGAGTGTTTGTACTGTATGCACTTAGTGAATATCAAGGCAGTCAGTAGAAAGACAGACCAAATTTACAAAGAAGGTCACACACAAAAGATGACAGAGACTGATCATTAGGGATGCACGTTTCAAAGGACGAATGGAAGAATGAGCGCTTGTGCTGTGAGGCAACATGTAGACAGTTTGTTTAATGAGAAGATGTATTTTCATCTACAATCTGCAGATGATTTAGCTGTATTTCATTCTCGTTTCAGGCGAAATGGAGCTGGTTGTGATTTCTATTTTCAAGCAGAGCTTGAACTTACGTCTTAAGACTTGCGATTTAATAAAAACATGTACTACCTAGATATTACATTTATTAAACAATATTTTGCAATTTAGAAAGAGCTTAGAACACAAACAATACAGGAAGGATATCAAAGCCATCAAATTCAACCCTGCAGTGTGTCTTCCAGTATCACTGGCCTATTAAGCAAAAAAAAAAAAAAAACATTCAAGACTGTACTAAATTTTCTGTTAAAAATTATATTCCTTTGTCTTTCTTTGATGCTAATTTATATAAAGATGTATTTTTGTTTGATAACATTTTAAATATATTCTAAATAGTTTTTGTATTTTCAGCCCTGTGAAAATGTAAACAAAAAACCTATATATATATATATATATATATATATATATATATATATTTATTTATTTGCATTTACATTTTTTTAAAATACTGATATAACCAGTGATGTCACAGGTGATGTGTGTGATGTCAGTCATTAGCAATGTCATTATGTTTCAAATAGTCATTTGTGTCATCTTCAATAATGCAACCTCTCCCTTTAAAAATGTCATCAAATTTCTGAAGAAATGAGGTTAGTAGTGCATGCAAACTCATTCCTTAACACGTGTTTTATGTATATATATAGAATTTCGTAACAGACAGCACCTCATATCAGATGAGCCATGCTGTTGCTGCCCCTGTGCACGGATGTAATTAGTGTATAATCCAATCAAGAAAAACCAGCACCAAGGGTCTTTGAATATGAAAAAAGTTGTATTTAAATATGTATCACCGACGTTTCGGTCCCTGTTTCGGTGATACATATGCTTTAAATACAACTTTTTTTCATATTCAAAGACCCTTGGTGCTGGTTTTTCTTGTTTTCTTTATTGGATTATATAATATATATATATATATATATATATATATATATTCTTGATTTTTTTTTTTTTTGAGTGATTAATTTGCAGAGGCAAGCAAAACTGTTTTCATCCTACACTCATGACAGTTCCTGAATATTTAAAGGCTGCTTCATCTGTCTGCAATATAAAATTGAATCACCATTAATATAGTCTGCAGTATCTCTTTTGAAAGCAGGACAATGAATAAAAGTGATTCTAATTTAATTTTGCTATCTAACACAGAGATTTGTCCTATGAATCTGGTAACTCAACCAAGCATCCCAATCGATATGTAAACTACAATGTGTATCTACTATGGAAAGTAAAGCTAATTATGCAGCAATGAAATATTACTTTCAGAGCCTGTATACAAACTGGGTGATAAACAAATCCATGCAAGGTCAATAAAGCCAAGAATAACCCTAGATAGCGTGAAAACATTAAGCAATGGTTTATCTTATTGTAGTTTATGATGGTTCAAAATGTTTACTCATTTTCAGTATCTCAGTTTGCAAACAGACATTATGAATAGGAAATTTCTATATATAGTAAGAGCCAATGCATGTTCAGTTCCTTAGAAAAGTAACAATTAGGTAAAGCCTTTGCATATGCAAAAAGGGTAACACATTTTTATAGGAATTCTTAACCCCTCAGGTGAATCCAGTGTAGGAATGGCAGAATAGTTAACTATTTGATCCAGTTGATTAATATTAATACATATACATTATATATACCTTTGCCAATATATTTTCTTAAACGTGTAGCAAGTATGCAGTAATGATTTTAGATACAAACTGCTTAAAGTTAATTTTCAACAATCTAGTTTTGCAATATGTAAAATAGGAAAGGAAGCTTAGTCACTCTGGGAAAATGGAACAACACAATAGGGGCCATTTACAATGGCATTGTGCAAATACAGTATCTGCAGGCCTAGGAAGCCCCATTTAAGAGTGCAGAAACCTGTGCAATGCACTATGAATGGAACAATGTCTGTGCTAGGCAGCACTCTGTTCAATAGGGGCATGCAGTGGGAGGCACATAGGCATTCCCTCTTCTGGCCCCTCCCTGCAAGGAGGGGCAGGACATAAAGCCTGCATTGGGGTCCGGTCCTTATCTCCCTGTCCTTATTGCTATAAGTCCTGATGCTGATTTTTCATCCGGTGCTCAGTACATCTTCGATGTGTATTATGCTAAAGGGACTAAAGATAAGTTACTGGTGGTCTGCCTAAAATCAGACAAATAAGTCCTCTAGGGTTTTTTAAATACATGATATGAATGTACAAATAGGTATGGTTTGTTGATTCAGTGGGCAGTGAGAGACCCTTTTTTTAGTTTATTTATAGTATTCAAGAGAAACTACTATTTGGAAATGTATCTGGAAATGTCTAGCCTACAGGAGGTGAAGTATTCTCTGCACAAATAAGTAAGAAATAGACTTTAAATTAGGGGTATTGGAGATTCCAAATTATGTTGATTTTATGAAGGGAGTTCATGGTGAATTATTTGAATACTCTCTAGGAGTAATAAAACAAGAGTATTTGAAAACGCCATTTGCAATTTAGCAAGTTATGTCCTATGATAGAATTCTACAACTAAAACTTGAGTAGCTGTGTGTTACCTCCTGTATTTAGACATGAAGTGCTAAAAATGGATGTGGACTAGTGATGGGCAAAAAAATTCGCATGGCACGAATTTGTGGCAAATTTCAGCGTTTTGCCTGTGTCAATTTCTGATTTTCACAATTGTTTAGTGAAACCGTTTGAATTGCTAGATTTTTTTAGTGAAAACATTCGAATTGTATGATTTTTTTGTGAACTTCGCAAATTTTTCGCTGTTTCCTGGATTTTGCGTGAAATTCACAAATTTTTCAGCGAACCGAAACAGGAGACATTCGCCCATCACTAGTGTCGACAAGAGAAAACTGAGCATGCCTGTTGTAGGATGGAGAGATATAATTTATTAACTAAAAACAAGATAAAAATAACTTGAGCAAACAAGTTCATATTAACTAAGGATTGAGCTGGTGAAATTAGCAAAAGAAAAAAAAAAAAAACATTAACATTTTATGTTTCCGAACTACAAAAATAAATTATACACAACAACTTTATTACAATAGTATTATTATATGTATGACTTCAGGTAAATCTGAGACAGGAAAGAAGAAGGCAAAAGACATTCCCTAAGTAGCGAAATCAATTAAAAGAGCTTACCATTTACCGTGAATTTAAAATAAAGACTTCTGAGACTGGAATTTTGCTTAGAAAAACCAGGAACATCAGAGGGAATATAATCAATAGACAGAAAATGTCACTAGAAGTCCAACAAATATTTCATCCCTGGTATGGTTCAGGACACTTTTTATAAAATGTGTCTTTGCCATCAGCATAGGAAGAGTTTTGTTTACTGTACGAGTAATCCTTCCTTACCAAGAAAGGTGTTAATGAGTCATTTATTGGTGGAATTGGCTGTAGCTAAAAATTAAACCTGTTATGAATTCATCCATAGACTGATCTAAATTTTTAAACCTTTTGGGTCTCTAATTGATTTGATGTTTATATCTAGGTACCTCTGCAATAATAATAATAGTAATACAAATGATGCAGATTCAAATTATAACCTTTAGATAGCACACAATTGTTTATATTTGGAGTGATATGGCCACTGTGTTTGCTAGGATATCAATCCAATAACCAGATCATCTCTTTACGTGCTTATGCTCAAAAATAAATGTAGATATTCATCTTGTGATGAAAAACTTCGAATTTCGAATGTTTTTTTTTTTTGGCTATTTCGACCATCGAATTGGCTACTTCGACCTTCGACTACGATTTTGACTCGAACGATTCAAACTAAAAATTGTTTGAATATTCGACCATTCGATAATCTAAGTGCTGTCTCTTTAAAAAAAACTTCAACCCCCTACTTCGCCACCTAAAACCTACTGAGGTGCAATGTTAGCCTATGGGGAAGGTCCCCATAGGCTTTCTATCAATTGTTTGGTCGAAGAAAAATAGTTAGAATGATGGATTAAAATCCTTCGAATCAAACTATTCGAAGGATTTAATCGTTCGATCAAACTATTTGTGTTAAATCCTTCGACTTCGATATTCGAAGGATTTACATTCGGCAGTCGAATATCGAGGCTTAATTAACCCTCAGTATTCGACCATATGTAAATCTGCCCCCTAGTGTGTTTGTATCAATTGTCTGATGATACTTTATAATGGTGAAAGTGATAGTTTTGTTAGTGATCTTCCTGTGATATCTAACTATTCATTATAGATCTTTTTTCTGAATTTATTTCACATTGTCTGATGGTGTATATGCATGTATTGTAATGTTGCCATGGAGTACCAGTAAATGTATATCATAAAATAAAGAAATACTGTTCTTAATGCATTTCTGTGGGAAACAACTTGTGTAAATTGTCTGAAACTGAAAAGGTAATACATTTTTTTCCCTACTGGGTTCCGCCTCACCTAGCTTTGCATGTTTTGTTTGATCCTCAGGGAGGAGCGCAGATTTCACACACTTTTGTTCCTTTGCAGACATTCCCTTTGACTCCCAACATCCCTCCTGAACTCCATGAGCCCTGCTGTGCACTTTAAAGGTTCTGAACAAAAGGCAACATACCTGTTGTCCAGGACCACCCCTGGAGTCCTGTACAATAGATACAGTATATTATAATATATATCATACTAGACACAGAATATCTTCCAGTGTAAACAAAAGGAAAATAGAATAATTATTCTGTACAAACATCACTTTCTTCACACCTATAATCTATTAGACCCTTTGCAAGCTGGCTTTCAAACTACTCACTGACACTGCCTTGTACAGAGTTATACTGTTAATGATCATCAGGTTGCCAAAGCCAAAGGTCAAGTCTTCATTCTTATTCTCCCTGACCTATCATTTACATTTGATAGGGTTGATAAGAGGCACATGCATGCTCTCATTGTTAGTGATGGGTGAATATATTTGGCAGGCATGAATTTGCAGCGATTTTTTGTTTCGCCGGCAAATTTCAAAGTTTTGACAATTCCGTTGCCTGCGACAAAAGCACGCCATTGACTTAATGTTCTGTTAGACATCCAGTCACTACAGCCTTTATACATTACATTTTTTGGCTAACCAACTATATTAGAAACATGTTTTATTTTGCATAGCCTATCTATTTACCCAGTTTTTGTTTTTATATTGAACTTCCTTCAAACAAGAAGTGATGTTGCTGCAAACCGGAAGTGGCCTCATCAAAAGTGGGCAGGCCAGAAACAAGTTTTGTAAAATTTTATAAAATGACCAAAATATAGACAATATAACATAAGATAAAACTTAGATGAGACCCGCAACCCGCACCTGAAAATTATACCCTCATTCTGCAGGGTACCCATTTTTTTGCGTGTAACCCGTGGGTACCCATGGGTAAGTGACCTGCTGTAGGACACTAGTCCACAGTGCTGATAAGCCAAAACTTAAAACATAGAACATACCTTACTCAGATACTTTATAGCTTACAAAACAAATTATATTAAATGCTTATTCTGCTCTCCACTGTATTATAAAATATTCAAATGAATGCCCAATTATATGGTATTACATCAAAGTGGGGGCTTTTATAATCTTTTGAACATGCATCTCATTCTTTATGTCATTTAGTTTTATAAAAAGCATAGCATGGTCATAGTCCATTTTTTAGGTAAACAATATTGCCATGGAAACAGATTGATATAATATGTCTACGGGAGTTTTTTCGTTTGTAAGTAATATATGGAAAAACATATCCATAACACCTATATAAAGTATAATTCCTTTTAAATTATATTTTTAAGAAATTGCTTATTTACAGAGAATTCTGTGGGGCCAAGTTGTCAATTTTCAAATTTTAGCTTTTTTTAAATTTGCTTGTAAAAAAAAAAGAAAAAAGAGAGAAGGATAAAAGTTGTAAAATGTAAAAAAAAAACTCAAGATCCCGTTTTTTACTCCATTTTCTTAAACCCCTCATATCAATCAAATCTTAATAAATAGGATCCAAAGTAATGTAAGAATATCAATAAAAAAGTCTGTCTTTTTTAAAGTCATGTCATTGCTGTTAAAAGCAGTATCTGTCTCTTGCTATTCCCTCTACTACTTGTCCTGGATACATATACAATGTATATACCATGGAAGCAATGCAGCTTTATTTAACTGTCCACCAGCCAATACTCACTTCCCACAATGCATTGCACACATCTGTGATTTTTTTAATTGCAGGAACATGCAAGGGAAATTTCAGAGGATGACCAATTTCTTCTTAACATTTATTAGAGGAGATGTGTGATTGCAGAAGACATACCCTTGGTAGGCTTTATATGCTAGAAAGTGAATTTAGGCTAGTTTCAAAGAACCAAAAGACTTTCCCTGGACTGCAATTACAACATACTTTATGATTTTAAAAATATGCTTTTAGGATACATAGTCCCTAATCGTAAAAATTCTAACATGTTAGCACTTTGCTTTCCATATCTGGAAGATGATTCAGCAAGAGTGGGATAGGACCTAGGGGGAGACTGGGAACCATTTAAAGCTGTTTTTGACAAGAAGATGCAAAGCTTGCTCCAAAACCTTCTTTCAGTACAAATGTGGCTGTCACTAATTGGCTTACCTGTTATTATAATTAGTGTATTGTCTATAATTTTCAGACTTCAGCCTGGAGAGAATGCCTCCTGAATTATAAATGACAAAAAATACAATTCTAAAGTAAAAAGTTGTATTTTGGAACTGACAGCAAGGTTTATAAGGACAATTAATGTTGCAATAAACAAGAAGAAAAATGCAAGGAATGACTTTTGTGTATATGTTCCTAATTTAACAGAGCAAAGTATTCAAAATAACAATATTAATTTGTAAATATGCTAACTGTTTCAAAACAAATCCTTAAAAATATATCAGGATACAGTTGTAATCAACATAATTAATAATAATAATACATAATTAATAATGATAAATAATAAATCAACATTTTCAGAATATTTTCAAACCGAATGTTCCGAGCACTTTGACAATTTACATTCATTTTATTTTTGTAACTGTTATGAGCTGATTTTTAGACTAATAATACCAGGCTTTTGTGGTTCAAATATGCCCACATATTCTTTACCCTGGTGGTAAATAACAATGCTTTTTTTTTGTAATTAGTGCAATTACTTACCTGATACCCTGAATCAGTGCTTCAGAAAAATTACACCAATGCAGGATTCTACTCCTCGAATACCATGGAGTGATCCTCTTTTTCGGCTTCTCTTTAATAATAAAGCTGGCTTTTTCACGAAACTGTGCATGCATTGGCCTAGAAGCAGTACATTAAAGGGATACTGTCATGGGAAAAATTTTTTTTTTCAAAATGAATCAGTTAATAGTGCTGCTCCAGCAGAATGTTGCAGTGAAATCCATTTCTCAAAAGAGCAAACAGATTTTTTTTATATTCAATTTTGAAATCTGACATGGAGCTAGATATAGTGTCAATTTCCTAGCTGCCCCAAGTCATGTGACTTGTTCTCTGATAAACTTCAATCACTCTTTACTGCTGTACTGCAAGTTGGAGTGATATCACCCCCCCCTTTTCCCTCCCAGCAGCCAAACAACAGAACAATGGGAAAGAAACCAGATAGCAGCTCCCTAACACAAGATAAGAACTGCCTGGTAGATCTAAGAACAACACTCAATAGTAAAAACCCATGTCCCACTGAGACACATTCAGTTACATTGAGAAGGAAAAACAGCAACCTGCCAGAAAGCATTTCTCTCCTAAAGTGCAAGTGCAGGCACAAGTCACATGACCAGGGGCAGCTGGGAAATTGACAAAATGTCTAGCCCCATGTCAGATTTCAAAATTGAATATAAAAAATGTGTTTGCTCTTTTGAGAAATGGATTTCAGTGCAGAAGTCTGCTGGAGTAGCACTATTAACTGATGCGTTTTGAAAAAAACATGTTTTCTGATGACAAATCCCTTTAAGAGAGTGATATCCTAAAACAAATTGCAATTGGTTTTCATGTTTAATTATTTGGGGTGTTTCAGTTGTTTAGCTTTTTATTTAGCAGCTCTCCAGTTTCACCAATTTTAGCAATCTGGTTGTTCGGGTCTGATTTACATAGAATTCTAGGATAGGAATAGGAGAGGTCTGAATAGAAAGATGAGTAATAAAAAGTAGCAATAACAATAAGGTTATTTATCAAAGGTCGAGTTTTAGAAGTTGTTGCACACATAAACTAATGTTTTCTGATTTATGAAAATACTTGAATGGGAAAAACTCGAATCAGTGAATTCTGATAAAAAAAACTTGAATACTCAAATTGATTGAGTTTTCAGCAAAAAAAAAAAACTTGAATCGCTCAAATTTATCAAGCTTTCAAGTTTATCAAGAAACCCTCCAAAGAAATCGAAAACATCATGAACATCATCTTCAAATGGTTTAAGGGACCTCTGCCATTGACTCCTACATGACCTCAACAGGTTTTATCTGGAGTAATATCAGATTTAGGTTATTAACAGCTTCGGGGTATAATAAATCTTGAAATCTTGTAGTTTTAAAAAAAAAATGTTTTTTTAACCTGAAAATTCAGGTTTTGCTTGAAAAATACCCTAGAAAACCAGAATTTTTGTGTAAAAAACACCTCAACCTCAATTCCCTAAATGTGTAGCTTTACTGAACATTTATTTTTAGATGGGGTCATTGATCCCCATTTCAAAAGCTGGAAAGAGTCAAGAAGAAAGGGAAATATTTAAAAAATTGTTGAGAAAACCGGCAAGCACCGGACTCCACTCATGAAGTAAAAAACAACTTTATTTCAGCAGTTTAAAAACATTGAATCCTGATGCGTTTCGTATCTGCTTGGCAATTTTCTCAACAATTTGCACAGACGCCTTCTGATACGTGTTCGGGGCGACAAACATGGGCCGCTCGATATGTCGGGTGAGTGCTTATCCTAATTCAAGTTTCAGCATAAAGTTGGTCTATGCCAAAGTGTGGGACCTGGGGTTTATACACCCAGGTCACAGTATTCACAGGGTGAGTGTTTTTCAAGTTTGAGGCTACGAATTAGAAATAATAAAATTGATTTGATTAGTACCCTGTATAAACTAAAGATAAAGGGACTGAGCAGCTTTTATTAATATCAAATATTTAAAAAAACTATAAAAAATAAATAATGCAGAATAATTGACAATTTGGTCATTGGCCATTCTATAACATACTGCATCTGGTGCAGTTTTGTGCTGACAAGGGCACTGACCCAGGTTAAGTGATTACAATCGCTTACAATGCCTAACATCTTGCAGCCCCTCTCCCAGTGATTTAGACTTTTCTTCTACTTTAATGTGAAGAGTGAAAACGAGTGAGGGAAAACTGTAGTAAAAAACAAAAGGGTTGTTCTTAGAGGAAATGCAAACGAGTCAGAAATAAGCAGGGTCTGTAAGAACTTTACCACCTATTAGTAGTGAGCAAAAAGAGTGAAATAATTTTTCCCAGTTTTGTTTTATGGGGGGCAATTCTAGTATATGTAACATTTAACATATAAAACATTTGGAGGCACATTTATCAAGGGTCGAGTTTGGGTAATTCCCTAGTCAAATTTTACAGTTATCATAAAAAAGAAAAATTCGAAAATTCAAATTCAAAATTTCAATTCGACCCTTAATAAATCTGCCACTTGGTGTAGGGAATATTTTATACAATTTGGATGTGCTACAGTACTATTTTGTTAAGATTTTGTAATTTAGTTATTCTATTTTGAGCTTCCCATTAAGCTTTTAATCATATTTCTTGCTTCATTTGAGAGTGATACATGGAAATCTCTAATGCGATTTCCTCATAAAGGTAAATTAAAAACTGAAAGCAATTTATACAAACAGAACTACGGTGAAGATTGATTGTGGAGGGCTGCTTTTAACTCACTACACTTTTTAACTGGGTGTCTGTAAATGGAGTTAATAACAACAGCCCTTTGTTTACTATAAGTGTATATTGTGTTTGCTAGGAGTGTAGGTAGGTTAATTATCTGGTGCTGATTTAGAACACTCTGTACTGTATGTGTTCTTTATTCTGTAGAGGCTGTAGAAAGCCGCACATACAATATATATACATTATATAGGTATGGGATCCATTATCCGGAAACCTGTTATTCAGAAATCTCCAAATTACTGGAAGGCTGTCCCCCATAAGACTCCATTTTATCCAAATAATCCAAAAGTTTGAAAAAATATTTTTTTTTCTCTGAATTCTCTGAAATCATAAAACATTACCTTGTACTTGATCCAAACTAAGAACCAGCCTATTGGATTTATTTGTTTAAAAGATTTTGTAGTAGACAATGTATGAAGATCCAAATTACTAAAAGATTTGTTATCCAGAAAGCCCCAGTTCCCATACCATACTTGGTGTTTTGGTGTATATACTTGATTGACTAATAATACAAGATACAACAACGCAGTATTGTTATTAGTTTCCTGTAATTTCATCGTTGATGTACTCGACAGGGGGAGTTGCGTAGTAGTATAGCGCAACTGTGATACACATTTGAAATGTAAATTGGACACAGTTGTGCTGAATATTTTCTGGCTCTGGCGATATAATTTCTGGCATTCAGCATGCAAGTGAAATTTGTGCCCTTATTCTGAATTGCAAAGATGGAAGCAAGGTAGTATGGGAACCCTGGAGCTGCCACCTGGTTTAGAACCAATGACATACCTCCCAACATTTGCGTCAAATTTCATTTCATTTTACAAAATATGGCAGTTTATAGGAGCTTTAGTGTAATGTTTTATGTGTTATAACAGTTTTGATAATGAAGGTGATTTGAGCTTTAAAGGTAAACTCAACCCCCCAACTAATAAAAACCCCTACCCAGTGCCCTACATAGTCCCCCCTCCCTGCTCCCCCCCCCCACACATAGGTGATAACACCTATAAGTGTCCCTAATCCTTTACTCGCCTATAGGTGCAGAGTAAGCACAGTGGAGCTCATGGGCGCATCTTCCGGCTCTTCGGATTTCTTCGGGAAGTGAGAGTCGTATTAGAGCAGGCGCAGATGGAGCAGTTTTCTGGTTCCTAGAAACTGCGCATGTGCCCAAAAGTGAAGGCAATTGTCGAAGGGAAGAGGACTGTAAAGAATGCCACAGAGTCAGAAGATGGGGCCCTGGAGCTCCGCTGTGCTTACTCTGCACCTATAGGTGAGTAAAGGATTAGGGGCATTTATAGGTGTTATCGCCTCTGTGGGGGGGGCAGGGAGGGGGGACTATGTAGGGTTCTGGGTAGAGGTTTTTATTAGTGGGGGGGTTGAGTTCTCCTTTAAAGGAAAACTATACCCCCAAAACGAATACTTAAGCAACAGATAGTTTATATCAAATTGAATGACATATTAAAGAATCTTACCAAACTGGAATATATATTTACATAAATATTGCCCTTTTACATCTCTTGCCTTGAACCACCATTTCGTGATTCTATCTGTGCTGCCTCAGAGATCACCTGACCAGAAATACTACAACACTAACTGTAACAGGAAGAAGTGAGGAAGGAAAAGGCAGAACTCTGTCTGTTAATTGGCTCATGTGACCTTACATGTGGTTTGTATGTGTGCACAGTGAATCGTACGATCTCAGGGGGCGGCCCTTATTTTTTAAAATGGCAATTTTCTATTTATGATTACCCAATGGCACATACTACCAGAAAAGTATATTATTATGATAATGGTTAATTTACATGAAGCAGGGTTTTACACATGAGCTGTTTTACTCAGTATCTTTTAGTAGAGACCTACATTGTTTTGGGGGTATAGTTTTCCTTTAAGCTGCTAGTCTAAGTTCTCTCAAGAGACTTGCTAATCTTAAATAGTTACAATTGTATCCTTGCTTATTTTAAAATATTTACAATATTATTCAAGTGCAGCTGCTGAGTGTTCTGAGCTCTTTACTAAATAGCTTCTTATTCAATTAAGTTGCAGAACCTTTGTATCTTTTTCTGGTGTTAGTGCAGTACAAATTCAGGTACTGCGGGCTGAGCTGTCAATGCGATCAGCAGCAATTGCAGCTAAATTGAATGCAAAAAGTGGCTTATGACACAAGTACCTTTTGTGAATGGAATTTTGTGGCCCAACTGACTGGTAGGAAATGTGCAGAACCACAACTGTGTAAACGGATCTAAATAACCCCTGTTGGCTTCAGAGGGGTAAGACTTGGAGAACTACCAAAAGGAATAAACAAAGTGGTTAGAGTGACAGGAACATATGCTTTATTTCAGTACTTTGTATTTGTTTACTTTGTTTACTATTCATGCACACACACACACACACATACATACAGTATATATAGTGAAAAATGCACCCCCTATTGTAAAATATTAGGATAAGTCACCAAGACATTCCATGACCATATAAAAGCAGAATATCAAGTGGAACCCCAAATGATTGATATTTTAAAACAGAGGGTACATTATGTATTATCCTATATAATAAAGTTGAAGTGTCTCTGCGTCCAGTCCCTGTGTCCGTGGGATTGCGCTGCTGCGCATGTGCCCCACGGACCGTCTCTGGCAAAGTGGTGCGAGATCAAGCGGCAGCATGCTATTAGCTAAGCACCTGCTCAGTAGCTCCAATCGCAATAACTTCCTGGGCACAGAACGCCGATCACGCGGCACAACGGCTTCTAATATGGATTAGCAATGACCGGGTTCACTTCCCCTTTACCCGGGTCCTTGCGGTTTCTGCACCAGCGGAGGCGGCACTTCCGCTTCGCTTCCGGGTGGCGCTGGGATGTGACGTGTCCGGTTGGAGGAGAGGTCACACTGTGGTGACGTGTTGTTGTGGCAGGAGGTGAAGTTCAGTACAGCTGAGGGAAGAGGTAGTGAAGGTGAGCTGTGTGTGCGCGCGCGGGTTGGCAGTGTGTATGGAATGGGGTTCGCTGACTGTGTACAATTGCGTGAGTTGGCAGTGTGTGTGTGTCTATAATGGGATGAGCTGGCAGTTTTATGTATAATGGGATGAGCTATCAGTTTTGTTTCTGGACAGCGGGATGAGGGTGGGGTGTGTGTGTGTCCGTCTGTTTTTATAAATGTTTGACTACATATGTTCTAGCGCCCGTTAATTTAACGGGCTTAAGGTCTAGTACTGTATAATATACATGTTCCAGTGGGTCATGTGACAGAAGTTACATGCACCATTCATAAGGCTATAATTTGCTGGATATTCATGGCTTTGTAGTGGGAGCTATGTATATTTGTTTCTTTTCTGTGTTGTTCTGTGCAAGGAGGGGGAGGCCCCTGTGAGTTGACAGGAAGGAAGTCCTGCACAGGAAGTGCTGGGAGACAGAAGCAGCAGAGTGAAAGCAAGGTGCTGCAGGGTCCCAGATATTACTGTGTGTGACATGAGAGTGGGGAACCCCAGTGGTAGAGAAGCACACTATATTTATGGTGTGGATGGAAAGGAAGTACTTGTCAGGTCTCAGGGCACAGAAAGCTTTCTCAGGACTCTGAAAGAACTACCACATAAGTTGGGATGCCCCCCAGCAGCTCAGAGATAAAACCATCTGAAATATTATGCAAAGTTGTTCCTGGCTGGCAGGCTGTATGCATCATAGATATTTAAAAGTGCAGTGTCCTGCAATAAACCCTTCAACCTTTCTAATTGTGGATCACAGCCCATTCTGTCCTAATCCTTGGTGGAGGCTCACAAAATCTGTAGCGGAGACACAGAAATCCAGTAGCGCCACAAGGAAGAAAATAAGTGCTAGATTTCCTGCAGTAGCAGAATAGGGCTACATATACATATACATTTTAAATATATAATGTCCAGTGCTGCCCCAGACTAATGGTTTATTTTGCTTGTATAAAAAGCAAACTAATTTTTCTATTCAAATAACAGATCCCTTTTAAGTGTTTTTGCACTATATTTCATTTTACCACTTGAGCTCAGAAGCAAGCCTGTTAACCTAGAATCGGCTTATTCTAAAACTTCCATTTTTACTCTTGCCAGTGCTTATTTTGTAAGAAAGAAAAATGGTTTAATTAGGCACAGTACAAAAAAAAAATATAAATGAGCAATAAACGGAGGAAGAATAAAGGTCAACAAAGATATTGAAATAAATTCCTTTGAACCATTAAACTAAATAATTAATTGTACAATGCATTCAGCAAGTTCTGGTAATTTAAAAGTACAAAGGAAACCCATTATTAAAGGTTATGCCTTGTTTTCTATTTACCTGAATAGATTATTTCACAGCTGGCGACGTAGCTGTATAACATTGAGCATTAGAAATATGAAAGCATCAAAATAGGAGTCAGACTTATCAAGGAAACTGAATTTGGGACTAGGAGGAGGAACTCAGGAATTTATTGCATTATTTCAAACTATGCAGTTATTGGGGGGGCTCATGCAAAATGAAACTATAGATACAATCTGATCTAATGCATTAGTTTATGTAAATTTTTGTAAAATATCAAGAAAGAGAAATGAAATGTAAAAACAGAGAAAGAAACGACATATGCCCACCAACCAATTTAAGATGTCACACCAGAGGGTATCGATATACCCTCAGATTTAACAGGTACCACATCCCTTATCCAGATATGGTACCTATTATCCAGAGAGCTCAGGATTACAGGAGGTCCATCTCCCATAGTCCATTTTAAGCAAATATTTATTTTTTTTAAATTATATCCTGTTTCTTTGTAATAATAAAACAGAACCTTGTACTTGTAACTTAGCCACATGAATCCATATTGGTGGCAAACCCATCCTATGATGTTTATTTCATTTTGATTTTTTAGCAGATTTAAATTATAGGGATCCAAATAATGAAATATCCTTTATCTAGGTCCTGAGCATTCCAGACAGTGAATAAAAAACACGTGGGTCTCAAAGCACTTTACAGCAATCAAAGCAGCCATGATGGTAGTGTATGCTGGGACACTAGGAGGTTAAGTTGACTTATCCAGAAAAAGGCTGATTGCGCAACCTCTAGGCCAACTTCTACTCATATAAGGCAGTGAATATAGTTATTGGCATAGGCCACCATGGCATTGGCCGTGGGTCAAATTGATCAAATTAGCCCAATTAGCCCCACCAGATGGCCAAAGATCCTCTTGACTAGGGATGAGCTCATATTTTAAAAAAAGTTGCATGAAAAACTGCCAATTAACTTCAATGCCTTTGACGGTTTTTTTTGCAGAGTGGGTCAGATTTGCTCATCACTATTCTTAACTGATCACCTGAATAGATCTAACAAAAGGTAGTTGGCACACCACTTTAATTCTCAATGTAATGCAGGTTCCCCAATGGCCACTTTCCACTAGCAAGTACACAAAATTCAGAATGGAACAGTACCACTTGTTCTTTGTAGAATAAAAATGCTTTGTAGAATAAGATAAAAACCTTTTGGTGCATTACAGCAATGTTTCGGGCCAAGTTTGGCCCTTTATCAAGTTGATAAAGGGCCAAACATGGCCCGAAACATTGCTTTGTTCGAAATATGATTCTACCTCTGTCTGGTCAGGTGGCAGCTCTGGGATTCCTGTACTGTTAAAACCTAGTAGTGGAGATTGTAATAAAGTTGAAAGTGATTGCTATAGGCAGAAGTGTATACTTATTGTGAATTCCAATCACGCTTTCCCCAGGTGTTTGGGGGTCATCTTAAGTGATACTGCAATCTACAGGTAGAATCTAAAGAACCATTTGCCACTGCTAAATTGCAATGCCTATAAGAATCTGCTTATGCTAGCCCTCCCAAGATAAATATTAAATGTTTACCGTTCTGGTAAAGAAATATGAATAAAATTTGTGGTAACAAAAGGAAAATGCCTACACCCCCAGTCTAAATAGAAAAATATGCTCCTGCTTCTTGAGCCTTTATTATCCTGTTCCCTTGTGCTTGGCAGCTGTGTCTTTTCTCTCATTTCCATTTCACATATGCAGCAGATAGATAAACAGATTTATGGAAACAACATATTTAGCTGTCAGTATATTTTTATAACTCAGGAATTACCATTAAATGGATGTCACAGCTACTGTATATGGCTACCAATACTGCAGATTGTACTGCCTTTTTATGCAAGGACTGTGCATCAAGAAAGTATTGTACCTGCGACTTAGCATTTTACATTGTAATTAAGCAATGGCCAGGGCCATCAAGAAATTAAATATTCAGAATCCTTTTTAAAAAGCATGATTCTTTGCAATTTTGTGTACTTTATTTTAAAGTAATTATAGTTTTCTTGTAGGGGGCAGTTCATAAATATAAAAAGACCAAGGCTCCAATGAACACACTTGAACAGGTGAGGATATCTTTAAACACCAGTCTGAACACAGATTTCTCTTTCTTTCTTTAATAAATCAGAGTGGCAGAAATGGGCAAATTCCTACTTTAGTATATAATAATTTAGAAGGTTTTACGAAGTATCTTCAAGTTGTGTTTTCCATGAAAATTCGAATTTTCAAAGTTATTTTCTGGTCTAAACATACATTTTCGGTAAAAAAAATAGAATTTTTTTAGTTAAAAAAAAAAAAAAAGAAACTCGAACTTTTCAAGATTTCCTATACCCGACCAAGGAAATAACTCAAATACACCATCCATCTAAAACCTGTCGAGGTCATGTAGGAGTCAATGGCAGAGGTTCATTGAACCATTTTCGGTAATAGACTTCATGTTAATAGCCTTCATGTATTGTGTTTTGCCCAAAAATCAATTTGAACTTTTCAAGGTTTTTTTTGCTGAAAAATCAATTCGAGTTTTTGGGTTTTGCAACTGGAACTCTCTCAACAAGTTGTTTCTTAAATAAGAGACGATTCAAGTTGTGAGTTAAATCAAGTTTGTTTGAAGTATAAAAACTCTAACATTCAACTTGGATAAGTAACCCCCTAAATAAAAGTAAGAGCTATATGTAAATAACTTTTCTATTGGAAGCAGTAACTGGCTGTTTACATTCTCTACACTGTCAATGTAGCAGAAGCCAGATTAATCACAAACTACTGTAAATCAATAATCGGCTTGCAACATTTCAAAAGTGTCTGCCCCCCTAATATCCCCACACCCACTCTATGGAGAAACACACCTCACCTGCAAACATTACAGGATTTCTTTTACTGGCCCCAGAGACACATTAGGTCCCTAGGTGATCTCCTGGTAGACCCCAAGTTCCTCACTATGGACCAAATTAAATAAGTAACCACTCAACTGGCGATCCAATGAAATGGATGGCTCCCCAACCTCCCACAATACAGCAATTGTTGTTGTTAATAGGAAAGTCATTGGTAAACATTAAATTGACATATGAGGCAAGAGGGTGTCCCACCAAATTTGAGAAAATATGGTCCCCCTGGTTAGATTCACAGCCAGAACAGGATCCCTGAAGGGGAGTTGTAGCTGATTCTCCCAGGACTCTTGAGTGATCAACCTCAATGACTGTATAGTGTGTAATTTCTATGTAATGTATGCTCCTAATTTAAGCAACAGACAGTACTGTACATATTGAAGATAATTTGTGTTGTTTTCTTTAACCCTCCCCTTTTTGCTTTCTTCCCCTTTTTTGTTGAAACTCAATAAAAGATATGCTTTAAAAAACAAAAACATTAAAAAAAACAAAATTTGTTGGAAAAAGTGGCAGGTTTAGCAAATATTTTGTCTGTAACAGGACAGTGTTGGGTGGATGCCAAAGGGTTTATTTCTTATCCTTAAGGGCAGAGACAGATGAGAAGATTCAGGGAGATTAGTCGCCTGGTGACAAATCGCCTATTTTTTGGGCGACTAATCTCCCTGAACTGCCTCCCCGCCGGCTAGAATTGAAATCGCCAGCGGGATGGCACTCGGATCGCTTCGTTTTCCGAAGTCGCTTGAAGTTGCCTCACTTTATATCCTCTGTTTTGGTTTCAGGTTTATAATTCCTAATAACACTTTTATGTTCATTTAGTCTGATTTTAAATTCCCTTGCGGTATGGCCAACAGAGCCAAATCCGCAAGGACACTTTAACAGGTAGACTACCCCTTCTGTGTTACAAGTTGCAAAACAACAGAGTTTTATATTGAGCCCCTTGCTTGGATGGGTACAAACATCCCCTTTTCTATAGGATAGGTCATGTCAGACAAATTTGATTGCTTTTTTTGGTGAGGTAAGTAAGATGCTGGACAGTGGGAGCAGTAGCTGTGGGACACACAAGCGCAAATCTATAAATAGCTATGTCTGGAGGTGGAAGCGGGGCATAGTAAGGTTGTGGATGGGGTGGGTACATGATCTAGTTCAGCCAAAACCTGCCAACGACATGAAAGTTGTGTGGATGTGAGGTCCCGCACATAACAAGAAAGATATATAGAAAGTTAAACAAAATTAAACTCTTAGAAATATAAAACATGTTGGGGTTGAAAAGTAAGATTCTTCTAGAAATAAGCAAATAATTGTATACAGGTATAGGACCTGCAAATCAAAATGCTTGGGACCTGGGGTTTTCAGGATAAGGGATTTTTCTGGAATTTGGATCTTCATACCTCCAGTCTGCTAGAAATCATGTAAACATTTAATAAACTCAATAGGCTGGTTTAGCTTCCAATAAGGATTAATTATATCTTAGTTTGGATCAAGTACTGTTTTATTATTACAGAGAAAAAATAAAATAATTTTTCAAAATTTGGATTATTTGGATAAAATGGACAGCCAGATAATGAATCCCATGCCTGTACAGTGACACCTCAATTTTAAGTACCCTGATTTTACATTTTCCTGCATTTTACATGTTTTATTTGTTGTCCCACCAATTTATAATGCATTTCAATGGGTGCATTTTCCTGATTTTAAGTAATGTTTTCCGGGATTTTACATAAAAATGTTGTACTGATGTACCCAAAAACTGTTTTTTTTCTCTTTATGAATGTTGTTATTTGTGAAATAAAGAGGTTTATAATACTAACCAGATGTATATTTTGTCATAGTTCTGCCTGTAAAGCACTTATTGCTTTAGGTTGTGTATGTGATTTACAAAGAGGCCTTGCACATGCCCCCCCCCATAGTGTAACATTAACACTGCAATGCTTAACTCGTGTTATTAACACAGTAAACATATCTCAAAGTAAAATGGACTCCTGTGCTAACTTAACATTTTGCTGGATTTTACATAATTTTTCCTGATCCCCTAAAAAAATTAAAATGGGGGTTCTACTGTATTTCTTTTTCAGAAATACTAGGTGCTTGTTGCCAGGTTTGTCTATGGCATCAAAACACCTATTTGTGGCCCTGGTTCTGTACAACTATACTTATAAAGAAAATGTGGTATTACATATGCAGTGATTCAGAAAAAGCAGGTTTAGTACAAACTATAATGTATGACCTTGCAAACATGATCTCCACATTAGTGGATGACAATGATGGGATTAAAAACAGAATTTACTCTAAACTGAAAAACAAGGCATATTAAGTGCTGATTTTTTGTTGTTGTGCTGTCTTGCACATTTTTAGGTTGCCAAAACAAATCTTAAACACTATAATCATACAGTTCATCATAGGCTATAAATACTATTTTGCATGGTAGAGTGATGTATTGGCCATTTGAGATTGTCTGACAGTTGCATCTATAGCTGTCATTTACATAAATGTCTCTTTGCTTACAGCAATCATTGTGTATCTTTAGGAACATCACACTTTTTTGTTAATTAAGATATTTTTGCTTTAAAAAAAAGTTGCAAATGTAAATTCAAAGTCTATTTCTTTGTCCAATTCATGTGTTTGACATTGTCTCTCTCTAAAGGGCCACGTAGATACATAGGTTTTTAAGAAACCATACAGCTCCTACCGTATATATAATATAAAGTGAATAAAGTACCCCCTGTTATAAAATATAAGGATATTATAAGTCACTGAGGAGTTCTATTGCCATATAAAAGGCACAACGCCGAAGCCCTTGGAACTCCAAGGAGACTTCTAATACACTTATATTTAACCTCGCATCCTCCATGGACTCCATGGAGTCCTTTGGAGTCCATGGAGGATGTGAGGTTAAACTAGGACCGCGCAGGAGAATCTAATAAACACGCTTGACCACGGGAGTGGTTTGTAAGTAGGCATTTTATTCAAAAGGTGGAGGTGTTCCAAATTTGTTATACGGATCCACTGCTGCACTGAAGAAACATATCTTATTCTGTACCCTTCAAACGCTTGTTCCCCCCAACCAGATATATATCAGAGAAAGGAAAGCACTCACAAAATAAGTCAATTAGAAGCACTTGGTGATACTCATCTAGAGTGAACGTATTACGCTATGTTAGTTCCTAATTTCTGTTGCCACAGGCGCTGATCCCTTGTGCATATTTTCCTGGAAGCATACACATTCGTTTGAATAAAGTAAATTATAAGGATATTATAAGTTACCTCGGAGTTTCATGACCATATAAAAACACGAGGCCGAAGGTAACTTCTAAAACCCTGTGCAGGACTCAGATGGCTGACATTTTAATTTATATTGCAATACAGGTATGGGACCTATTGTCCAGAATGCTCGGGACCTCAGGTTTTCCGGATAACAGATATTTCCGTAATTTGGGTCTTTATGCTTTAAGTCTACCAGAAATTCATTTAAACATTAAATAAACCCAGTAGGCTGGTTTTGCTTCCAATAAGGATTGATTATATCTTAGTTGGGATCAAGTACAAGCTACTGTTTTATTATTACAGAGAAAAAGAAAATAATTTTAAAAAATTTGGATTATTTTGATAAAATGGAGTCTATGGGAGGGTTTCCGGATAAGAGATCCTATACCTGTATACTGAACTGATTGAACCTTTATTGAGATGAGAGCTGTTTAAGGTATGTAAATGTTTATAATAACACCAATTATTATAAAATATTATTTAAGGGTTAGTGCAAGAGATGAAGTTTACCTTTTCACATACATTATTTTCAAAGTTTGTGGGCTTTCTTCTGTAAAGTGTTTTAAATAAACTCAGATTTTTACTTAATTGGAGTGCCCTGTTTTTGGGTCTCTTTATAGCTAATATGGAGGCTTTTGGGCAGCCCGCTACTATGAGGACCCACTTAAATTTACATTTTTGTAGTGTGCCATCTCAACACTAATGTAGTACACAAGATTTGTGGGAATGACTTTTAAAAAAATACTGTAGTATGAATTAGAGGTATACATATACCATTGTTGGTATGTAAGGACCATCTGGGATTTGAACACTTGGGACTAGGGTTGCTGGACTTTAAGTGCACAGTCGGTGCACTTACCAAGTGAGCCACTGGAGGCTCTTGGGGTTGGGCCTGATCCTGTTATAGTGATCCTGTATCTTGTTACATTTCCAGTTTGTCTCCTCCCTGGTCTCCTCCCTTCTTGTTACCCTCATGTGTTTTGTGTTCTATAATCAATGGCCCTTTATAAACCACGCCCTGAGCCTTGGTCAGGGCTGAGTCATTGAATGTATTCTGTTTGTTCCTGACCTAAACCTTGAATCTGTTTGAATCTGAATCTGTTTGGTTTTGTTCCTGAATCTGTGCCTGGATATTCCAAGTTCCTAGTTCCAAGTTCCTGAATCTTGTTCCTGTGTTTTTGTTCCAGCTTTTCATTGCCTGCCTGGTAAAGACTTTATTTTTGACCTGTTCCTGTTTTGCTTCAGTTCCATTAAATCCTGTATATTTCACCTTGCCTGCTTCAAGTATTTGTGGCTTTTTCCCTGGGCTTCCACCACACGCACTACCAAGTGTCAATTTAACTCCTGTTGCAGCGGTTACATGGTATATGAGAGCTCTTTAATATCAGTGGGGAAATACTCAGCACTGTGTGCGTGAAATGCTTGAGTAAGGTATTAATTATTTGTATATTAACTGAGCCTAATTTTTTATGGGTATTTTAAAAAAAAAGTGCAACGTGATGCTGAACTTGCAATGAGGATGCCCAGGGATCACCACAACTGGGAGGAAAGGGGAGCACCAGAAGTACATTTGCCAATTACCAGGACTGGGGAACATTCTGGGGTTCCTTAGGCCATGTCAAATGGAAATTAGTTTCCTTCAGTCCCAAAATCACTGTGCACAGACAGAGTGGATTTCGGCATGAAAGCATCAAAGTAGGCATGCCAATATCGTAGTACTATAAAGACTGGAATTTATTAATCCACCAATTGACTTGAATAGTCAGACTCTTCAACAGACACATGGATTAGCCATCTCCACAGCAGTATCATATAACATAAGGATTCTTCAAAACTGTGATAAATGTTATTTTTATTGACGCGCTACATGTTTCAGACCCAACTGGTCCTTCCTCAACATGCACCAGAGGAAAGACTAGTTGGGTCTGAAACATGTAGTGCGTCAATAAAAACTACATTTATCACAGTTTTGAAGACTCTCCAGAGTTCCTTATGTTATATGCCAATATCATACCTCGCAGTGCACAGAGATGTTCTGGCAGAAGGAAGTGAATTGCATTTTGTCATCTGGTGTAGATATACCATCAGAGAAAATCTCTAATCTGACATGGCCCTCAAGAATGACAGGAGCTTTTAGTAAAAGTACAGCTAATGAAACATCAATGGCTTCTATAGGGAAGTAAATATCTGTGTCAATAGTTAAGATTTTAACTGATGGTCAGCATCTCTTGTGCATGGGCCAACCAAATTGCCTCTATGATCAATTTCTAGTATGTTGAGGAGGTATAGAATGGTGTGGGGTTGAAAATTCTCAGCCTATGAGGCATATTTACTTAAAACATTTGGTGTATCTTTACCAAAAATTAAAATTCACCTCTTAGTTGTCAACTCTCCAAAAGGATAATCCAACAATTTTGGCATATTTGGGAATATTCTCTTGATACTGTTGAACATTCATATATTTTCTCCAGGTGAAGTTTCTCCAGTGCTTATTTGCCAAGAGACTTACTGACACACAGATTCCCCCATCTATTTAACTGTTAGAATGCAAGAATACTGTAATAAAAGACACTCACCCTGGTGGTCCAGTGGTGCGGTGGGGACGCCCGCCACGCCGTTCCTCTTCTGCCGCCATATTGGGTACTTGAGGCGCATGCACCAGCGTCTTGTTACTTATATTGACGCGCAATGGCGCGAAAATCAAATGCTATATAAGGCGCAATTGGGCTCTTGATCATTGCCCGTTATAGGATCTGTTCCTGGAGCTTCTGAGCATTGTGTTAATCTGTTTATCTGTTTTGATTCCTGTTGTGACCCTTGCCTGGCTATTGATTATCCTGACTTCTGAATTCTGATTCTTGCTTAACATCTCTGATTGACCCTTGCCTGCCTGACTACGTTTATTCTCTGCCTGCCCCGACGCAACCCGACCCGGCCTGAACTAACTACTCTATTGACTAACGCCTTGTACCACAACCTTCTGCCCAAAGGCTTTGCTTACAGTTGTGCCCCTCTGCCTCACCTTGCATCTCTCGTTTTAAGACCTGGCAGCATCTGAGTAGCTGAGGGCTCCTCCCGAGGCTAAAGGCGGCTGCTACAAGCAGAAGCACAAGCCGAGACCAGGGTGCTTGGCACCGGTTCTAGATTTAGGGTGCCAACTGTTACAAATAAATTTTTGACAAAATAATTATTTTTCAGGTTTAGACTGGTGAGCTACCATTATAAAGATAGAGCAGCCCCTTATTACCAGCTTCATGCTAATACTTACATACATAATTTCTTTGTGCCATTAATTCACTGTACAATTTTCCTCACTACAATTGTTGAAAATGTTGAAAATTGTCACAGTGCATTTATGCAGAGAAAATTAAGCACATTTCTCATACAATAGCTTACTTAAGATTTTTAATAAATGTGTAGCATCAGAGTCAAAGTACAGTATATGTCCTAATAAGTTTCCATGAGCGTGGTCATTTTCTAAAGAAGTGACATTCCATGGGAGCTCTGTGCACACAGTTAGGGGGTTGTTTATCAAAGTCCGAATTTATGTCAATATTTTCTGCTACAAACTCAATTAATTAATTAATTAATTAATTAATTAATTACGATTTCTTCGGATTTGTTCATCCGATTTTCACGAATTTCACAATTTTTTCACCGGAAAACTCTGAAAACTTCGAAAACTTTGAGGTATTGCAAAAAAAAAAAAAAAACATAGCGCACATCAAAAAATCATTGGGACTTCTTCCATTGACTTATATGGAACCTCGACAAGTCTGAGATTTTCAGATTCTGACTCATCCATCCTTAGGGTTTAATAAATTCAGATTTTCTAAAAAAAAATCACAAATTTTTCGTGACTTTTGCATTCGGAGTTTAGTAAATAACCCCCTAAATGTTTTGGTTATACCTTCAGCATATTATTTTCTTCAGAGACATAATCTCATAAGTAAGAAAAGAAGTAACATTCTGACACCATCTAGCAAATTCTGCTTTCCCCTGCTGATGTACTCATTATTGCCTTTAAAATATATGAGCCTCTCTTTTTCATTCACTATTGCCTCATTATATTTGTATTTTTGGCCAAATATATTGCGTTGTTCTCTCTTGTAAATCAAAGCAAAAGTTTGTGAAGTTTAAATATAAATGAAAAGATGAGACATAAATATATGATCCAAATCATGCTGCTGTACATAAATTGAAGGATTGATGTCTTTATCTTCTGCCGCATTTTATTTTTTTAGGTAAACATGATTTTTTAAAAATGATTTACCAATATGTTAATGAGGCTCTCCCATTATGGAACTGCATTTATAATTAACAGTTACAAATAATGATGCCTTTATTATTGTCTGTTGCAGAAGAAAATCTCGCTGCATTAAAGATGATTTGGGAGAACCACTCCAAGTGGTCTAAGACCTCAGGACAGAATTCCCTATAGGTAGCATTAGCAAGAGAACAAGCTAATTATCCAATAGATGATTTGTCAGTGTTTTTGTGAGCAAGTACATAATTGATCCAGTAATCTAGTAAGGTATGAAGATCCAAATTATGGAAAAATCCAGAATACCCCAGGTCCTGAGCATTACTTATGTTCCTCCCTGCCATATAACATCTCCACATCCCAATCCTTATGTCCTTCTAGCCAAGCTCTCCCTTTAAAGCAGCTACAACCTCATCAATTAGATGCAATACATCAATGGCAAAGAGCCTGTAGCAGATGGAAATATTAGTCCAGTTCTCCAAAAATCCAAATCCCAGCATGTGGCCCAAGTAATATATTTGAGCTAAGTACCCTGGTAGTAGTTATGAGCAAATCTGTCCCATCTCCTTTTGTCAAAATACAAAATACATTGGTTGTAAACAGGGTCAGGGCCCACCGGGGTTTGCTGTCCAGGGTCCGCCTCCGGACCACCGGCCCCCACTGCTGCAGAGCCTGCACCAACTGCACCCACGCGCCACTGCTCCAATGAGCTTGTGCCCCTCTGCACAGGCGTGCATGCTTTATGCCGGTCGCGTCAGGAAGGAAAATGAAAATCCCCTGCGGGCACACGAGAACACCAGCGCGTGGCGCAAACTGATTTTATGGGGGGCCTGGCAGATTTGGGGAGGGGTCTTTTTCCCAGTGTCCTGCCGCCCCAGTCCCAGACACTGGTTGTAAAGATATTTTTGCTGCAAAATGTTGCTGCAGATTAGCCAATGCAGATTACTAGCTAATCAATGAGTGGAAAACATTTGAGCTCAGTCCTTATATCTTTGATCTTTTACCTAGTTTTTACAACTTATTTTTAGAGACTTTCCTCTAACTTTGATTGCTACCAATGTGTACAACAACCACTTCTCTAGTCCCCCCTTCCCCCCAATACTCTTGCGTGTGCTCATCATATTCCGAACACTAGCACCATGGAAACAACAGAAAGGCATGCTGTTACTCTTACAAGATTTTACATTGTACCTCAAATGTTTTTTTACATTTGTTCTCTGTGTAAAATACTTTTTATTTAAGGAAAACTCAAATTGATGCTTTTTCAATTTAACATGCAGACGTTTCTTAGACATACAAAAGAACAGACCTAAAAATGGTTATGCTTCATAACAAGATCTTGCTGCTTTTAGATACTCAAAGAAAAAGAAAAGCATTGTCAAAACACTGACAAATAAAGTGGAAATGTTTTTGCAATCAAATTCTCAATCAAAATACCGAACATTCACATTTTCATTGCCGGAAAACAGAAATTATCTGGGACGGTGGTTTATAGGGAACACATTGTAGGGGGGTTCATAATTGCCAAGAAGCATCTTCCCATGAAATTCTAGACTTTAAAAAATGGTCCATTTATTAGCATTTGTTATTTGGGTGTTTTCATGGTGTTTTATGATTACTCTACACCACACGATGCATTAAGCACCAAAACAACAAAAAATTCTAATACAAAAGATTGCCATCTAAAAGCTGTCATGGTCATATAGAGGTCAATGGGAGCTGTCCTTATCCAATTTACCATTTGGCTTGTGAGCAACATGTTGCTTACCAACTCTAGGGGAAGCATAGCAGGGGTGAGCATGGCAGGAGAGCCATGGCAGATTTAACAAGTTAAAGTACAGAACGTTTAAGTACAACATATAGAGTTAGACAGAATTAAGAACATACATATATGTATACATGCTGAACTGCATCTCTCCTTCTCTCTTACACATGAGCGTTTTTACCTGCGCTCCCCTGCGTTCCGTTTTTCAGCGTTCAGCCGCAGGGGAGCGCAGGAATAGACGCATTTCATTATTTCAAATGGGGCTGTACTCACACAGGGGCGTGTAGGCGCAGAACGCAGGAAAAATGCAGCATGTTGCGTCTCAACCTGCGTTCGACGCCTACATGTGCCTCTGTGAGCACAGCCCCATTTGAAATAATGAAATGTGTCTATTCCTGCGCTCCCCTGCGGCTGAACGCCGAAAAACAGAACGCAGGTGAGCGCAGGTAAAAAAACGCTCATGTGTAAGAGCCCTGATTGAACTTACTGCTCCTAGCTTTCTGCATCTCACCATCCAACCCTGCTGCAAATCTTTGTATTACCATTGCCAATTATTCAATTGTGGGGTATGTCTAATTCCTGCTAATTGAACTTACTGCTCCTAGCTTTCTGCATCTCAACATCCAACTCTGCTGCAAATCTTTGTATTACCATTGCCAATTATTCAATTGTGGGGTAGGTGTTAAAATGCATCAGTTTACATTTATCTAGCAATTTGTTGCTTGCTTTAGTGAATAGTTTGGTATGTCCATTTTATTGCTATTGATGTCTGTTAGATGACCAGACTCAGAGATTCTTCTGTCTTTAACTTGTCTTAATTAATCAATTGCTGGCCCTCACCCATGTGACCCTCTTGCTGTATATCAGGACATTCATTCTAGGGGAAGCATAGCAGGGGTGAGCAGGGCAGGAGAGCCATGGCAGATTTAACAACTTAAGTCCATCAAGTTAATGTACAGAAAGTTTAAGTACAACATATAGAGTTAGACAGAGTTGAACAGCAGTTCAGAGTTCAGAGTTGAATTGGAATCTCCAAGCAATCATTGGACATCACTGCTCATCAATTCTTCTATCAACAAGATAAGCCGGATTATACTGTCTAACTATGTTTAATTTGATTGCCTTCTTTTTCTCTCTCTCCTCTATACTTCTGCATATATCCTCTGCAATCCAACATCCATCAAACTATCCTGAAATTGAAATCTCCTCTTCACTGCTCCCATCACCCTCTCTCAATCTAAGCACACGATCTTGTATTGTTAAATCTATTATCCCCTCTCATCCCATCAAACAATACACTGCTCGCACTGTCAAATTTAGGTCACACCTTGTCTCACTCTCATTATTACTGTTACTTGCAGCTGGGGATATCTCCCCAAACCCTGGTCCAACTCACTCATTTGTACCCTCACTTATTCCTACTCCCTTGACCCCATACCCTCTCGCATTCTCCACCCAATCTCTGATACACTCTCTCCTGCACTTACCCACCTATTTAATCTTTCACTCTCTACTGGTACCTTTCCATCATTATACAAACAAGCTCTAATCACTCCTATCCTCAAAAAACCTTCCCTTGATCCCAGCTCTCCCACTAACTATCGACCGGTCTCCCTTCTTCCATTCACATCCAAATTACTAGAAAAGCTTGTTTACAAAAGCCTGATCCAGCATCTCACTCACAACTCCCTCCTCGACCCCTTGCAGTCTGGCTTCCGCCCATCATACTCGACTGAAACTGCACTCACCAAAGTAACCAATGATCTTCTATTGGCAAAGTCTAAAGGTCATTATTCCATTCTAATTCTTCTAGATCTCTCTGCAGCCTTTGACACAGTTGACCACACACTCCTCCTTGACATTCTACACTCATCTGGCATTCGGGACACTGCTCTTTCATGGTTTACATCTTATCTGTCTGACCGTTCCTTTAAAGTTTCCTTCTCTAACTCTACTTCTGCTACTTTCCCACTCTCTGTTGGAGTTCCTCAGGGCTCTGTTCTTGGCCCCCTGCTGTTCTCGCCCTATACAACTTCACTAGGAAAACTCATTCAGTCATTTGGACTTCAGTATCACCTTTATGCTGATGACACCCAACTCTACTTGTCTGCTCCTGATCTTTCTAATTCTGTCCTTTCCCAAGTCACAGACTGTCTCTCTGCTGTCTCCTCCTGGATGTCACAGCGCCACCTGAAACTGAACCTTTCTAAAACAGAACTCATTATATTTCCTCCAAGATCTTCCCCTGTCCCTCAGATATAACTCACAGTAAACAACACCACCTTTCATTCCACCACACAGGCACGCTGCCTAGGAGTCATCTTAGACTCTCATCTGTCTTTTTCACCACACATTCAAACACTTGCATAATCTTGCCGTATTCAACTGCGCAACATTGCTCGAATACGACCCTATCTCAGTTCAGAATCAACTAAAACACTGATTCAGCCTCTCATCATCTCCCGCCTTGATTACTGCAACTTAGTCCTCACAGGTATTCCAACAAGTCACCTTTCACAACTCCAATCTGTTCTAAACGCGGCCGCTAGACTCATTCATCTAGCTCGCCGCTCAACATCAGCTGCTCCCATATGTATGTCCCTTCACTGGCTCCCAATTTCTTCTAGAATCAAATTCAAATTACTTACACTCACATTCAAGGCTCTTAATAATGAAAGCCCTCCCTATATTTCATCTCTAATCTCTAAATACACTCCTTCACGAAACCTACGCTCTGCTTCTGATCTTCACCTCACTTCTTCTCTGGTCACTTCTGCCCATTCTCGTCTACAAGACTTCTCTCGGGCTTCTGCTTTTCTCTGGAACTCTCTGCCACAAGCTGTCAGACTTTCTCCTTCCTTCCAAACTTTCAAGCGCTCCTTAAAGACCCATCTGTTCAAAGAGGCCTATTCGATGTACCTTAATTAATAATTGCTGTATCAAAAATGACAAAGTGTTTATACAATCATAATGTCTCAATTGTACCCTAACCTTTTAGTTTGTAAACTCTAATCTCTAGGTCCTTCTAACCCTATTGTACTCTGTAATCCTTGTCTGTTATCCACCATTTATTCCCTGTTTGCTATAACTGCAGTAAAGCACTGCGTATCTTGACAGCGCTATATAAATAAATGATGATGATGATGATGATGATGAACTCCTTGTATATTGCTCTCAGTGGCCTCAAAGAAGGTGCTTAATATTTGCAGGCAAGTTTTATTTGCATAATATTTATGTAGACTGCCTAATAGAGCCTCATGTAGGCTGCCAGTCCACATATGGACTACCAATAGCCTATCACAGCTCTGATTTTGCACACCCAGTAACTGTTTGCATACATTAGAATGTGGCTCACTGGTAAAAAAAGGTTGGGAACCCCTGTTCTAAAATCACTAAAGGGAATGTTAATTGGACCTCTTTGTTCCATTCTCAGGCAGGTCCAGACAGAAAATTAAAATAGGCCCTGCCATTTAAGGTACACAGAGGCCCAATCAGCCCACACAGAGGCCCAAACAGCCCCCACCAGCCCACTAAATACTGACTTTCTATGGCACCTTATAGCAGTCCCTCTGGCATTTGCCAGAACCCACAGATTGCCAGTCCGGGCCTGCCGCCAGGCAATGATCGTTACTCCACAAATTCGCTAAAGTGTTAATTTTCCATTACTTTTCCCCTTTTGCCAGAGTTTCCTTCGCCAGCTTAGACCTGGCAAACTGATTAGATGAAGCTACATCTGCTTTGATCTTATGCCAGTGACATCATATCCTGTATTCTGGAAAGTTATAAAAATAATAGTTGTTTTTTTTATATTTTAAAGTGGGATTGTATTTAAAACTATTTTGTTTTAGGGGGCGTGGCTTGGACGCTGAGCTACATGCACGCATAGGCAGAGAGCTCCGTGCAGCCTGAGCTAAACCAGCCACACAAAGTGCGCATCGCGATGGGGAAGACTCACAAATCAAAGCCTGATAAGGATAAGACCCCAGGGCAAAGGCAACAGACCTCTAAAGGAGAGATCGCTCCTTTATTTTTGCATAAAAAAACGCTGCGAGCCGAATCCAAGATGGCGGCCGCACGAGCAGCACACGAGGAGGAAGCTGATTCAAACAGGGAGCTGTCTGAGGCAGAAAGCGATGTGGATGACGAGGTAGATATACACTCCTATATTACCAAACTGCCCTCTAAGAATGACATTAAGGATATGCTGCAGGAAGTGACCCTGGCTATTAAAGAGGAGATACAGGATATAAAGAGGGACTTGTTAACCATTTCTGCACGCACTGATAGCCTTGAACTCAATGTCAGCAGATTCAATGATAATCAAAGAACCTTCCATAAACATATACAGCAACAGGATGGGGTTATACAGGAACTCCAAAGACAAATCGAGGATCAGGAGAATAGGAGCCGGCGTAATAACATCAGAGTCAGAGGGGTCCCTGAGGTGATCCAAACTGATGAAATCAAAGCTGCGCTTCTCCACATCTTTAACTCTGTACTGCAGAGGGAGCTGGCCACGGACATCAAAATTGACAGGGCTCATAGAGTCTATAAACCGAAAGCAGCCCCTTTAAATGCTCCAAGGGATATATTGTGTTGCATACATGATTTCCCCTTAAAAGAGGAGATACTGCGTAAGGCCAGAGAGGGTGGCCAATTATTGTACGAGGAGAACACTATTAAACTTTTCCAGGATTTGTCAAGAATTACCCTGCTTAAGAGAAAATTGCTGAAACCTATCACTGATGAACTGCGTGGTAAAGGTATCCAATACAGATGGGGATATCCGTTCTCCTTGACAGCTAATCACGAAGGGCTCACTGCCATTATCAGAGTCCCTATGGATACAGATAACTTTTTGAAAAAACTACATCTTCCTCCAGTGGAACTGCCTGGCTGGATACCGGACACCACTAAATTACAAGAGATGTCATTTGACCTGCAAGATGAATGGATCCCATCTCCCTCTTCAAAGAGGACGCCTAGAACTCCTAGGACACCCAAGACATATAGAGAGAGACAGAGACCTTGAATGGACTGGGCGATTTCCTTTTTCCGCTTCTCCTGTCTATTGAGACAGGAAATGCCCAAGGATCTTTGGACTGTTTCTTCCGAACCCAACTTCCAAGGGACTTCTTTTGGTTCTTAGCAAAATATTATGGACATATTGTTAGACTGCATCATCTCCAGGACTCACTCCCTCTACTGCCTACGTAAGCGAGGAACTCGCAATGCAAGTATTATAAGCTACTGTTATTGTTAATATTATTATAAGGATCTTCTGTTTTAGACAGGGCAGTGAGGAAAATTGAGACAGTAAATAATAATTAAAAAAAAAAAAAAAAAAAAAAAAAAAAAAAAAAAAAAACAGGGATAATATTTTATAAGAGAATTCTGGCTGCTGTTATTGCATACTCTTAATTGAAAACATTGTTGTTCTGTTAATTTTCATTTCCCTGGAGACTATTCTATTTTCTTCGTTAGTGTTGGTTTCTCATTGGTCTAAATTCCCATAGCCTCATTGCTGAAATCTATTTGTTTAGGCAGGTTGGTTTAGGATCAGATGCACTGCCACTCTACGTGCTTGAACATGATCCCGATTTGCTCTATCCAACCATTTACCCCCAATTCTGTGGTGCTAGTCACCCGAGCCGCTATTTTCCTAGCATCACTCAGGGACTGTACCCTGATGAGTATGTTGCGGCATTCAGGTACCCCTTACTCTTTATTTTCTTCATCTTTTACCCACTTTCCTACCCCCTTCTACCCCTTACTCATCTTACAAGTTAACGACAAGTGTGAGGAAAACCGTGTACATAGGCAGTTATTACGTTTTAATGATTATGGCTAATATAGGCGCTATGGAGGGGAATATACTCTCCCTTAATGTTAACGGACTGAATGAACCAGTTAAAAGGACGCAGGTATTTCAACAATGCAAACGACAGAAGGCTTTAATAGTTATGCTGCAGGAGTCTCACTTTAAGGTCAACCATGTGCCAATGTTCAACTTACGCCATTATCCACAAGTATACATGAGTAATAATCCGGTTAAGAAATCATTGGGAGTGATGACTCTATTCCATAAAGATCTCCCCTTTAAACATTCTGAAACGATTTCTGATAAAGAAGGCCGATATGTTATAGTGAAGGGGAAAATTGCTGACCAAATGTGTACTATTGCAAATGTGTATGTCCCAAACTCAGGCCAGGTGGAATATTTAAAACGCTTTCTTACGGTCTTAGAGAATTGTGCGGAAGGTCTTATTATATTAGGGGGTGATTTTAATGTCGCATTAAACCCATTGGTAGATTCCTCTTCCCACAAAACTACTATTTCGTATAGAGGTTTAAAAGAAGTTAAAAAAGCTCTGTCAGACTTGCAGGTGGTGGACATATGGAAGGTACTCAATCCGACGAGGCAGGATTACACACATTTTTCGAAGGTTCATTCGGTCTATTCACGCATTGATTATGTTTTTGTATCCCACCATTGGTTGCAGATATTTTTAAAAGCTGACATAGGAAACACCTTATTATCTGATCATTCCCCTAATATTGTAAAGTTTACTATACCGAAGACACTGAGGGCAGAATTCACGTGGCGATTTAATGAATATCTGTTACATACAGAGAGTAGAAAAAAGCAAATACATTCTTGGATAGAGTTCATACTGCAGAACAACAACACAGCAGATGTTTCTCCAAAGACACTTTGGGAAACATTTAAGTGTGTCCTCAGAGGAAACTTGATGGCCATGGGCAGTAATCTAAAGAAAGAGAGGGAAAAAGAATTAGTGTCTCTATTGGCAGAAATTTCCCATTTGGAACAATCCCACAAGGAAAACATCGCTCATAAGACGCTAGTGGCTTTGGAAAGCAAAAGATTACAACTTAAGGCACTTCTGAATCTGAAAGTACAGAAAAGCTTCATGAGGTCCAAACAGAAATTTTATGAATTAGGCGATAAATGCAACAGGCATTTTGCTAGGACTATTAGAAAACTACAACCTCAAACACACATTATGTCGATTAAAGACAATAGGGGAGTAGTACATCACGACACTAAAGGAATAGCAGACTCTTTTCAAGAGTATTACCAAACATTGTACCATTTAAAAGCCCCACTATTAAAGGCAGATGCATTCCATAAATTAAAGGAATTTATCGCGAATGCAGGTATAAGTAAATTGCCTCAGAATAAGAGTCAGGAGTTAGATACCCCGTTTGAACAACGGGAAATTGAAGAATGTATCGATTCACTGCCTGTTGGGAAAAGCCCGGGACCTGATGGTTATATAGCCTCGTTTTATAAAACATTTAAAAAAGACTTAGTCCCTCTGCTCCTTAACTATTTTAATAGTATTACAGACGACACTGGATTTTATCCCCAAGCCCAGGAGGCACACATTACAATCCTCCCCAAACCTAACAAAGATCCTCAACTTTGTCCGAGTTATAGGCCCATCTCCTTGATTAATGTGGATCTCAAACTATATGCCAAAATTATTAGTAATAGGATAAAGAGATACTTACCGGAACTTATACATACGGATCAGGCAGGATTCACACCTAAACGGGAGGGTAAGGACAACACTTCTAAGGTCATTTCATTGATGAAACATGCTCAAGAGAACAGACTCCCCACGATTATTCTTACTGCAGACGCCGAGAAAGCGTTTGACAGGGTCTCTTGGACCTTTCTCGAACAAACCTTGTTTAGCTTTGGTTTTGGCCATGCCACTATACAGAGAATTATGGCTCTATACGACGGCCCTACTGCTAGAATTAAAGTTAATGGGATACTCTCCCCTAAAGTGCACATACACAATGGAACACGACAAGGGTGTCCTTTATCGCCTATTCTTTTTATACTGGTCATGGAAATACTTCTATCTCATATCAGAAAGGACCCCGATATCTCTGGGATTATTATAGGGGACAGGGAGTATAAATGCATGGCCTTTGCCGATGATTTGCTGTTATGTATCACGAAACCGATTCTTTCTCTACCGAAAGTAATTGCTCTCATGAAAACCTTTGGTGAATTCTCTAATTTTAAAGTGAATTATAGTAAGTCTGAGATCCTGAATATTAATATCCCTGAATCCAAACTGCACAGTCTGAAGGCTAGTTTTCCCTTTACGTGGGCTGAGCCACACATAAAATATCTAGGAGTAAAAATTAGGGCGGATACAGGGAAACTATACCAAGACAACTATCTTCCACTCCTAACATCCCTTCAACAGTTGGTAGCAAACTGGGAATTACTTAAATTGTCATGGTTTGGTAAGATACAAGCCGTTAAGATGGTACTCATGCCCAAACTTCTATACCTTATTCAAACTTTACCGATAATGGTTCCTAATTCGTTTTTCCGATCTGTCAAATCTCTGATATCTAGATTTGTTTGGGGCAAGAAAACTCCGAGATTAAAACACACCATACTGATAGCCTCGAAAGAGAAAGGAGGGTTAGGCCTACCTGACCCTTATTTGTATTATGTTGCCACTCATCTTGTTCGAATTTTAGATTGGTCAATACACAACAAACTTAAACGAAAAGACTGGTGTGAACTGGAACACATACTGATAGGCTTCCCATTAGCTAACTACCTCTGGGTTTCTAAAGATTTCATCCCAAAGGCACTGTGGCAGCATCCTCTGGTGGGGGCTACGTTGAAAGTATGGCATAGGAATAAATTTAGATTTGGCCTTACAAAACTTCCCTATATCCTACAACCGCTAATGTTTAATCCTGAATTTGCTCCGAGTTTGGAGAAAGGGTCGTTTACCAGATGGGGATTAATAGGCTCAAGAGAAACCACGCTCAGTGACCTGCTAAAACATGGGAAGACCATCCCCTTAGCCGATATACAAAAGAGATGGGGACGGCATCCTAGAGATGTCTGGGGCTTTAATCAGCTACATGTATATCTCCATTCAAAGGGGTCTCAAGATTGGCATAGAGCGGAAACGCATTGGGAATCTCTATTATCTACTCCGACAGTTATCACCAAACCATTATCTAAGTTGTATAAACTCCTAGTAGAAAATATAGCTACAAGTCCAGAATCGCAACGCCAGGATTGGGCTACTGAATTGGGCATAGATATAACAGAGGTTATGTGGAAAGAATCTATTCAGTCTGTCTACAAAACCTCTAAAGCTGCCAGAACGAGGGAAGCTATGTACAAATTACTTACGCGATGGCATCATACGCCAATGAAGTTAAAAAAAATGTATCCCAACAGTACAGGGCTTTGCTGGAGGTGTAACTTACATGAAGGAAATCACACTCATGTGTGGATACGATGCCCAGTTCTGCAAAAATACTGGGAAGTGGTTCTTGAGATCATAGGTAAGGTGACAGGTCAGGCAATACACTCTGATAAACCTGAAACAATCCTGTTAAACAGGCATTCTGATACTGGGAATGTAATAAAAGACCCTCTCACTTTACATCTTCTACAAGCTGCTAAGGCGTTAATCCCCTTTAAATGGAAGTCGATAGAAGCTCCCTCGTGGAGGGAATGGTTATCTAAGGTTGAGGAAGTAAGACAAATGGAAGAAATTACATGTTTAATACATAACCAGACTCTCAAATTTTGGAAAATATGGAACCCCTGGGTAGAGTTCTTGAAGTCCTTATAACATCCTATGTGAGAAGTATTGTTGGATATTTTGCCTTACTAATGAATGCATATTCTAGGATGCCTATACCATATCGGAATGACTAAACGTTACTTTTCCTCTTTAAGATTTATTGTGAAATGTTGATAAGTCCATACGAGAGATTATATGACTTGTTGTGCGTAAAAACTTGTTGTTTCTTGTAATTCGTGTTCAAGACGTGAGTTTAATGTGCAATTTTTGTTACCCTCCTCCTTTTTTTTTTTTTTTTTCTTCTGTATCCCCTTCTCCCCCTCTTTTACTGATAATTCAAAAATAAAGAATTGATAAAAAAAAAACTATTTTGTTTTAGACTTTTTTGTTTTAGGGTGGGCTCATGTATAGGATGGAGGTGGATCTCTTTTGCCTTTATTTTGCTTCCTTGAACATTTTTAATAACACTTCAAGCTATTTCCCGAACATCACTAATAAAGATATATATATATATATATATATATATATATATATATATATATATATATATATATACTAATGTTTCATAGACCAGCACTCCCTTTGATGTGTAAATAAATAATCTTTTATTGCATCTTTATCCAACGTTTCGGTCCCTGTTGGGACCTTTTTCAAGGATGAAACAGTTGGACCGAAACGTTGGATAAAGATGCAATAAAAGATTATTTATTTACACATCAAAGGGAGTGGTAAACATTGGTGTATACAAGATTTACCGTGCACCCCTGCCTTCATTGAGATTGATTTCGGAGTGCGGATACTCACCTGGACGATATATATATATATATATATATATATATATATATATGTATGTATATATATATATATATATATATATATATATATATATATTGACCTTAATTTACTGACACTGTATTCACAAAGTTTCGCTAGGCAGAAATGAACGCTAGTGAAAGGTCATTATAAAATGCTCACGCTGACAAATTTATGTTAACAAAACTTCACCAGCATTCGGCTGCCGAGACGGGTTTTTGTGTTTTAGTGAATCAGCATAGCGGTCGCGAATTTATGCCTGAAGTGGCGTGAAGTGTGGCAAAGTGAAGTGAATTTGCCCCAATGAATTATCATCCCTTAAAATAAGCAAGAAAGGTGTGTCAAAATATTTGGACACCAAATAATTTCAGTGGCACTCAGTTCAAAATCAAAATCCAGGCAGGGACAAGCATTTGATGTGTTTATTTGGAAGGGGCAATGTTTCGAGGTTAAATGCCTTTGTCAAGCATACAAATCGGTGTGTGCATAGGCTATTGTACTTACGAATTGGAGGTTTCCGAAGCCTTCTTCACCAGGCACCAGGCATTCACTTTACGGAGAGCCAGGGTGTGCAAGCTGGTAATACTATATTATTCCACAGATATTTGGAGTCTACATGAAACTTTACCTACTATGGATATCATCCTAGAATTAATTTTAAGATATGCAGATAAATACACCAGAACTATGGCTACATAAATTTGTAAACAGAGGGCGCTGTGTGATATTGCAGTCACTGTTATTCTTTAATATAACCAACAGAGGGCACTGTGTGATATTGCAGTCACTGTTATTCTTTCATATAACCAACAGAGGGTGCACTGTTATTCTTTCATATAACCAACAGAGGGCGCTGTGTGATATTGCAGTCACTGTTATTCTTTAATATAACCAACAGAGTGCGCTGTGTAATATTGCAGTCACTGTTATTCTTTCATATAACCAACAGATGGCACTGTGTGATTTTGCAGTCACTGTTATTCTTTCATATAACCAACAGCGGGTGCTGTGTGATATCGCAGTCACTGTTATTCTTTCATATAACCAACAGATGGCGCTGTGTAATATTGCAGTCACTGTTGTTCTTTCATATAACCAACAGAGGGCATTATGGGATATTGCAGTCTCTCCCCAAGTGAACTGTTGGTATAGGAATGATTAAAAGTAACTGCAATCTCAGCTACTGCACCGCCGAGGTAGGCTTTTTCAGCACATTTTGGATGCTGAAAAACTCGGTATATACGGTAGTTTTGACAGACTTGTTTCTGAAGAATTATGTACAAACATCATTTTAATGTTGAGCGTGGGTGATGACCCAGTCCTCAATTTTGGCCACAACTTGTGATTGTTAAAAAATGTGCAACTGCAATTGAATTCATTTGACACATCTGGTGCAGTTGCAGCAGGTAACATAGTGACATGGTAAGTTAGGTTGAAAAGAGACACACGTCCATCAGGTTCTACCTTTTAACTCTATTTTAACCTGCCTAAATGCTAGTCGGTCCAGAGGAAGGCAAAAAAACTAATTTGAAGCCTCTCCAATTTGCCTTGAAAAAATTCCTTCCTGACTTCAAGATGGCAATCAAACCAGTACCTGGATCAACTTGTACTGTGAGCTATCTTCCATAACCCTGTATTCCCTCACTTGCTAAAAAGCCATCCAACCCCTTCTTAGAACTAACTAATTTATCAGCCAGTATGAATGATCTTCACAGCTCTCACTGTAAAAAAAACCCTTCCGAAAATTTAGATGAAACCTCCTTTCTTCTGATTCTTCAGAATGGGTGCCCTCTTGTCTAGGGATGGGTAAATTTTTTCGCCTCGTTTTGCCGAAAAAATGACGCCCATAGACTGGCGTCCTGTGTAAAAAAAAAAAAAAACACGTGTCGAAAAAATTTCGCCGCGCGACAATTTTTTGGACACCCATAGTCTTTAATGGCTATCTGCTTCATTTTGCTTGCGGCGAATTTTTGGCGAAACAAAATGGGTCAAATTCGTCCATCCCTACTCTTGTCAGTAGGGATGTAGCGAACCGCCGACAATGTGTTCGCGAACGCCGTTCGCGAACACCGGCAAAAAATGCGAACAGTTCGCGAACTTCGAACATCCGAAAATCGTTCGATTCGAACGATCAAAGGATTTTAATCGTTCGATCGAAGGATTTTCGTTCGAATCGAACGATCGAAGCCATTCGATCGAATGATTTCATTCAATCCAATGGCTTCGATCGTTCGATTCGAACGAAAATCCTGCGATTTTAGCGGTCGAAGGAATCGAATGGTCGAATGATCGAACGATTTTTGACGCGAACGCCTATTGGCGAACGTCGCGCGACGTTCGCGAACTTGCGGCGGACGCGAACAGTCGAAGTTCGCGCGAACAGTTCGCTACATCCCTACTTGTCAGCTGGAAGGACCTACTGGTAAATAAAGCATTAGAGAGGTTATTGAACAATCCCCTTATATATTTATACATAGTTATAACTCCCCTTAATCACCTCTTCTCCAGCATGAACAAACCCACTTTGGTCAGTCTTTCCTCATAGCTAAGATTTTCCAAGCCTTTTACCAGCTTAGTTGCCCTTCTCTGGACCCTCTCAAATGTCTTGTTTGAGCACTGGAGACCAAAACTGTACGGCATATTCTAGATGGGCCTTACCAGAGCTCTGAAGGTGAAACTGCCAGGACTGCGGGAAGCATCCGATGGCACTGCTTACCTTCCCGCCGGTCGCAATGAAAATCCAAGATGGCAGCACCCATGATGAACACATGGGTGCGGCGTCGCTGCATGATGTCATTGCTGGTTCCCAAAATTTTGTAATAAAAGGGCGCCCTGGATGCTGAAACACTGCCCTATTATAGGTTTTCGATCCTGTGAGTACCTGGGTGTATTATTGTCTGTCTAATTCCTGGTTTTGATTCCTGCTTTGATCCTGACTCTGATCCTTATCTGCCTGCCTGTTTGAATTCTTGCCTGGACTTTTACTAACAATTGTGCCTGATTCCTATTTGTACTGCATACTCGGACTTTAAAAATTTTGGGCTTCCTCCTCAGTCCAGACTGAGAGCCGATGGGCCCCCTGACAACAAACAACACTGTAATTGTGAGTAAACAACATAGCACATTGCATCCAAAATTCCACTTTGTACCTTGCACTTGTGTTCATAAATGAACCTTAAAGTGTTCCGGTGCTTCCTTTTAAAGCTTATACTGTATAATGCATATTGTAGTATGAAAAGAAACTTAAGATGTGCTCTATTTTTTATTCACAAGATCATCTTCCTGCCAATACCGCTTACAAAGGAAGACAATGGAAACAAAAGTAAAATTATATTTTCTATTCAGCGCACATAACAGAAAGGATGATTCTAGATGGTTTTGTAATGGGGAAAAAAGAAGGAATGGAAGATAACAGCCATCAAACCTTCAACAATATTATCTGAACAAAAACAGATTTTTGTTCAGGACTAGATTCACTGGAAGTGGCAAATTTAGGAATCATGACGGTTTCCTATAATATTAGATTGAATTAAATAATTCCATGATATATGTCTGCATTTCAGAAACAATGATCAAACACGAGATGCAATGTGATGATTTCAGTTCTCAGTGTATTGTATAAAATAAATGAAACTGAACAAGGATGTAGTGCAGTCATTTACACTGTGTTAGTCAACGTCTTTCAATTTTTGACAGCAGGAATAATGAATGAAAATAAAGGGAATCGGACGGAGCATTAGAGTCTACCAAGTATCCTTGCAAATCTACATTATTCATACACTATGACAATGCTTTCATCATTTAGGCTGTATTCATTAACGCCAATCTGGAGATAAAGTATCATTTCAAATAATGCTGTCAATTGCAGTCATTGTACTGTTCTCTACAAAAATAGTCTTTTTTTTAACCAATTTTTTAATAGACACAATAAAACCTAATGTTTGATATGTTTGCCAAGCACACTTGTCAATCAAGGATTTTTTTTTAACCAATATTTCATTTTTTTTACCTCCTCTGTTTTTCTTAATTGGTTTCTACAGTTCTTTGAAATATATCATTTTTTTCCTGTGGACTGAAAGCTGGATATGCCATCCAGATCAAATTTTCAACTCCAGTGAGTTTCTTAACACATGAAAGCTCTAAAACTTCAATTCTCTTGCAATACCTCCTATTGATTGCTTAGATGCAAAAAGATTGTGCATATGGGAGTTTCTGTAAGCTGTGTATCTGCCTAGATTGAAAGAAAAACGATACATTATTTATTGGGAAGAACAAGATCTCTGCTGGAAGGATTTGAAAAATATGGTTCAGGGATAACTTGAGGTTTAAAAAAAATAATTGTAAACATGCAGCTTAATGCTTTAAATGTGGTTGTAATTAATATTTTAATTAGAAATGTTGACATGTTTAACCAAATGATATCGAGCCCCCCAGAAACTATAGTAACTGCTTCTGCTATGCTATAAACCAGGGCAGTAGACAGAGAAAACTGCATTCTAGCAATTGACTGGCAATCAATAAAACTGAAGAACCAGAATAAATTGGTGCATCCCTTTTAAACGTTGCATAAAGAATCTCTAAGGCTAATAATGTGAGCACTTGGAGTAGATAAATAAATTATAACATAACACCTACATGCAATCAGACACTTTTTGGGGATGGTGTTACTAGTTATCCCAAAGTCCCAATACCTTCCCATAGGATATCTCCTCTGCCAAAGGTTGTAGCTCATGTTGCTATAACTGCTATCCCACAGCTACATTCTCTTCCCAGAGGGTATTATCCCACTGTTACTATAGGCACCATCTCTCCTTACTATACCTGCTATCCCACAGCTACACTCCCTTTCCAGAGACTATTATCCCACTGCTACTATAGGCACCATCTCTCCCTACTATACCTGATATCCCACAGCCATAGTCCCTTCCCAGAGACTATTATCCCACTGCTACTACAGGCACCATCTCTCCCTACTATACCGGCTATCCCACAGCCACAGTACCTTTCCAAATGCTATTCGTCCTACTTCATGTATTTAAAAACTCTATCTGCTTCTTACTACTTTTCTGTGGGAATGGTATAATATTGCCAGAAAAGCAGAGTGTTCGCATGTCAATGTTCCCTTTCATATTGTATGTGTCTCATTTCCATGTATATTACAATTATTGTGCTGTAGAATAATAGTCCAGTTAGACATATGTTGGGTCACACAAAATGATTGTTAGGATCAGAGCTACAGTATGTGTAAATTTATGTATTGCCAAATTTCAAATTTGCCAACAGTCCATGGGTAGCCAGCTATGTATATAATTACTGTGCATAGCGTCACCATCTTCCATTATAAAATAATTAATGAAATTGATGAATTTATTAGATTATAAATCTTACATGTTTTATAAAAACACATAAAAAAACAAAATGCTTTTAGACAATGATACTAGAGCTATGCAAACTGTGCATTATATGGTTCACAGAACTTATAAACAAATCAATAAAGAGAAAACTTTGTGCTTATAAAGATGACATAAGGAAAGCCCTGGAGCTATAAACACAGGGGCTGCATGACAAGGGATCCGAATGACCAGCAGCCAAATTACACTGAATTATATTTAAAGATTTCAGAATCAGATGTAGATGTAAGTGGGTGAGAAGGAATGGGTTATGGCAGGGAAAATCCAAGCTGCATATTTTGTGAAAATGTGTTTCTCTTTATGTTCTCATATTATCTATTGATAAGCAAATGTGGTTGTATTCCTGCATATACTGTTATATTGTGTTTTCAATACTGTTATAAAGTATAAATATGAGAGAGTTTGCATGTTATTATTCATGTCAAATGCTCAATCCAAGGAATTTTCTGGCTATTGGGTCAAGAAGGAATTTTTTCCCTCTTGAGGCATAATTGGCACTGGCTTCAGGATGGGTTTTTTTTGCCTTCCTCTAGATCAAAAGAGTGGATATACGATAATGTTTTTTAATTTAATTTGTCACAGCAGCGGTAGGACCTTGCCAGAGTAATGCACAGGTAAAATTAGAAGAGCTAGAAAAGGTTCTTTCCTGTGACTGTACATAGGATTGATAGATACAGATGCTACTACACTTTGTGCTAGGTGACAGCCTGCTTGAATTTCCTATCATCAACACATCAACTGCAGATTCCGCCAGTGGCAGGCTGCTATACTTCTCTCATGGTGGGAGATGGTCCTTTTGATAAAATATGAATAAATGCTGTGGCCATTTTCACCATTTCTGGCTCCTGATGTTTCAGTATGGTATATAACAATGGGGTTCAATGGGATGGCTGAAGGTGAAGGATCAGTTGAGGAGTCCCCTTGTCATGTCACTCCAATCTCCGAACTGAAATAATTTATGAGCGGAACTGTGTGCCAGATGTGTCAACAATATCTGTAAAATCCATCCACTTGGAAAGAAAAAGTCTAATTCTGAATTGTGATATGTGTTCAATGCCCAATACAACATGGTGCTTTTTATTTACTAGACTTTTTAAGTACAGCAGACTTTACTTCTGTGCTGGGAAAGAAAAACTGCCAAATGAATCCATGAACTTTCACTTCTAAAAATTTTTTCCTTACTGTCTTTCCTCCATGGCATACAGGTTTAAAACCTTGTAATTCTTTCTTCAAGCTTGACTAGCTTTATGGCAAATAAAGGCTGCATTCTAAATAAGTCTCCACATGCACAATTACCAACTACAGCACAAAGATTACTTATTGTATAAAGGAATTTGGTTTTTTTAGATGGAAAGGATCACACAGCAGCTACTCTCTCCTTTGTTCTTGGTTGTTAGAGAATACATCTTGCTGTACATAGGTCTTTCAAATGAATTCACTCCAAAAATAGCTTCATTAATAGTATTGTTGGCTTGAGAACTCTAAGCATGCTGTTGTGCCTTTTTAATTATTTACCCTGGCATTCTGTCCCCACTCTAGAATAAAACTACTTTTAAGTTATTATTTTTCTATTTATGTTCTTACTGTCATATGTCATATTGGCAAACCACACAATTTCATCATGATCATGTCAGTGGTTCTATAACTATTAATTTGGACTCAAGATAAGTGGTCAAGATAGGTTATCAATTCTCATTCTGAAGGCTTTTAGATATAGTTTTCTTCAGGGCAATTGGATATGTAGAGGTCTGTTGCTTGTGTCTGAAAATACCTTGTAATCTACATATGTAATTGCACTTATTTGCTGTAAAAATTAACAACACATTGGTGTAACTACAGAGGAGAAAACCCTGTGGCCACAAGGAGGGCTTGGTTACATGGTGTCAGGGCCCGAAGGCTTCGGTTGGGAATTATGGACCTAGGAGGAAGTAGCAGGCACCAAACACAGTTCGAGGTATCAAAGGGGTTAAGAAGTTCAGCGTAGTCTAGTCCAGGCAAAGGGTCAGTTAAGGTAGCAAGATTTCAACTGTGAAACAGGCCGAGGTCAAGAGGCATAGTATTAGTAAAATAGTGCACCCAGGAACACACAATATAGAACCTAATGTGTAGGTTCAGGCTCTGGCTGTAGGGCTCTGGCGTCTTTTAAAGGACAATTTTAGCGCCAAAATGAGCGTGATGACATCACATGTCACACATTGATGTTCGAGTTGACGCTGCCCATTTTGACGAGGCAGGCATCACAACGCCACGCATGTTTTGAGGTATTGGTGTCAGAATGTCACAACGTGCCACGTGTATCCCCTGCCATCTTGCCGGCTGCACTGAAGAAGGTGGGTGCTCCTTACACATGGGGCCTAATGGGGGTCTGCATCCATGTTAGTCACCCAGAATTTCATGCAGAGTAAGCAGGTGGGCTAGTCTTCCAAAGTTATGCCCCTGCAAAAATATATCGGGTCATTAAACTTCCTTATCAGTTCTTCTAAACTGATACAACACTTTTCTCGATCCCTAGCAATTTTTGTGATTTCTGGCTAAAAGAAGGAAAATTATGTGCAAAGCCTCAAAGGGGGTGTATATATATATATATATATATATATATATCCTTGATAAAGGTTCCCAGGTGGAACCGAAACGTTGGAGCTATGTGTGTTTAATAAAGAAAAACTTTTTTTTTTTTTTTTTCATCACAAAATGGAGTGTGCTGATCCTTCCAACCTCTGTGTATATATATATATATATCTTGATATTTGCTATTATTGCTTTGTGGAAATAACATATAACTCCCTTATACTGAACGTTATGTTCTAAAAGCTATATTCAAAGCTATAAAATTGCTTTGACAACCATTGTTCACTAGTTAGATAATATTTCATCATCTTGTCAGAAATGTGGAAATTTTATGGAATTGATTAAGTAAAGACAATGTATTTCCCAAGGTAAAACTGGTTTAAAATATGTACATATACAGATGATTAATTCTTAACTTGCCATATGATGGAAACCACATGTGATCAGGCAGTAGTATTTGTTTGAAATAGACATTACCAATTGACATTTAGACAATCAATTGATTATATAGGATATCTACTAAGTATTGGAGCCTCTATTATATTATATTTCCCACATTTTACAGATTTAAATTGCTTATATTATTATCATTGGGTTGAAAGTATCAGCAAGCCCTGAGACAGATCTTCCAATGACAACCTCAAGGTCATGTATTCACAAATTAAATATCAAAAGACAGACTCTATGAACAAATATTGGTCCAACTAGAAAATGTTCTGTTAATTACTATTCATTTTAATATGCCTTTCAAAAATAGCATGTTCAAGGCCATTCTTTCTTAAAGGAAAACTATACCCCCCAAACAATGTAGGTCTCTATTAAAAGATACTGAGTAAAACAGCTCATGTGTAAAACCCTGCTTCATGTAAATGAACCATTATCATAATAATATACTTTTTTAGTAGTATGTGCCATTGGGTAATCATAAATAGAAAATTGCCATTTTAAAAAAATAAGGGCCGCCCCCTGAGATCGTAAGGTTCACTGTTCAAACATACAAACCACATGTAAGGTCACATGAGCCAATTAACAGACAGAGTTCTGCCTTTTGCTTCCTCACTTCTTCCTGTTACAGTTAGTGTTGTAGTATTTCTGGTCAGGTGATCTCTGAGGCAGCACAGATAGAGTCACGAAATGGTGGTTCAAGGCAAGAGATGTAAAAGGGCAATATTTATGTAAATATATATTCCAGTTTGGTAAGATTCTTTAATATGTCATTCAATTTGATATAAACTATCTGTTGCTTAAGTATTCATTTTGGGGGTATAGTTTTCCTTTAATTTGATAAGTAACCTTTTGTTTGGTATCATATAAAATATTTTAGCTAAGACTATGTACAGTAAGTTAAATCAACCTTAGGATCCACATTTCTGCCCAACAAAGAAGACTATATTATGAACAGTGCTCCTTAAATGCTTACCAATGTTTAATATAAAGTTGCCATAATGCGTGTCAAAAGAGCATCTTTCTGGCTCTCGAATTAGAAGAGACAAAAAAGTTATTGTTTTTTTCATATTTAAAAAACAGTTTGTTTTTTCTGACTTGGTTATTAAAACTGGTCCTCTCTGAGAAATTTACATTTGTAATAGTAGATGGACATTATTCTTTTCTGGGAGGTTTGTAGTATATTTTAATAAATTTTTAGCCATTTTAGCTAAAAAAAAAATTAAATCTAAACCCTTAAGGGCTGCACACCGTTATGTTTCAGTTCTAACTAATATTCTGATTTGACATAATGTTTTCAGCTTTTGTAGAAGGGACTGCCACAAAACGCGTCAAGCATATGGTTTCTTGATACATGATTGCTCCATGTTTTTATTGAAGTACAAATAATGTGTCATGTTTTTAACTGAAATGTCATCTGGTGCTTTGTGCGAAAGACTTCCATTTTGGATTATGATGCCTTTTGGCAGCTGTACTACACATTACAGAACAGTATGAAGGCATAGAGGACTGAGAAGTGCTCTCTATCCATAAATATCTTTGTGATATAAGCTGGAGAAATGGTCATAACTTAAATTAAATTTTTCTTCATTGCTTTTTCATTTCAAGGACATATTGTCATAGTCATTATTTATCAGGAACAAATAAATGTGTAGTACAGGAAGTATTCTCTTAAATGATTGAAAACTTCTTCAGGGTCTTCTCATAGTTACATAAGGTTGAAGAAAGACAAAGTCCATCAAGTTCAACCCCTCCAAATGAAAACCCAGTATCCATACACACACTCCTCCCTACTTTCACATAAATTATATATACCCATACCTATACTAACTATAGAATTTAGTATCACAATAGCCTTTGAAATTATGTCTGTCCAAGAAATCATCCAAGCCACTCTAAAAGGCATTAACAGAATCAACCATCACAACATCACCCGGCAGTGCATTCCACAACCTTACTGACCTCACTGTAAAGAACCACCTACATTGCTTCAAATAAATGTTGTTTTCTTCTAGTCTGAAAGGGTGGCCCCTGGAAAGGTGATCCTCTGTATGAGTAAAAAGATCCACTGCTATTTGTCTATAATGTCCTCTAATGTACTTGTAAAGTGTAATCATGTCTCTTCGCAAGCGCCTTTTTTCCTAAAGAAAACAACCCCAACCTTGACAGTCTACCCTTATAATTTAAGTGTTCCATCTCTCTAACCAGTTTAGTTGCAAGTCTCTGCACTCTCTCTCCAGCTCATTTATATCCCTCTTAAGGACTGGAGTCCTTACCAGGGACCTATAAAGGCCTTACCAGGGAGATGCATAATTATGTTTTCATCCCTTGAGTTAATGCCTTTTTTATGCAAGAACTTTATTTGCTTTAGTAGCCACAGAATGACACTGCCCAGAATTAGACAACTTGTTATCTACAAAAACCCCAAGATCCTTCTCATTTAAGGAAACTCCAACACACTGCTATTTAGTGTATAACATGCATTTATATTATTTTTGCCATAGTGCATAGTGCAATTCAACATTCATAGTGCAATTCAAAGTCCATCTCCAGGTCATTAATAAAAAATGTTGAAAAGCAAGGGACCTAGTACAGAGCCCTGTGGTAATCCACTAACAACACTGGTCCAATTAGAAAATGTTCCAATATTCCAGCTTCATCTTCAAATGCTCTAGATCTATTTCTTTGAAAACATCTGCAGAAGTTAGCTCCCCCTCCACTCCTATGCCATGGCTATATTTACTATATAGGCTCTCGAAGACCTCTGCCTAAGGAGTCATCTATAGGTTGGGTGGCAACAGTCCAAAATACAGCCATTTCCTATACTTTATATCTATGTTTTCTTGGAAATATGACTCCTTAGCTTTTGCAGCATTTTTTCATATATCTGTAACCTTAATATGAGTTATGGCGGGCCCCAAATGTGGACCTCAAATGAGACTAGTATGTTCTAGACAACAGATGGGGACTTATTTAATGCTCCTCCAAGCTTTTCTAAGTGCTCTTCTGCTCCCCAACCAACTTGATGAAATACAGAAAGAAAATATACTCATTTGAGAATTTCTTTTTTTTACCTCTGGATTTGTAAACGTAAAATTATTTTAGGGAAGTAATTTATGAAGCATTGAAAACATCTGCTAATTTAAATTAACTGAATTGCCATTAAATTTAAGGATGGCTTTAGGGATAGCAACATGGCAGTGTGAATTCTGTTTGGTGTTTTAGTTTTGTGATGAAGTTTGAAATGTTTTAGCATAAAATAAAGTAACTGTCGCAGGAATTTATTTTTATGTCTGAATGCTGTAACATATTTAAATATTTTTTACTGAAATTCAAATCCAGTGCAACATTTTTTGCAATAAATCTACATATTTTGTACCTGTAATACACAATATGTTTTAGGAATATTTAAGCATTCCTTGATTAGTTGTACATACACTCTCTCTCTTCAGAAATGTAGTGAGTGCTTCTGGGTCTGGGTAATTACATATACTGTAACTAGTAAACAACAGGTGATGCAGGGTAAAAACCACGATCATATATCCCAAATTTGGCATATGCATTTTCACTGAATTAGCTGTATATAGCAGAACAGACCATTGAATCTATCACTGGCAGAATCACACTGCTGAATGGTATTATTATTTTAGTATTAACATTAATGTATAAAGTTTCAACATATCTGCAGTACTGTACAATAAAAGGTTGTATAAAGAAAACATGCATACAGTCATTTGAAGTTGGGCAAGACCAATAAACAACAAAGTGGGAGGTATGGCACTGAGTATTGCACTCAGCATGTTGCAGCATTTCATTGTGCATCATGAGAAATTGCTAAGATAGATGAGGGTTGGCAATCATATAAAATCTGAGAGGAAGAAAGTCTCATGGGAGATAAATTATTAAGAAAAGTTTAGCAGTGAATGTCTTTTGTGACAAGCAGCATTCAAGTATTTATTCACTTTGGAAAGCTCTGGTTTAATTTGTATGCCAAAGTTGCTTAGGTCTTGTGTCACGGCCGGCACCCGATACCAGAACAAATGCAAAGCACCCTGGTCTCGGCTCGGCTTCACCAGTAGTGTGACCACCGTCGGGCTTCGGGAGGAGCCCTCAGCTTACTTGGGTGCCACCTGGACTTAACGAGGGGTGCAAGGCGAGATGTTCTGGCTGGCGAAGGGGCACGGCTGTTAGCAGAGTCTTTTGGGCCGAAGGTCACGGTACAAATGGAGTAGGCAAGAGAATCGTCAGACAGGCAAGGTTGAGGCAGGCACATATCAAGAATTGTCAGGCAGGCAAGGGTCAAACCGGGTTGTCAATCAAGGGGTTAAGCAGGAAGAGTTGTCGTAGGCAGGCAAGGGTCAGGATACAGAATGCAGAATAGTCAGGAACAGGCTGGGTCAAACACGGGTAATCAAACGGACTAGATAAAGAAAAGATCAGATGCACAAGGCTCAGGAACCACTAGAAACAAGTTCTATCACGGGCACTAGCTGGGAGTCAGAATGGGCCTAAAATACTTTCAAATTTCACGCCAAAACGTGCCCAATGCGTGCTGGCGCAATCACGCCAGCGCGCCTGTACCTTTAAGAGGCGCGCCCTGCACTCCCTATGAAACCAAGATGGCACCGGTGCTGGAGGCAGGAGAAGGAGTGCAGCGGTGTGGCAGCCGTCCACACCGCCGCACCACTAGACCACCAGGTATTTTTATTACATTACCCCCCCTCTAGGGGCCACTGGACCCCGAGGCTTCCCAGGAAATTTGATCAGCCTTGATGTCATCGACTGAGACCCAGGAGTTCTCCTCAGAGCCATAGCCCTTCCACTTAATAAGATACTGGAGCTTACCCTGCACCAGACAAGAATCGAGGAACTCCTGGATCTCAAATTCAGGCTGACCTTCGACTAACACTGGGGGAGGAACAGGAATATGACGGACTTGAGTGGCTGGTTTTAGAAGAGAAACATGAAAAGAATTAGATATTTTAAACTCTGCAGGTAATTGGAGACGAACAGAAGAAGAATTGATTATTTCAGTTATTGGGTATGGACCAATAAACCTGGGCCCCAGTTTGAGAGAGGGGATCTTCAACTTAATATTTTTGGTAGATAGCCAAACAGAATCTACCACTTTGTATTGAGGAGCCACTCTACGAGATCTATCTGCAGCTTTCTTTTGAGCAGAGGAAGCTGCAGAAAGAGAATTATGAACTTTGGACCAAACCTTAGAAAAATGATTGACAGAGGAATTAGCAGAGGGTACAGTGGAATCTAAACCAGAAAAAGAAAATGCTTTTGGATGTAGCCCATTTACAATAAAGAAAGGAGACTCCCCAGAGGAGGCGTGAGTGGCATTATTGTAGGCAAACTCTGCCCAGGGCAACAATTCAGCCCAAGAGGACTGGTTATCAGAAACGTAGGATTTGATTCACTCTTTGGTTTGGGGATGGTAAGCAGTTGAGAAGGATAAATCAATCCCAACTAACGAGCAGAAAGCTCTCCAAAACTTCGAGACAAACTGAACTCCTCTGTCAGATACAATGTTAACAGTTAACCCATGCAACCTGAAAATATGAGAGATAAACAGATCGGCTAAGGTTTTGGCAGAAGGGAGGTGTGGAAGGGGAACAAAATGGCTCATTTTACTAAACCTATCCACCACCACCCAAATTACAGTTTTACCCTGGGAAGAAGGCAGATCTACAATGAAATCCATCGAAAGATGGGACCATGGCTTCTCAGGGATTGGTAACGGATTCAACAGACCCTGTGACAATTGACGAGAGGATTTAGACCTTTGACAAATTGGACAGGAATTTACAAAAGCCTTAGCATCCTGTTTAAAAGAAGGCCACCACACATGGCGGGATAACAAGGATATAGTTTTGGCAATGCCAGGATGCCCAGCCATCTTGGAGTTATGAACCTCTTCCAGAACTTGTTCCCTCAGCTCCTCAGGCACAAACATTCTCCCAGCTTGAGTGTCTGCAGGAGCAGAAGATTGGACAGGGGATAACAAGGTGGAGAGGTCAGAATCCAATGCAGCTACAATCAACTCCCTAGGAATGATGGGGATGCACTCACTAGAGTCAGAGGAGGTAGATTCAAAACTCCTAGAGAGTGCATCAGCTTTGGTGTTTTAGATCCAGGCCTGTAGTTTAAGGAAAAGTTAAACCTGGTAAAGAACAACGCCCATCTAGCTTGCCGAGGGTTTAGCCGTGTGGCCGATTCTATATAAAGCAGGTTTTTATGGTCTGTATACACTGTTAACACCTTCAAGTAGATGCCGCCACTCCTCAAAGGCCCACTGGATAGCCAACAATTCCCTGTTCCCAATATCATAGTTTTACTCTGCAGGAGAAAACTTCCTTGAGAAAAAGGCGCAGGGATGTAATTTGTTGGTTATCGGGTGCCTTTGGGAAAGGACTGCCCAGCACCCACTTCAAAAGCATCTACCTCCACAACAAATGGTAAGGCAGTATCTGGTTGCTGCAGAATAGGGGCAGAACTGAACTCCTTTTCGAGGTGTTCGAAAGCTTGAACTGCTTCTGGGGGCCAAATACTAGGGTCAGCACCCTTTTTGGTCAAGTTAGTGATTGGGGCAACTACTAGGGAAAAATTCTTGATGAATTGGTGGTAATAATTTGCAAAACCGAGGAATCTTTGGGTTGCTCGTAAAGAAAGGGGTTGGGTCCATTCTTGGACTGCTCTCACATTCCCTGGATCCATCTCAAGACCCCTGTTAGAAATGTTAAAACCCAAAAATTGAACAGAGATAACTTCAAAAGTACACTTCTCAAGTTTTGCATACAGATTATTTTCTCAAAGTCTACGTAAAACCTCACAAACACGATTCCTGTGTTCAACCAGATTAGAAGAGAAAATAAGAATGTCATCAAGATAGACCACTACGAATATCCCCAGCAGGTCCCGAAAGATGTCATTGACAAATTCCTGGAACACTGCGGGGTGGCGTTACAAAGACCGAATGGCATTACCAAATACTCGTAGTGGCCATCCCTGGTGTTGAACGCTGTTTTCCACTCATCCCCTTCCCTGATAGAAATGAGGTTATAAGCCCCCCTAAGATCTAGCTTAGGGGGGGCTATAGTCTATACAGGGACGAAGACCACCATCTTTTTTCCTCACAAAAAAGAACCCAGCCCCTGCAGGGGAACAGGAAGGCCGAATGAAGCCTCTTTCCAGGTTTTCCCGAATATATTCTTTCATTGCCTGGGCTTCTGGCAATGAAAGAGGGTATGTCCTCCCACGAGGGGGCGTAGACCCTGGGATCAAGTCAATTGGGCAATCATACGGTCGGTGTGGGGGTAAGGTCTCTGCAGCCTTTTTAGAGAAAACATCCTCAAACTCAGCATAAGCTGCAGGTAACCCCTCTAGAGAAGTAGTAGCTACTACTTGAGGAATACAGACCCCACCACACTTTGAACCCCATTGGACTATCTTTTTCGAAACCCAATCAATCCGAGGGTTATGCCTCTGGAGCCAAGGTAACCCCAAGATGAGAGGAGAAGTAGCACCCTCAATGAGGTATAGCGCAATCTCCTCACTGTGCAAATTATTTACAGTCTTAGAGAGTAAGACAGTTTTCTTAGACACTATACCTGACCCTAAGGGTCTTTTGTCCACTGCCCAAAAAAGTTCCCCTCTGCCCCTGAATCCACAAAAGCAGACACTTTGACAGAGCCCGTAGGCCAGGTTAGTTTGACCGGAATCAAAACCTTGGAGGCAGATTGGGGAGAGGAGACTCCTGCGCCCAAATGGAGCTCCCCTTCTCCATTTAGGTTAGGGAGCCTCCCTTTCCTCCTAGGACAGAGGTTCAAGAAATGACCCTTTTAACCACAATAAATACATAAACCTTGGGAATGCCTGCGTGCCTTTTCCTCAGGAGTTAGATGAGATATGCCTAACTGTATAGGTTCCTCCTGAGGTAGAGGCACAGAGGGGTATGAAAACTTAAAATTGGTCACCATATTACACTTAACATTAGTAACCCCAGAATAAGTAGAACAACCACTCTCACCCCTTCTCTCCCTTTGTCTCCTATCTACCTGGATGGCGAGAGACATGAGGTCATCCAGGTTGGAAGATAGGGGGTAATTAACAAGACTGTCCTTGACAGGATCAGCTAACCCCAAGCGGAACTTACTACGTAGAGCCATGTCATTCCACCCGGTTTCTACTGCCCACCGGCGGAACTCACCAATACACCTCCGCATCCCTTCTCCCCTGGCGCAACTTACGAATCGCGGAATCGGCAGAAGATGCGCAATCCGGGTCATCGTAACGAATTGCCATGCTGTTAAAAAATGCCTCTAGGGAATAGCGTGCCAGGTCACAAATAGGCAGCCTTAGGGCCCAAATTTGGGGGTCACCCGAAAGCAGGGTCATAACAAACCTTACTTTCTCCTCACCAGATGAAAATGAGTGAGAAAAGAAACCAGGGTACAGTTTGCATGCCTCCTTAAACACAAAAAATTTGGTGCGATCCCCACTAAACTTTTCGGGGAACACAATTTTGGGTTCATGGGGTCTGGTAGTATTACCCCACATAGCAGAAGAACCCACAGGAGAAACAGGAACAGGCAGCTGCTGCGGAACTTGCAGATTCTCCGGCTGACGGGTTAGATTGTGAAAACCCTGTAGGAGATTGTTCTGCTCCCGCTCATGGTCCTCCAAGTGCTTTGGTGGTAATGGGAGGAGTTGAAGCAGGAGGAGCAGCAGCATCATCGTGACTTTCGTCCTCCATGGCCCGTGATAATGTCACGGCCGGCACCCGATACCAGAACAAATGCCAAGCACCCTGGTCTCGGCTCGGCTTCACCAGTAGTGTGACCACCATTGGGCTTCGGGAGGAGCCCTCAGCTTACTTGGGTGCCACCTGGACTTAACAAGGGGTGCATGGCTAGATGTTCTGGCTGGCGAAGGGGCACGGCTGTTAGCAGAGTCTTTTGGGCCGAAGGTCACGGTACAAATGGAGTAGGCAAGAGAATCGTCAGACAGGCAAGGTCGAGGCAGGCAGATATCAAGAATCGTCAGGCAGGCAAGGTCGAGGCAGGCAGATATCAAGAATTGTCAGGCAGGCAAGGGTCAAACCGGGTTGTCAATCAAGGGGTTAAGCAGGAAGAGTTGTCGTAGGCAGGCGAGGGTAAGGATACAGAATGCAGAATAGTCAGGAACAGGCTGGGTCAAACACGGGTAATCAAATGGACTAGATACAGAACAGATCAGACGCACAAGGCTCAGGAACCACTAGAAACAAGTTCTATCACGGGCACTGGCACCGGAGTCAGAATGGGCCTAAAATACTTTCAGATTTTGCGCCAAAACGTGCCCCCTAAGAAACCAAGATGGCGCCAGCGCTGGAGGCAGGAGGAGCGCGGCGGCGTGGCTGCCGTCCACGCCGCCGCTCCACTAAACCACCAGGTATTTTTATTACATCTTGTCTTGCCATAACCTGGCAGAATCATCCTCATCAAGGGCACTGGTGAGTGTGTTATAAAAACAGAGGTAACTAATATAGATACGACAGTAAATAGTGGAGATGTTAGAAAAGAGTCAAAAGAAGAATTGAAATTTGACAGATTTTGCATGGTATGATGTATACCGTAAAACTGAGCAGAGTCTAGAACAGACAAAATGCTTTATCTGTATTTTAGCTGGATAAAGCATTTTGCTTTTGGACTGTGTTCGTTTTCGGTCAGTGGCCTCCTTTGAAGTAAGTGATAAAGAAGGTATCATTTTCATTGGTTGTGCTGCATATTCTTTTTACTCTTAAACATTGGCCTACTCGAATTCCTAGAATGGTATTTTTTGGATGTTGTGCAAGTAGAAGGCTATTGGTGTCTATTTTCTATATACTGAGGTTGATAAGTTGTTGTTTTCTTGGTCAAGATAAATTCAGATATCTAAAAAATGAATAGTATTGCTATCAAGTTGTGCTGTGGCCTTCAAAATGATATTGTTGACATTAAGGGCATTAACAAATTTCAAGAACTTTTTACTAGTGCTTGACCATATTAGCACTATATCATCTATGTAGTGCAGCCAGATTGGTAAATGTTGAGTATGTTCAAGCAGGTTGTCTCCAAATACCAGGTTTCTCTCCCACCAGCCTAGATAAATATTGACATATGAGGGAGCACATGTACTACCCATGACAAGGGGACTCCTCAATTTGACCATTCGCTTTGAGCTATCCCACTGGACCCCATTATTACATACCTTAATGAAACCAGGAGACAGAGATGGGTGTAAAATGGCCACAGCATTTATTCACATTTTATTAAATAAATAGGACCTTGCCAGCTTAACCCAAGGCAATATTCTAAAGCAAGAATTTAACAAGAGATCGCTACTATGCTCTGCCGCCAACATGAGAGAAGTTCAGCAGCCCTGCTGCTGGACCTGCATCTGCAGTGTGTCGATGATAGGAAATCCAAGCAGGCTGCCCCCTATCACAAGCAGTAGTAGCGTCTGTATCAATTAATCCACCGTGCAGTCACAGAAGAGAACCTCCTTTCTCCCTCTTCTAAACTTACCTGTGCAGTACTCTGACAAGGCCCTACCGCCAAAACAAGTCCAACTGAAAACCTTCAGTTGGGCTTGCCCCACCTTATCTTAATATAAATGTTGTAATAAATAATATCATAGAAAATAAATTAAAAACACAAATAGTCATAAAACATATAAACAATGTTGATTTATCAAACAAACCATACCACAGGATGGAATAAAATTGGTTAATGGCCTTATGATATACATATTTTTTACAAAACATAAACAGATTCCTTTTGTTAAATACTTTAAAATAAAAATGACTATGTGCAACTGCCTGCAAAGCCAGCCACCCTCCTCTGGATGTATTTTGTTTGGGCAAGTTGAAGCCATGCAAACTTACTAGTAGGTTGCCTGTCATATGAAAAGCCAAAGCCTAGGAAATTGTATTATCTTGCCACAAATTACCATTTACTCTGCCCCATGCGTTAGACTAGGATGTTTACACAGGCAATTTTATTTCATCCTGGATACCAAATGTACTTTCTTATTAATAATGGAGTGATGGTCGACCTGCCCCATCTGCTCCAGAGGCCCCAGCTCAGAGGCTAATGTCATCAAACCACCTTGCCATGTTGCTTCCCTAAAAGCCCCTTTACTAAGTAGTGTCCTCCCACCAGCCACAAGTGTCCAGCTCAGAGGGCCCAGTATTAGAGGGTAAGGCCAACCAACCCCTTTCCCATGCTACTACCTTAGCAACCCCAACTACATAGACCTCCCTCCAGCCGCAAGTGCTCAGTTTAGAGGGCATAGCTTAGAGGGTAAGATCTCCCAACCATTTTGCCTAAAGTCTTGATATCATGGTCACTGTAGTGACAATTAATCATTAAGAATACTGATAACCCTGTCATGACTGGGATGGGGGCCAATAATTACTCGCTTGGGTGTACTCTCAATCGCCCCCCCATATAACCCGAGTTTTCCCAGTACCCTATGAACTAAAATCTAGGGGTTCCTATCGGAGTGGTAGTAACCCTAAGTGTAATCCTAAAAGTATTTCTGGTCGTTAGATGCTCATTGTAACAAATTTCCAGCTATGCATTAATTTTACTATAGATGTGGCCTCTAGATATGTTAGCCGCTGTACTACGTTACCTTATTCCACCAAGGGTAGCATAACATATGCAGGACCCATAGTAGCAGGCCACCAGCCGCATGTGCCTTCCAGCATGGTGGGTAAGCCCGATTGTATGCTTCAAGCAAGGTATCTCAATGTCCCACCATGGGCCACTGTAGCCTACTGTATGCAGGAACCAGGTAACACTTGCAGTATCCATCATACCGGCAACCAGCCTCTTGTGTCCTCCAGCATGGTGGGTACAGCTGATTGTATGCTTCGACCCAGGTATCTCTATGTAACGTGACACCTCCCAGAGACCAACGCTCTTAGAGAGGAAACATCCAACCATGGGCCACTGTAACACATTCATGATCCGTGCACACTTGCAGCATACACCGTACCAGCCACCAGCCCCCATTTTTCTCCAGCATGGTGGGTACGCCAAATAGCATGGTGGATACGCCAGATTGCATGCTTTGACCCAGGTATCTTGATGTAAAGTAACACCTCCCAGAAAGGAAACATCCAACCATGGGCCACACATGCATGATCCATGCAACACTTGCAGGATCCCCTTACCAGCCACCAGCCGCTTATCTTCTCCAACACAGCTCAACCACGCTGTGGAAACCAGCGCTCCGACAGCCCAACCACGCTGTGGAGACCAGCGCTCCGACAGCCCATCCACGCTGTGGAGACCAGCGCTCCAACAGCCCTTCCATGCTGTGGAGCCCAGCGCTCCGGCAGCCCTTCGACACTGTGGAACCCGATGCTCTGGCAGCCCTTCCACGCTGTGGAGCCCGCGCTCCAGCAGCCCTTCCATGCTGTGGTGCCCTGCACTTCAGCAGCCCTTCCGTGCTGTGGAGCCCGTGCTCCGGCAGCCCTTCCACACTGTGGAGCCCCATGCTCCAGCAACCCTTGCACACTATAGAGCCCGCGCTCCAGCAGCCTTTCCATACTGTGGAGCCCTTGCTCTCCAACAGCCCTTCCATGCTGTGGTGCCATGCACTTCGGCACCCTTCCACGTTCTGGAGCCCGCGCTCCAGCAGCCCTTCTACACTGTGGAGCATGTGCTCCAGCAGCCCTTTCATGTTGTGGAGCCTGCGCTCCAGCAGCACTTCCGTGCTGTGGAGCCCGCGCTCCAGCAGCCCTTCCGTGCTGTGGAGCCCCGTGCTCCGGCAGCCCTTCCACACTGTGGAGCCCCGAGCTGCAGCAGCCCTTCTGAACTATGGAGCTTCCACATTGTGATGACCCATGCTCCAACTGCTTTCTGCCCAGACAATCAAAACTAGGCTCTTTGAAAGTAAAGGCTAGCTGGGGAGTTAAGTGACCAGCTTAAGTACAGTATACCCACCTCTCTCCGCAGCACACAAAAGGAAGCTGCAATAGCAGGCTCGTATGATATAATATTGGGGGCTGTTAATTCTATATACTTGCCCCGATACAGTGAAATTGCCTCTTACCCCCAACTGTTATGTAGTAGTATTATTATCGTTTTTTGCAGGTGCTATGGATTTCATGCAAACGCATGAAGTGAAATTACCACTTTTCCCAGAGAGAATGCTTGCAAACACCATCTGCCGTCCTGGATTACTTGACATGCTGGCCACCCAAATGCTAGGGGTCAGTTGGGCAAGTGTAACCTGCCAGCCACTTGTCCCTACTACTGCAGGACTCCTGCCCATCAAGACCCTGTCTCGCTACAATTTTGCTACTCGGCCCAATCGACTCTGGCCATAGCCCCCAAGGCAAGCATCCCGACATTGTTCTAGTTTCAAGCCACAGGCACTGCAAGACCTGTATGTTGGAGTTGTCTGCTATAACTACATATACTGTATATGCGCATACCCTTAAATACAGTAATCTGCATCTGGGCCTGGTGGCTGCTGCATACTTACCCCCGGTATCAGAGGATTACTATATGTAGGTTCCATCTGCAGTAGCAGCGGATTGTCCTCTGAGCAGAAGCTGAAATCAGTAACTCAATAAAGGCCATTAACATAAGTCAGAATCTGATGATAGGCTGCTGACTCGAATAACTTTATCTATAGAAATACCATACAATATGCAGATTTCTGAAAGTAACACCCAGAAAATGTATTGTCTTCCAGTATACTACAACTACAGCTCTCTGTATTGTTTAAATAGTTGCTGTAGCAGCAGGTCAGTGTCACAGCCAGGATTTCTATAAAATACAGAGGGTACCCCTTTTGGGCCCAAATGTGACTTCCATGCTGCCTGAGTGACTACAGTATGATTGTAAAACAGCAAATAAACAGTAACAGGGGAATGTAATAAAAGTCGCAAAGAGCAAAACAATTCGCACCAATAAGACTAAAAATCAACATCTCGCAATGTAATATTGTTCCTTAAACTGTTATTGCATTGCGAATTTTAATTGCGCATTGCGACTTTTAATTGCGCATTGCGAATTTTAATTGCGCACTCATAAGAAGTGCTTGAAGGTGTCGTAATCTTTTGGAGCAAACATAACGACTTTTTCAGTAAGAAGTTTTATTACATTGACTGCGCAAAAGGTCTTTCACTGTCGGAAGTGGCCGCTAAACAGTTTCCGGGCTCGCAAAAGCTATATTAAATTCGCACAAAGCAAAATTTGTTCGCACAAAGGCATACCTTTTCGCATTGCGAATAGTTTTACCGTTAGCGATTTTTAGTACATTCCCCCGTAAGAGACTAACACCCCCCCCAAAGCTAGCAGTATAGTGAGGATTGAATGTGTATATACTGCAGCTAATAATCTTATGTAAAAGCAAGAGCTCTGTCACATGTTCCATGACAAACTCACAGGGGGAACTGTCTTACCACTTTAGAACTACTTTGCCCTATGCAACAAGCATGAGTGACAGTGTTCAGCCTCTATAGGGTATGACCGGACAGCGTGTGTGTGTGTGTGTGTATGTGTATATGTAAGTCAATAAAGCCCAGTAAAATTAGAGGTGAGACTCTGAAGACAGGCTGCTGAGTCAAGTAACAATATCTATAGAAATACTGCCCACTGGCCTCTCTGTATAGTCTAATGAGTTGCAGTAGCAGCAGTTCAGTGTCACAGGCTGGGTTTCTATATAATACAGAGGGTGCCCAGGCTGACTTCCATGCTGCCTCAGTGACTAGTGAGATTAACTGCTGTATAACAGCAAATAAACAGCAAGAAACTAACAAGCAGCTGCCCAAATAGCAGTTTACTGAGGAGTTAAAGTGTATATACTGCAGCTAATAACATTATATTACAGAGAGAGCTCTGCCGCATGTTTCTACCTGCTCAGAAGATAAGGAAGTAAACTGCTTCTTCCCCTGACATCACATCCCTCTCTTACTCCACCCCTGGGCCTGGCCATCTCCTGCTTTAACTCATTCCTTCTCACCTAAACACAGCTACATGTGATTCTGCACATCTCTGACCTAGACCAGTATAATTTGGCTGCTGGTCATTCGGATCCCTTGTCATGCAGCCCCTGTCCTTATAGCTCCAGGGCTTTCCTTAACTGTCCCCCTTAGTTGGTGGTAATATTTGCTGTTAAATGTGAAATAAGTACAAATTCTAATAATTCAACCTCAAAAGTCATTATGTTCTATGAATTGCTGTCCACGCTGCATGAGAGTATCTCTGACAGCAGTCAAAGTAACCTCATGTGGAATACTAGTGTATAATGATTCCACGTCTATGTATTGATCAGTGCCTAGAGTGATGCCATTCAGACCTCTTGTTGCATCTGTAGTATCTTGTATGAAGGATAATAGACAATTTACAAAAGGTTTTAAGATTTCATCAATGTATTTGCTAGAGGGTTCAGTCAAACTTCCAATCCCTGATACTATGGGATGCCCTGGGGGAGACCTAGAGTTTTTATGTATTTTGGGGATGGTATAAAAAGTGTGAATTACTGGTGATGTAACTGTCATAAAATCTTCTTTATTGATTACCATCTTTTAAATAGAGGAGTAACTGTCTCCAAACAATGGGCAACAAACAAACGTACGTTATAGTGGTTCATATTTAGAAAAGCAATCTGTAGAACAGTAAAGTCTGCAATTTTTTAGTTAGTGTTTTCATTAATACGAGGGTATCTAAAATACTCCAAATATTTTTAGAGCATCATACATGAATGAAAATCAGGTTATTATGCCCTGTTTTTTTATTTGAGGCAAACAATTCAGCCTTTTTTCTCATTTGGTATAGTATTACTATTCTTTATTTTTGGAATGACTTGAACATTAGCATAGATGTTAACTGTGGACTACCTCCATTACCGTTACATTGTCAGTAATTTCCATTTTGTAGATACAGTACAATAGTCCAATGAGCTGCAATTAATGGCACTCACAATTTCCTGTCATAAAATATAAAGAATGTAACTTAATATAAGCTGTAGTCAGCATATCTCACTAACATCTTTAGCTGGGCATGCAAGATAGTTTAAAAGAATAAATCAAACCCTAATGTAGATCTATTCTACCAGATAAAACACTCTCAGTCAACATAATTTTGGAGCATCTAGGTATATTTTACTTCTTTTTTAAAGCAAGAACAGATGATGATACATGTACGGCATTATTATGGTGCACCAAACTGTATTTTATTAACAGTTTCTGTGGGTGAAACATTAATAGGAAGCCTGTTAACACCAGTAAAAATGATGGGGTTGATTTATGAAGTCTCTATATATTTTAGTTACCGCTTAGTAAAAGTATATCTAGTCTTAATAATTCAAAGGATTTGGACAATTATTTAATGCACTGGGAAACAACTGTACTTGCTATATTCTTTATCTTGTGCCCTAAGAGAACTTCACACATATACTAGTCCTGTTAGGCCTTCTTCTCTGCTTTCCCCATCTACTTACAGGTAGTGATGGGGGAATTTGGCGCGTTTCGCTTCGCCGAAAAATTCGCAAATTTCCCATGAAATTCGCAAACTGGCAAAAAATTTGCGAAACAGCGCCGGCGTCTCGTTTTTGAACCTTAAACCCCCCGAATTGCTGTTCTAGCATAGAAGACGTTCTGGGATCAATTTGGAGTGGTTTGCAGCCTTTCGGATAAAAAAAACTCGATTCGAGTTGAAAAAACTCGATTTGATTCATATTTGCGGGATGATCGTATTCACCCGAGTTTATAAAATAGATTTTTTTAATAAATTGCAATTGGTCAGATTTCGAGTTCAAGTACTGTAAGTTTATAGGAGTTTTAAATAACTCCCATGAACTCAAATTCAACCCTTGATAAATCTGCCTCTTAAAGATGTCACCAGAGGGTCACAACCTAATTACCTCCTGACAGCAGACTATTTATTTGCAGTTCCCTTTGAAGCAAAAACTTTATTAGTTATAAGGGTTCACTGTCCAAAGTGCAGTTGCAGACCAAATTCTCCATGTTTTTTACCCATAGTGCAGCATTTTCATTAACTCAAGTGTAATTAAATCCACACGGGACATTGCACCCACCACAACTGTGTCTGATAGCAAATTGGATGCAAGTAGTGATGGGCGAATTTGTCCATTTCGATCCGGCACGTAATTCGTGAATTTCCTTAGAAATTCGCAAAACGGGCAACAAATTCATGAAACACAGATTTTGACACGGCGACAATTCACCGGTATCAAAATTGACATTTGACGCTCATTAAAGTCAATGGGTGTCTCAGCAAATTCACAAATTTATTCGCCAGATGCAAAATGCGGAAATTCGCTGCGGATTCACGCCTGACAAATAAATTCGACCATCACTAGATGCAAGTACATTTTTATACTAGGGATTGTGTCACTTCTAACTCTTGGCTTCAAAATTATGTTTGCTTTCGATTTTTTTGGACCAAGTCTGCTGTGCCTATTGACTCAACCCATTGTGGGAACCACCACATTCTGGGTAGAGGTAATTAAAGGGTTCCACAGACTGCATTATTCCGGCATCGAGCAGGCAGTTACAAGGGGCAGCAAAAAGCTTTCAACCCGGAAATTCGGCTTCATTAGTGCAAAGAGCGCAATGCACTAGCAATGCTGCCCCCTTTTGACCCACTTCGACTCTGATTTTTAAGCGTGGATTGGGAGAGGGGGTTGGCAATCTAGGCTACTGCTATAGACGGCAGCAGCCCCTGAATCAGGGCTGTATCTATCATCTATATCTATCTATCAATCTATAGAAAGTTAAAAGACAAATTTATACAATAATAAATATGTTCCTTGACATATTGCTTTTTGATTTTTCTGTATTTTTTTTGATTCACTTATAATTATAGATAATGAAATTAATTTGCAGGAAAAATAGTCTTAATTTCTGAACAATCTATTCTCACTTTACCATGGAAAACATAAAGGGACCCTCACTAAGCTCGAGTGAAGGAACAGAGGAAAATAGAGGAAAAAAACTTTGATTTTCAAATGTTTTTTTTTTGGCTACTTCGACGATCGACTACGACCTTCGACTTTGAATCGAACGATTCGAACTAAAAATCGTTTGAATATTCGACCATTCGATAATCGAAGTACTGTCTCTTTAAAAATTTCTTCGACCCCCTAGTTCGCCACCTAAAACCTACCGAGGCCAATGTTAGCCTATGGGGAAGGTCCCCATAGGCTTTTCAAGGTTTTTCTGATCGAAGGATAATCCTTCGATCGATGGATTAAAATCCTTCGAATCGTTCGATTTGAAGGATTTGATTGTTCGACCGAACGATTATTCCTTCGATCGTTCGAACGAACGAATTGCGCTAAATCCTTCGACTTTGATATTCTTAGTAGAAGGATTTAAATTCGGCAGTCGAATATCGAGGGTTAATTAACCCTTGATATTCGACCCTAGGTAAATGTGCCCCTAGATGTAGCTCCCATTCAATATAAAATGAAAGCACTTCTTTTTCAGTTCATCTAGGAAATGCATATGAATCAGTTTAAGTCACAATTATGTCTTAGTGCAGAAAAAATGACTTATTTTTAAGCTAAACATTTTTTATTAGATTAAAATATTACAACTTATGTGTTTAACAGACATTTGAAACTCTGTATTTGCTTAGAGAGTTTTGCAAACCGGCTAGAAGATATGATTCTAACATGCTATTGCATGATTTACAGTATGGCTTGTGGTATGACAATGGAAGAGGTTGTACTGGCAGATTCATTAGATAGTTTTATTGGGACAAAAAGTTTAAACTCGCTGCACATGTGTCTTTTTTCAACCTAAATTACCATGTATGCTTTCTGAAGAGTAAGAAGCTCAGCTCTTATTAACTACTGTTGACTAAATTAGTGGTACTGCCAATGCATTAAATATAAATTATTTTTTAATTTTGCTGCATTGGTTTGCCACAGATAGTTATGAACCAACAACTTGAAATTATGCTATAACGCATGTAGATATCTAGAATGAATTACAAAGTAATAGAAAATCTGGTTGATAGTGACCTTGTGCCATTGTTTTATTTCATTGTATATGTTACAAAAAATCATACACTTGTTCAACAAAAGCAGTAAACCCTTAGCTTAAAGATTGCATCCATTTGATGGGTAAAAAGGTCCCCTGCTATTTGTCTATATTGTCCTCTAATGTACTTGTAAAGTATAATCATATCCCCTCGCAAGCGCCTTTTTCCCAGAGAAAACAACCCCAACCTTGACAGTCTACCTTCATAATTTAAGTCTTGCATCCCTATAACCAGTTTAGTTGCACGTCTCTCCAGCTCATTTATATCCCTCTTAAGGACTGGAGTTTAAAATTGCACTGCATACTCCAGATGAGGCCTCACAGGGACCTATAAAGAGGCATAATTATGTTTTCATCCCTTGAGTTAATTCCCTTTTTTATGCAAAACAGAACTTTATTTGCTTTAGTAGCCACCTGTATGTATGTATATTTTTATTTGTAAAGCACTCCTTGAGGGCAAAGCACTGTACAACAAAACAATAAATTAGTAGTAACAAACAATGGGTCAGAATAAAATGTAACAATAACTGCATTATTAGAATACAATTCACATAAATATAAAATATAATTAAAATGCAGATTAAGTGCTCATTGTCAAGGAAACAAAAGGCTAGCTACCCCGTAGGGCTTACAGTCTAAATGGATAATGACACTGCCCAGAATTAGACAATTTATTATCTACAAAAAACCCTTGATCATTTTCATTTAAGGAAACTCTCAACATACTTCCATTTAGTGTTTAACTTGCATTTATATTATTTTTGCCAAAGTGCATAACCTTGCATTTATCAACATTGAACCTAATTTTCCAGTTTGCTGGCCAGTTTCCCAACTTAGACAAATCACTCTGCAAAGTGGCAGCATCCTGCATGGAACCTATAGTTCTGCACAATTTAGTATCATCTGCAAAAATAGAAATCGTACTTTCAATGCCCACCTCCAGGTCATTAATAAACAAGTTGAAAAGCAAGAGACCTAGTACAGAGTCCTGCGGTACTCCACTAACAACACTGGTCCAATTAGAAAATGTTCAATTTACCACCACTCTTTGTAGTCTATATTTTAGCCAGTTCTCTATCCAGGTACAAATACTATGTTTGAGGCCAACATTCCTTAATTTAAACAGTATCCTTTTGTGTGGCACTGTATCTAATGCTTTAGCAAAGTCTAAGTAAATCACATCCACTGCCATCCCAGAATCGAGGTCCCTGCTTACCTTCTCATAAAAAGTCTGGCAAGATCTATTATGCATAAAACCATGCTGGAACACACTCATATGATTATGATTTGCTATAAAGTCCAGTATCTTATCCTTTATTAAGCCTTCAAAAAACTTTCCTACCACTGACGTCAGACTAACTGGCCTATAGTTTTCAGGCTGAGAACAGGATCCTTTTTTGAATAGAGGCACCACAATTCGCCAGTCTCTCTGCACTATGCCAGACCTCAATGAATCCTGAAAAATTAAATAAAGAGCTTTGGCAATCACAGAGCTAAGATCGCTAAGTACCCTGGGATGAATACCATCTGGTCCCGGACCTTTGTTTATCTTAACATCATCTAGTCTCTTTTGAATTTCATCATGTGTGAACCATGCATCATTAGTTGTATTACTAGATTTGGGACTATTAAGAAGGAAACCGTCATTTGTGTAGACAGACGAAAAATATGAGTTCAGAATCTGTGCTTTATCTTTGTTTTGATCAACCAGCTGACCTCCCTCTGATACTAAAGGTCCCACCCCTTCCTGCTTTATTTTTTTTACTATTAACATATTTTAAAAATAATTTTGGATTATTATTACTGCTTGCTGCAATATCCTTTTCTATATCAATTTTAGCTTGCCTTATAGCTTATTTACATGATTTATTGGCCCCATTGTACCTTATAAATGATTTGGCTGTCCTAGCTAACTTGAAAGCCATAAAAGCAGTCTTTTCTTACCCAACTCAAAACCTACACTTCTGTTGAACCAAAAAGGTTTTGGTTTGCAACGACGATCCTTGCTTACAAGGGGAATATACTGACATGTATATTTATTAAACAGCATTGTAAAGACTTCCCATTTTTGTTCTGTGTTTAACCCTGTGAAAAGCATTTCTGAAAAGTAATAGTATTTATGGGCCTTTTTATTTACATTCTTTTTTTTGGTTACCCGAATCAAACTTTTTAGCTCTAAAAATCATGTACGTAAGTAATTACTCTAAGCCATGAAAAATGTATATCTATTAAGTGTAGAAACCACAAAAAACTCCATCTAAAAGTTGGCAAGGTCATGTAGAAGTCAATGGGGGGAATATAATATTAGTCGATAAAGCAAAAATTGTTCACAATAATTTGAGCCAGTGTATGTAATAAAACTTCTTAATGAAAGTGTTACTTTTGCACCATGGCTTTGTGTAGCTTCAAGTTGACGTGGATATTGTATCTGTATACTTTCTTACTAACCCTTTCCCCTCCTAATACCCCCTCCCTTTTTTTATTTCTGTATCCTCATCTCTCCCCCTCCCTGCTTTAAAATTTGAAAATAAAGAATATTTCAAAGAAAAAGTTACGTTTGCTCCAAAAGTTTACACCACTTTCAAGCATGTGTTAAACGTTCACAATGTGCAATTATGATTATTCTGGGGTCAGTATTTTTCCCACTCTAAAGCCAATTGGAAAATTAGGAAAAGGCTTCATCTTATGAATGAATCTTTTTTTCCTATTTATGTGATTTATGAAACAATTAACACATGTTAGTGTAAAGAACTTTAGCAGAGGAGAAAGGATAGACATTATTGCACATAGTGAAACAATATGAAGTGCAAGAAGTGTGTTTGGATGAAAGTACATTTAATAAATAGAGAAAATAATCTTAAGATTTTAATCCATGTTACATGACCAAAGTTATGACTGTAATCCTTGTCATTGTACTTTGGTTAAGTTGAATTCCCACAGTGGGTTGTGTCAATGGCTACACCAAACTCTCACCCAGCAAATTGTTAGTGAACACTGGTCTCCAAAAGTGACACCCACTTACATGGTAGCTTGCATGTTATTCATGATCCTTTAGATGCACTTTTATGCTTGTTTTGATGCATTGACCACAATTGAGGTGGGTGAGATATTGATACAGGTATCCTAGGTAAAAAGTTATGACTGTAATCCTTGTCACTGTACTTTGGTTAAGTTGAATTCCCACAGTGGGTTGTGTCAATGGCTACACCAAACTCTCACCCAGCAAATTGTTAGTGAACACTGGTCTCCAAAAGTGACACCCACTTGCATGGTAGCTTGCATGTTATTCATGATCCTTTAGATGCACTTTTATGCTTGTTTTGATGCATTGACCACAATTGAGGTGGGTGGGATATTGATACAGGTATTCTAGGTAAAATGTTGCATTGTTGATAAAATTGCATTTTGCACACTAAGTAAAATGTGGCAGTTTATGAATGCAGCTACAAGTGGTTAAGCTACAGAGAACGCAAATGCTGCACTTATTGATGCTATTTAGTAAAGGTACTTGTGTCTAAACATGTTCCTTGCACTTATGTTTAGTTGCTCCAAGTGCCAATGCATCTGCCCTTCCTTCTCTACTGGATATTTCATGGTACCACCCCATGCTTCCTCTCTGCTGCTGTGTTATTCAATGGCTTGACCCACTGTGTAAATTATTTCTGGGACCACTGTTTAAATTATTTCTGGGGCCACTGTGCCAGGAAAGGATAGAACTACTGTGTCATGCTGGGACAACTATGTCATGAAATACTGGGCCAACTGTGTCATGAAATGCTGGGTCAACTGTGTCATGAAATGCTGGGCCACTGTATCATGGAATGATAGTCACTGCAACATCAAAATGCTGGAGCCACTGTGTCAGAGGGAATTGCATTGTTGATTAAAAAAATGTGATTGGTGTCTTAAAATTGCACTTTGCGCAATGTATATATATATATATATATATATATATATATATATATATATATATATATATATATTAAATGCTTTGAAACAAAACATAGTTACTTATTTAAATGTTGAACGGGTAGTTCTGTTGCTTTTTATGCATTCTGTTCACTGAATTTTGTTTACTGCAGTTATTTTATTTTAGCCCCTAATAGCCTGTGGCCTTAATGCATTAATGTTTGAATATAACAGGGAAACAGAGATGTGTTGAAAACTTTGTGCTTTGTCAGAGCTAAGTGTTTAACACAACTGCAGGTTCTCATTTTGTAACCAAAAGAACCAGCTCAGCAGCACTAATTGTAAATCATGTGGAGTTTAGCAAACTATAAGCTACAACAAAAAGCCCTAAAGCCATATGTCATGAGATAGAAGGTAAAAAAAAACACTCAAATACACGATTCAGCACGTTTAATTATGCCATAGACCATTAGCCAAAGGGAATTTATCTACATTAAATAGTACGTAGGGGTTTAAATTAAGAAAATAATGAGTTTCCCCATGAATAATTTCTTGGTGCTGGTGACTTATATCCCTCTTTGCTGACATTTGTTAAATTGGGAGATCAAATGTGTTTATGGTTTATACAAGTCATTCTGATAATATAGAAATTGTACTGGAATACTAATTGGCATGTTAGTTCTGATAATGTTAATGGAGAAATGCCAGCCCTTAGCTCTTGTCTTGTATCTTAGGGCACTGGATTTGGCTCCGTTGCAGGAATGGCTGGAGAGCTAAATCAAGTTCACTGCAGTGGTTTGTGTAGCAATGTACCATGGAAATGAGGATGATATGAAATATGTAAACTGAATGTATGAATCATCAAATGCTATTTCAGCTATTATGCAAATGCTTTGTGAGAACCAGGTTAGGAGAGCTGAAATGGTATATACGAGTAGTGTGCTCAGTTAAAGTTCAACATTTACAGGCAATTAATCTTAGCCATTAATTAATTTGTCAAAACAAATTCTGCACATACTGTATATAGATGCAGAATGGAGCAATGTAATACAATGCAATGCTATGTCTGCATCAGCTTCAGATCTTCTTTCACTGAAATATAAAGAGGTCCTTCCCAATGACTAAAATGATATAGGGGATTGTAGCACAGTGTAAGGCTAATTAAAGTATGCAATGATAATAAAAGAGGTAGCAGGGTTATATAGGCACTCATCTGGTATTTGCAAAATGACCAGCTCTAGAAGGGGGTTGAGTTCATGTCATATTACACAGACCTAACAACCTCAGAGGATAACAGCAAAGCTTGAGTGTCTGTTGCGAAGTTCAAGGAAGCTGAATCTCCCATGCGCTATTGCAGAAGGATTGTTATTGCTTCTAACAATGTATACTGAAAGTAATTTGTATATGGCCGTAAATATCCCTCCAGTAAGGGCATTCGCAGTGATGAAAGGGATGGGGTGCCATTCTGTCCCTTCTTTTTGTACTGTGAGTTGCATCTCACTTGGCAGGATGCATCACAGAGCCTTAAAATGTCAGTACCGGAGCATTCACATTACCATTCTGTAATCACTCTTTGCCATTGGACAAAGGAGGAAAGTGTGTCATTAAAGTGGAGAATTTGATCACATGCAATATTCTGCTGGTGACAGAGAGGACACAGGTACTAAATTGCTTGGCCCACTTTGTTATATATACTGGGGTCACTGTGCCATGAAAGGATGGAACTGCTGTGTCATGCTGGGCAACTATGTTATAAATGCTGGGCCAACTGCGTCAAGAAAAGCTGGACCGCTGTATGACAGAATGATATGGTCAATGTGTAAAATTCCTGAGCCACCATGTCAGGGTGTTACAGAACTATTCTATGCTTAAAGGAAAACTATAACCCCAAAATGAACACTTAAGCAACAGATAGTTACAAATAGTTTTCATCATATTAAGTGACATATTAAAGAATATTACCAAATTGGTCTATATATTTAAGTAAATCTTGCCCTTTTACATCTCTTGCCTTGAGCCACCATTTTGTGATGGTCTGTGTGCTGCCTCAGAGATCACCTGACCAGAAATACTACAACTCTAATTGTAACAGGAAGAAGTGTTGAAGCAAAAGACAGAACTCTATCTGTTAATTGGCTCATGTGACCTAACAAGTATGGTTTGTTGGTATGTTTATCTGCACAATGAATCGTACGGTCCCAGGGGGCAGCCCTTATTTTTTAAAATGGCAATTTTCTATTTATGATTACCTAACGACACAAAAAACTATATTATTATGATACTGGTTTATTTACATGAAGCAGGGTTTTACATATGAGCAGTTTTATTCTATATATTTTTATAGAGACCTACATTGTTTGGGGGGTATAGTTTTCCTTTAATGTGTGAAAGTTGCTTTGAGTCACTGAGCCTTTCAACTATGGTTTCTGTTTCTGGGACTCATGGTATACATTTACAATTTAAATAAGAAAAGCCGGTATGAAACTTTTCCTAATGAGCCTCAGGGGGAGGGGATTGGTGTTGGGGGGCTGGCAATAGGGGATCTGCGAGTGTTTGCCTGGCCTTTAAAATATTTTTTTGTGAGGGGCCCGTCGCCCAGCATTTCAAAGGAATGCCACTGGATGGCTTCAACAATGCTAGAATGCAGAGTGCATTGTGGCTAAATTGTCTTTTTAATATTATTAACATGCTTAGTTAACAGAGATAATGATAAATAAGTATATATAGTATGTAGTGTATGTAAATAGAAAAATAGAAAAATCTCAACTCAAATAATATCTAAACTACAGATTACTCAGTCAATGTGTGCAAGTTCAATATTTCATTAATAGTCCATTACAGTTTGTCAAAGATCAAAGATCCATATATCCTTTCATAGGATTAATCCTTGACTGCCTAAATCTGCAGATTAATCATTGATGGAAACCCACACATATCTCATTATAGATTGTCCATGTTACTATAAATATAATATTGTTCAAATCTGATTATGTAGCAATATATAGTTTTTTGCTGACTAACACTAAAAATTTGTTGTTTTTTCTCTTTAATTTGAGAGCTCATATAGTGCAATAATAATTAGTAATCACAAAAGCATTTACATGAACCAACAACGCTCGTTAAATATATAGTAATAAATCAATCCATTCCCTTATATGGAGAAGGATACTACTTCCTGCAAGGGGTGAGTACTACTGCTTTATTCTTGCTGACTTTTCCTTGAGCACTTCTTATCTCAAACCCACTTTGGCTTCTGTAAGGGCAAAACATTAGGACGTCCTTTTGTTCAGTCATCTGACTTTTCTAACCTATCGGCATTAGCTGATTTGATTGAGCTACCTATGAACAGACAGGACTCTTCTGGTATGGAAAAACTAATCTCCTCTATTGCTCTAGGCTTTGTTAAAGGTGTGTTTGAGTCATTACCCCGTTATGATTTGATCCTGTCCTTCACCTGCCTGCTTGCATTTCCTGCACTAACAATCTACTCTGGCAAGAAAAGCAAGTAAGGTAAACACATAAAAAATTAAATGAGAGGGAATAAGTTAAAAGAAGCACTTAAAAAGAAAAAGGGGAGCACAGATCAGTACAGGAGTGGAGTCAATCATTAGGTAGTTAATAAAGTTGGTTCGAAAAAGGGGATGGCCTTGGCAGGAATTAGTTGGGAGGTGGCTATTCTGGCCAAGCTTCTTTAGTGAATCTTACAAGCAACAGCACTGTGATAAGTATCAGGTGGGGTGTTCTGTATAAACTGCCATATTCTCATTGTCAGTCAAGCTGACTAGAAGATTCTGAAAGGTTCTGTCTTGCAAGCCCAAGTAACCATAACAGCATATGAGAATCTAGCATGGTCTTAAAAGTACAATTTATATGGAGGTTGAATTGAGCAAACCAACCTTTAGGACATACAATATATGCACATTTTGATGAAGAACACATTTCTGGTAAGTGTCAATGGTAAGTGTCAATATCCCTTTAAAGAAGTTTATTTTAAATAGAGCTTGCACAGTTGATGAATAACAGACACTTGCTAGAGGATAATAACTGGGTCATAAACATGCAAAGCTAAAAACAGGAACGTAAGAAGAACATGTCAGTGATTTAGAAGAAAATGAGACCCAGTGGGAAAATTGTGATAGCAACAAACCCATTCATTTCTGAGTGGTGCTAAGATTTAATTATGTATTGTCATCCAGCCTTTTAAATTTTTTAAACCTCCAAGCGACTTCAGATAAACTATATTCTTTTCAGTATGCTTATGCAACTTGGATGGAAAGGTTTAAAAGATTCTTTACTTCTGTATAATTCTCTTAACACTACTGATGTAGTCTTGATTTTTTGGACTACTTAAAACACGAGAGTTCATTCACAAAGGCAATGCATGGACAGTTTCTTATTTATATTTTTTAATTATTTTATATTTATTAATTATATTTTTTAACTAACAATATAATTTTCATCCTAGAATTCCCTTTACTTCAGGTCACCACAAACCCATTATGGCTAAATGGTTCAACATATGGTGGGATGGAGCAAAATTTGAAACACAAATTAGAAACCTGCAGTATAATCAATAAACAGATGAGAGAAGGAAGACCCTTCTTTTCAGAACTATGAGAGTCCTTATTTCCTCTACACCAGAAATAATGATGTGATAAGTTAAAAATAGTTAAAAGCGCAAAGCATTTTTTTAGCATGCGAGAAAAAAACTGACGCATTTCGTGCCTGTTGGGACACATATATAGGGATCACAACAATGGGACAAATGCTATCAACATCCTGAAATCCCATCACTAGCAAACAAGAATGTCGCTATAGTTTGTTTGCACCCTATTGTCAGGTGACTTTACTCTCTGGTGAACAGTTGTTAATCGACAAATTCACTAAAATGCTAATTTTTCCGGACCTTAACGCTTTTACCAGAGTTTACCTCAGACCAGGCGAACTGATAAAACAAAGCTACATCTTCCTCAATCTTATGTCAGTGACATCATATCCTGTATGCCGGAAATGCGTTAAAGTTGTAAAAAACGCTGGCAATTTTTAATTTTTTAAAGGGGGATTGCCTTCAAAAATCCAAACTATTAAATATTTATGTGTGAACAATTTTTTTAAACTAATTTGAGGGGCAGGCCACATTTGTTTAAGGGTGAGCTCATGTCTAGGGTATTAGAGAATCTCCTCTGTCTTTATTATGGCTCATTGGACATGTATTTGAAAAGGTGGCCACTTCAATCATTTGCATCAACATTACTAATAAAGACATCCATACCACTTTTAGGTACCTGCCCTATTCAAATTAACCTAAGGGTAAGAGTGCTAGTGAAGTTTCGTTAGGCAGAAAAGAAAGAACGCAATCGAAAATTCGCAATGAAATGCTTGCCAAGAGTCTCAGAGGCTGCTGAGACGCAACTTTGCATTTTTAGTGAATTAGCGTAGTGGTAACAAATTTGCACCTTGCAAAGTGGCATGGAGTGTGACGAAGCAGTTGCAGGTGAAAATTTTGCCCCATTGTCTTTTGCAGACAAGACAATTTCTGGTAGGAATACCTGAGCTATGGGAAATACAGGGGTATTTTGAACTTAAAGTTCTTATACATTTATATGTTGGTGTCACTTGTCAATTGTATCTTTTTTCTATCACAAAAAACAATGTAAAATCAATAGATATGTTTTTTGGAGAATTTTAAATAATAAATTAGTTCTGTTATTATTTTTCCTACATCTATTTTCCTACATCTCTTGCAGAAGTAAAATCTGTTTTTTTTTCCTCTACCCCATTAAGTGCCAAATTGATAATCATATCAGATTACCTTAATCTATTAACTATAATACCCTTTGCTACTCATCTGCTTCCATTATATGGGCTAAAATCATTTCAGATTGAAAACATAATAGGTTATCTCCATTTACTCCAATTAGGTATAATTTATGATATTAGTGCTACATGAAAGAAGGCAATGGTTTGGGTGACATAGAGTGAAATAGGTTGCTTTGCAGAAGATCTGAAGGGCATATAAATTAAGATATTACCATCACTGTCACATGGAAAACCAGAAAAAAGAAGAGTGATGAACAATGAAGACATAAAATAATTATTTGCTAGAGTCTAGTCTAGTCTGGAAGGAAGAATATAATTTGCATTGATACTCAACAGACTTTTTTTTCACTTGCTACTGCCTAATTAGTATTTGGATTTCACCGCCTATATATATTTTCAGCCTTGGAAAGAAGTAAACATGATTTTTGAGCTTTGAAGTCTTATGTATGAAAGATATGATTATGGTGAAGTAGCACAAGGCCACCAAGGTTAAAAGGAGAGAAAAGTATTAAATTGAAGGTTTGGAGAAAATTGCCATGATCTGTTAGAGGAAGAGCTAAGAGAGGTTACATATCAAAGACGATATAAAACAGGGAGGTCAGTGGATTGCAAGTCTGAAATGTAATGACGGTTCATAGGAGGCTTAACTAGAATACGTGGAAATTACTCAATAATAGAGGGTGCTGATTTTTTTTATTTTTCTAAAAAGAAGAAATAATAAGTACATTGGGTTTTGCATCAGTATCTATTTAATTAGTAGAAATACCAATTAAAGGTCTAGCAAGTCAGCAGCTTGTAGTGGTTGGTGTTAGGCAAATGTTGTCAGTGTAGAAATCTTATACAATACTTTTGACAGATATAAGCTACAAGTCTTATGCATACTTTGAGGTCAGTCTCACTTGTGAGGCTGTACTTGACAATGTAGTGAGGCCTGAATGTACCCTTTGCTCCCCATACATGGCAGTAGCAGCTGCTAGTTTTCTTGGTGTATTGTTTAAGGGGCACATTTACTAAGCTGGAGTGAAGGATTTGAAGTAAAAAAAACTTAGAATTTCAAAGGTTTTTTTTGGGTAGTTCGATCATCAAATAGGCTACTATGACCTTCGACTACAACTTCGACTTCTATCCGAACGATTCGAACTAAAAATTGTTTGACTATTCAACCATTTTTTCCTTCCCTTGTAGGATTTGCGGTAAATCCTACGATATCGATATTCGAATTCGTAGGATTTTACCTTGAGGGTCGAATTCTAGGGTTTATTAACCCTCGATATTCGACCCTTAGTAAATATGCCCCCACGTGTCAGTTTCCTCTTCTGCATCTGTATAGAAATGTCAGTTCAAAAGGTTTTCTTCTGTAGTTTTAAAATAAAACATTGCATTCCTCTGGGTATTCTGAGTGTGTATAAATGTGTTTGAGACCTTAGATTGTCAGCTGCATAGGGGCAGTGGAAGTATGTCTACAAAGCACTATAGAATATGTTAGCATTATACGAAGAAAGGATATTAATAATAATTTCAGTCGTCCTGGTTACTATGTAGGATGCGTAAACATAAGACATAGCAATAACTCTAAAGGCTTGGCTAAACAAGAATTATTGCCTGCACCAGATGCTGGTACATTTTAATATAGCAAGTATGTTTACAATGCATTTACAGAATTTTATATTATATACTGTAATGAATAAAAAAGTACCCCGATTGTAAAATATAAGGATATTATAAGTCGCTAAGGAGTTCCATAACCATATAAGAGCACAGGGACAAAGATCATAGAACTCATATTTTACAATAGGGTGTACATTATTTATTATAACCTACTACAATACAATATACATTTAAAAATAAAGCAATCACTGCTACACCAGATTAGACGGGTACAAAATAAAACAAAGCATGCTGATTTTCCCGTTTAGTATTTGGTCAACTTATTTTGGTTAGAATCCACTTTTCTTATCTATATCCTTAATTTAATTTGCACAGGCAGGGAAGTTTGCCATTGGGTGCAAGACTAAAACATAGGGATCACTGGGTGGGAAGGGAGAGGCATGTAGGTTCCATCTCTCCTGTCACCTACCTCACCCATAAATTGCACATCATCCCCACTGTGAAAATTTGAGCTGCAACTTGCACCCATTCTGCAAAAACATGTATGGGGCAAACCTGCAACAATTTAGGTGCTGGTAAGTAGATGCCCCTTTTTTCTTTATCTTTTCTGCTACTTCTGTGCAAGACTTTTCCTCATACAAAGCATAATAACAATTCAGAGGCTAGCATGATATAATTCTAGCCATAATCACATTAACAATAATTTCTTTATTACAGTTGCAATACATTCTGCCTATATGATTTTTGAATAATAACATGAAACCAGAAGCAAATGCACAAGCTATTCTCTTTGTGTTAATGTAAAATACACAGTACGTTATTGCAGGAAAGAGTCATATTCTTAAATTATAGCAATCAATTTCTCATTACTTTGTCTTTTCCTGGAATCCCTCTACTCCATTCATTTAATTAGGTATCAAAAAGCTCATACAAAGCATTGCGTCTAATGCCATAAATTTACTATGTGAAATATGAAGAAGCCAGTATAGGTATAATATACACTTTCATAGACTGCACAGTTCATAATGGTATTGTGAAAAAGCCATGTTCTCACAATACATTTCAGTAGCATACAAATGAGTACATCAAGGACACCTGGATCCACTACTCAAGCCTCTTTTTTTTGCACTTTCCTCAATAAAGAAAGTAAAAAAAATACAATATTTATATATAAAACTGGTAGCAAATCTCTGAAGCAAGAATTTGACGGAAACGTGCCTTTACAGCACCCTTGTGATCTGAATCACCTTGCAACCTTAAGAAGTTATACCACTGTAGAGAAAAATTGAATCCAGCGGGACATTGCAAGAGTGGATCTATCTTGCATCCATTAACCTTTTGTTCTAGCGCAGGTTTTTGGACTGCTTCATTCCAAAGCCACCCTTGTAGTTACAGCATTTGTTCAACGCTTCCCATCTTATAACAGGCTTGCAGGTATTTGAAAATCTTGAGCGCCATTCAGTCATAGTTACAAGAATATCTAGATCAGTAAATATGTTTTGACCCTAAGATAAATTAAGATAAACATGCATCCATGCCGAACTTATTAGCCTAGAAATTGCCTACAAGAAGGCTGTATCGTAAAGGTGAAAGTTGGGCTTACCACTAAATTTCAAACTATTAGTGGGGTGCAATGAGGCTGTGACCAAATAATTAATATGCTAAGGACATTAAGACATTTTGTTCATTAAGCTATCAAAAATGCAAACCACAAGGTTGTTGTCACGACCGGCACCCGATACCAGAACAAATGCCAAGCACCCTGGTTTCGGCTCGGCTTCACCAGTAGTGTGACCACCGTTGGGCTTCGGGAGGAGCCCTCAGCTTACTTGGGTGCCACCTGGACTTAACGAAGGGTGCAAGGCGAGATGTTCTGGCTGGCAAAGGGGCACGGCTGTTTAGCAGAGTCTTTTGGGCCGAAGGTCACAGTACAAAAGGATTAGGCAGAAGGATGGTCAGACAGGCTGGGTCGAGGCAGGCGGATATCAGAATCGTCAGGCAGGCAAGGGTCAAAACCGGGTGTCAATCAGGGGAATAAGCAAGAAGAGTTGTCGTAGGCAGGCGAGGGTCAGGATACAGAGTTCAGAGTAGTCAGGATACAGGCAGGGTCAAACACGGAAAATCAAGATATAGCTTACAGGAACAGATGCACTAAGGCTCAGAAGCACCAGGAAACAAATCCTATCACAGGCACTGACTGGGAAACAGAATGGGCATTAAATATTCAAATTTCGTGCCAAACGGCGTCAAAAAACGTGCTGACGCTAATGCGCCGGCGTGCCTGCGCCTTTAAGAGGCGCGCAGGCGCCCTAGTTTCCAAGATGGCGCCGGCTCGAGGGCCATGCAGCGGGCATCCCCGCTGCATAGGTAACTTCCTAACATTACCCCCCTCTCCAGGGGGGGCCACTGGACCCCCAGGCTTCCCAGGAAATTTTTGGTGAAATTGCTTCCTAAGACGGTCAGCACTGATGTCATCCACTGAGACCCAGGAGTTCTCCTCAGGGCCAAAGCCCTTCCATCTGGTAAGATATTGTACTTTACCACGCACAAGGCAGGAATCAAGGAACTCCTGGATCTCAAATTCAGGCTGACCTTCAACCAGCACAGGGAGAGGAACAGAAACAAAACGAACATGGTTAGCAGGTTTTAACAAGGAAACATGAAAGGAGTCTGAAATCTTAAAATTAGCAGGTAACTTAAGACGAACACAAGAAGGGTTGATAATTTCAGAAATGGGGTATGGACCAATGAATCTAGGTCCCAATTTGAGAGAGGGAACCTTCAGTTTAATATTCCTAGTAGAGAGCCATACTGAGTCTCCCACTTTATATTGGGGTGCTTCAGTACGGGTTCTGTCAGCAGCTTTTTTCTGAGCTGAGGAAGCTGCTGACAGCGAGTCGTGAACCTGCGACCAAACCCTAGAAAAACGGTCAATACAAGAATTAGCAGAGGGAACAGGGGAACCAGACCCAGAAAATGAAAATGCCCTGGGGTGCAACCCATTAACCACAAAAAAAGGGGACTCCCCTGAGGAGGAATGGGTAGCATTATTGTATGCGAATTCTGCCCAGGGTAAAAGCTCCGCCCATGTGGACTGGTTATCTGAAACATAACACCTGAGGTATTGCTCAAGGGACTGGTTTACCCTTTCGGTTTGACCATTGGTTTGGAGGTGATAAGCGGAAGAAAAGGATAATTCAACCCCAACCAAAGAACAGAAAGCACACCAAAACTTTGATACAAACTGAACCCCCCTGTCAGAAACAATATTTTCAGGAAAACCATGTAACTTAAAAATGTGAGTGACAAACAGATCAGCCAAGATTTTAGCAGAAAGGAGGTGTGGAAGGGGTACAAAATGGCTCATCTTGCTAAACCTATCCACCACCACCCAAATCACAGTTTTCCCCTGTGAAGGAGGTAAATCAACAATACAATCCATCGAAAGATGGGTCCATGGCTTTTCTGGAATAGGTAAAGAAATTAACAGACCCTGGGGAGAATTTCGAGAAGTCTTGGATCTCTGGCAGACTGGACAGGAATTAACAAAGGCCTTAGCATCCTGTTTGAATGATGGCCACCAAACATGACGGGATAACAGGGATACCGTTTTAGCAATACCTGGATGTCCTGCCATTTTAGAATCATGAACTTCCCTTAATACTTGCTCCCTTAACTCCTGTGGTACAAACCATCTCCCAGAAGGAGTATCAGTAGGAGCAGCTGTTTGAAGAGGGAGCAACAAAGAAGAAAGGTCAGATTCAAGGGTTGCTATGATCATTTCTCAGGGAATGATGGGAGTACACTCACTAGAGTCTGAAGAAATGGATTCAAAACTCCTAGAGAGTGCATCCGCCTTGGTGTTTTTAGACCCAGGCCTGAAAGTCAAAGAAAAATTAAACCTTGTGAAAAATAGAGCCCACCTAGCCTGCCTCGGATTAAGACGTTTAGCAGACTCTATATATATATAAGATTTTTGTGGTCAGTATAGACCGTCACTAGATGTTTAGCGCCCTCAAGGAGGTGCCGCCATTCCTCAAAGGCCCACTTAACTACCAACAACTCCCTGTTACCTATATCGTAATTCACCTCAGCAGGTGAAAATTTCCTGGAGAAAAAGGCACAGGGATGTAATTTGTTGGTAGTCGGGTGCCTTTGAGAAAGGACTGCCCCAGCTCCTACCTCAGAGGCATCAACCTCAACAAAAAAAGGTAGTGCAGTATCGGTTGTCTGAGAATGGGGGCTGAACTGAACTCCTTTTTGAGGAATTCAAATGCTTGAATGGCCTCAGAGGGCCACATGCTGGGGTCAGCACCCTTTTTAGTCAGATTAGTGATGGGAGCCACAATGAGGGAAAAATTCTTGATAAACTGCCGATAGTAATTAGCAAAACCAAGAAATCTTTGGGTTGCACGTAACGAAAGGGGTTGGGTCCAATCCAGGACTGCTCTCACTTTACCTGGATCCATTTCTAGACCCTTGCTGGAAATGTTAAACCCCAAAAACTGAACAGAAGAAACCCCAAAAGCACATTTCTCTAGTTTCGCATAAAGATTATTCCCCCTTAGCCTTTGTAAGACTTCACAAACATGATTTTGATGTTGCTTCATGTTGTAGGAAAAAATAAGAATATCGTCTAGGTAGACCACTACGAAGATCCCCAGCAGGTCCCGGAAGATGTCGTTGACAAACTCCTGGAACACTGTGGGGGCGTTACAGAGACCAAAAGGCATAACAAGATACTCGTAGTGGCCATCCCTGGTGTTAAATGCAGTCTTCCACTCATCACCCTCCCTGAGTCGAATCAAGTTATAAGCTCCCCTAAGATCGAGCTTGGTAAAGACTTTTGCATTTTTAACTTGATCAAAAAGTTCAGAAATTAGAGGGAGAGGATAGCGATTTTTTATGGTAATCTTATTGAGCCCCCTATAATCAATACAGGGACGAAGACCACCATCTTTTTTCCCAACAAAAAAGAAGCCCGCCCCCGCAGGGGAACTAGAAGGTCTAATAAAACCCCTTTCTAGGTTCTCTTTTATATACTCTTTCATTGCCTGGGCTTCGGGCAATGAAAGAGGATAAGTTCTACCACGAGGAGGAGTTGACCCAGGGACCAGATCTATTGGGCAGTCATACTGCCGGTGTGGGGGTAAGGTTTCTGCTGCCTTTTTAGAGAAAACATCAACGAAGTCTGCATATGCAGCAGGTAACCCTTCAAGTGATGTAGTTGCAACTACAGAGGGAAAACATACCCCACCACACATAGTACCCCATTGAACCACCTCCCTTGAGACCCAGTCAATCAGAGGGTTATGCTTCTGGAGCCACGGTAACCCCAAAATAAGAGGAGAGGAAGCACCATCTATGAGGTAAAAAGCTATCTCCTCACAATGCAAATTATTAACACATAAGGAAAGATTTACCGTCTCTTTAGAGATTACACCTGACCCTAAGGGTCTTCTGTCCACTGCCATTATTCTCATGGGGGCACTTAGAGGAACTACAGGGATGCAGAATTTAGCTGCAAAAGCAGTATCCAGAAAATTACCCTCCGCCCCTGAGTCCACAAATGCGGACAGTTTAACAGAGCCCGTAGGCCAAGTTAGTTTAACTGGTAACAAAACTTTAGAGGCAGATTGGGGAGAGGAAACTCCTGCACCCAAATGGAGCTCCCCTTCTCCACTTAGGCTTCGGAGTTTCCCGGCCTCTTAGAACATTGGTTCAGAAAATGTCCCTTCTCACCGCAGTACATACAGAGACCCATGGAATGCCTGCGTGCCTTTTCCTCAGGAGTTAGGTGGGATATGCCTAGTTACATAGGCTCCTCCTGAGGCAGAGGCACAAAGGGTTTAGGAGATTCTACATTGGTCACCACATTGGATCTTATATTAGTAACCCCAGAGTAGTTTGTACTCCTCTCACCCCTTCTCTCCCTTTGTCTTCTATCTACCTGGATGGCGAGGGACATGAGACCATCCAGGTTAGAAGGCAGGGGGTAATTAACCAGACTATCCTTTACAGAATCGGATAACCCCAACCGGAATTGACTCATTAGAGCCAAATCATTCCACCCAGTTTCCACTGCCCACTGGCGGAATTCGGTGCAGTAGTAGTGAGAACACCACGCGTACACTCAGGCCCTTCGTATGATAATGCTGGTGCCCAGAACCTGAGGGAGACGGCACTCCCAATGGATCAGGAAAGAGAGACAGGTCTGGCACACGGAGCTAATTAAACCGGGGTGCAACCCCTGGTATGTTTATTGCATCAACAACGTTTCGGAGGGCGTTCCCCCTTCGTCAGAGGAATTCGGTGCAGTACACCTCCGCATCCCTTTTCCCTTGGCGCAACTTACGAATCGCGGTATCGGCAGATGATGCGCGATCCGGGTCATTGTAAAGAATGGCCATGCTGTTAAAGAAGGTGTCTAGGGAATAACGAGCAGGGTCTGAAGAAGGCAGCCTGAGGGCCCAAATTTGGGGGTCACCCAAAAGCAGGGTCATTCTGAACCTTACTTTCTCCTCATCCGATTGAAAAGAATGAGGAAAGAAACTAAGGTACTGTACAGCTTACAAGCCTCTTTGAAAACAAAAAACTTAGTGCAATCCCCACTGAACCTTTCGGGGAACACAATCTTGGGTTCATGGGGTTTAGAGGAGTTACCCCAACTGGCAGAAGAACCCACAGGAGGTGTAGAAACAGGATTAGGCGGCTGCTGCGAAGGCCCCAACTGACGGGTCAGATTGTGAAACCCTTGAAGCAAATAATTCTGTTTTTGCTCTTGCTCCTCCATACGTTGCAGCAAGGTAGTGAGCAACATCTCAGTGGAAGTTTGAGGTGTAGCAGAGGCAGCAGCAGCTTCGTGACCGTCGTCCTCCATGGCCCGTGATAATGTCACGACCGGCACCCGATACCAGAACAAATGCCAAGCACCCTGGTCTCGGCTCGGCTTCACCAGTAGTGTGACCACCGTTGGGCTTCGGGAGGAGCCCTCAGCTTACTTGGGTGCCACCTGGACTTAACGAGGGGTGCAAGGCGAGATGTTCTTTTGGGCCGAAGGTCACAGTACAAAAGGATTAGGCAGAAGGATGGTCAGACAGGCTGGGTCGAGGCAGGCGGATATCAGGCTCGTCAGGCAGGCAAGGGTCAAAACCGGGTGTTAATCAGGGGAATAAGCAAGAAGAGTTGTCGTAGGCAGGCGAGGGTCAAGATACAGAGTTCAGAGTAGTCAGGATACAGGCAGGGTCAAACACGGAAAATCAAGATATAGCTTACAGGAACAGATGCACTAAGGCTCAGAAGCACCAGGAAACAAATCCTATCACGGGCACTGGCTGGGAAACAGAATGGGCCTTAAATATTCAAATTCCGCGCCAAACGGCGTCAAAAAACGTGCTGGTGCTAATGCGCCGGCGTGCCTGCGCCTTTAAGAGGCGCGCAGGCGCGCCCTAGTTTCCAAGATGGCGCCGGCACCAGCGCCGGCTCGAGGACCATGTGGTGGGTAACTTCCTAACAGTTGTTTGTCCATATGTTGTGATATATTCAAGATGGCCAACTAGGTTGTATATAATTAAGATAAAATCGTCACACATACACTATGAGAGTTATTTATCAAAGGTTGAATTTGTGATTTTTCTTTTACTCTAACACATTCGAATATACTCACAATTCGAATGGGAGGTTATTTATGAAAAAATGTAAAAGTCTACTATTCAATCGAATACAAACTACCCAAAAATTTGAATCTAATTTGAATCGAGTTTTTTTTGGAGGAAGGCAATTAACATATTCAAATGGTTCACGAACCTCTGTCATTGACTTGCAAATTGACTCGGCAGATTTAAGTTGGCGAATATTCAAATTAGAACTGTTTCCATGCTCAAGGTGTGATAAATCTCACATTCGAATTTACATTCGAGTTGGTGCTTTATAATTCGAATTTGTGAGTTTTGACACCATTTTTTCCCCCCGAAAATTCACATTGAATTTACCATTCAAACTTTAATAAATCTGCCCCTACATGTGTCCATCAGTAGAAGTCCTGGCATGGCAAAGAAATTGTATGACCACGCTAAAATCTATAATCAATCACTTTGGCAACTACATAGATTTCATAAAAAAATGATGCATCAGGCATGTTCTTAATAAACTCAGAATCAGTTGAAAGGTAGACTTTTGCTGTGCCAGACATCACAGTATAGACTAGGCTGGGCTTTCTGGGTTAATACTTTTAATAAGAATGGTAAGGTTCATCATTTTACTATTTACTTTGCAAACAGATTCAAAAGATATTTTATTGTTTTCATCCATGTTTTGGAACAGTAATAAAGTCCTTTGGAAGCAACTCTATTTACAAAAAGTTTACTTGAACCACTTGAACTCATCTTCCTTCTGTACTTTAGGGATTTTATGGATGGCGTTTTGAGATCATTACAGTTCACAAAAGATGTACTGTAGATTTTACACCTAGAGGACAGCTCTCAGGGAAGCAATAATCTGGAGGTATAAAACCTCTCTTTATCTCATAATATATCCAGTGCAGATGATAAACAAGGCCAGTAAGTAGTCTCACTGCTTTAATTTTATAGCTTTGGAGTAAGTCATGCAGAAGATGATTTGGATATCTAGTTTTGCCAGGAGGGCACATATTTTATACTAATGATTGTTAAGTTTTTACAGTCCATTACCGCAGATATAATCCTCAATAGCTGAATTCATCACCCTCTACTCTTAAATGCATACGTTTCACCTTGAAAATGAGGTCAGGTGGCAACATACTTCTTCTTTCTGTCATTATGTTTTTGAAGAGAAATGTTATTGTGAATGAGAAAAACAATCCTTAACTTAATGTGAGTATTTAATAAATCTGTTTCACATGCAATATGCATGTCTGTATGCTTGTATATATTCATATATATAAAGGTTTTTGAGATGTTTTATTTGTGAGATCTCTGAACCTTTTAGCTTTAATTTGCATGCATCAGCTATTGCTCTCCCAGGTTTCAAAAATTAATAGCAGAAAGAAACAGCATTTTTGAACATCTGATTACATCCACTGACGTTTGGGTGAAATCAATGGCTATCACAAGTACCATGATATCCACTGTATATATAGGAATTTGGACTTTATGTACATATATGATTGGATGCTTCACAAAGCAGAAAGAAGTAGTCAGGGGATTTGAGTCTTTTTATGACTGGTACAACTTTTCTTTTGTGAGCTGTGAGAAATTAAGGGGTACATTTACTAAAAAGCGAATAGTGTTTTTCGGAGGAATTTTCCCTAAAAAGACAACACTTGGGGACATTGCCAATTTACTAAAAGACGAGCAACACACTCCGCTAGCAAATTACCTTGTCGCTGGAGAACTTTAGCTGCATTTCACTAGGCAAATTTCTGGTCAGAAATGATGGGCGAATTTATTCGCCAGGCGCGAATCCATAGCGAATTTCCACAATTCACTGCCGGTGAATACATTTGTGAAACTGCCACTAAAATTCGCAGGTGAAAAAAAATGGACGCCGGTAGTGTTTCGCAAATTTTTCACTGTTTTGCGAATTTGTCGAGAAATTATCAAATTTTTCGTCAAAACGGCCCAAATTCGCCCATGACTACTGCTCAAGTGAACGATTGTAAATCTTCTAATTTAAGTGTGGAAAATTTTAATTTCTTACCCTGTTCACCAAAATTATTTTTGCCAGGTTCTGACTGGTGAAGTAAAACAATGAAGCTACATCCTCAACATTATTATGTCAGTGACATCATATCCTGTATTCCAAAAAAGTCATAAGTAAAAGTCAAAACGCTGGCATTCTTTCATATTGAATGCGGGATTATGTTTACAAGTTGTAACTGTTAAAAGATGTTTTATTTACACTTCTTTTTAACATTTGAAGCTCATGGCACATTTTGTTTTCGGGTTGGCTAAAAAGAGGATCTCTGCCTTTATTTTGCTTGCGTGGACATTTTTAATAAAAAGTGGCCACTTACCAGTAACTTCACCATCATCTCTAATAAATACATATGCCATTTATATACCCACTGAATTTAAATTGATGTAAATGTATCAAAAGTAAGTTTCACTAGAAAAAAAGTCATTATGAAATTTTCGCACAAACAAATCATTGCTGAGGAAAGTACACCAATGTTCTTTTGTCAAGATGTAATTGCGCATTTTGATGAATATGCATATTTGCTGCAAAATAACATCTGACGTGGTTGCGTAAATGTCTGGCGAAAATTTGCACGTAAGTAAATGTGTTGCATATTTGCTCTCTTGTTACTCTGGGGTAACTGACATTACTGATAAGCTTATTTCCTTGTACAGATCTTAGATCTTAGTTTAAGACATTTACTTTAACAAGATGGTTTTACATAAAAAGTCTATAACCCCTGTATACTGTACCTACAGTGTATACTTGAACAAAGGTAGCTGCCCTACAGATATATTGCAAGACTGCACCCAATTACCCTGGATTTATTTAAAATTTCTGATGTTCAGTATTTTTTACTGTTGTCTACTACAATGTTGCTGACAAACTTATTATAACAGTGGGTATTATAAACAAACAGACCAGTCTCCGTAACTAGCAACATGATTCTATACATTATCCTCTTACTGGACTAACAATATTTGGACAAAAATCACCATGTTTTTCCCCAAAAATGTTTTTTCTCCTCAAAATTCCAGCATAATTGATGGCATAAGCTAAACTGTCTTCATCCGTGTGATGCCCCAATATGGACACAAAGTATTGTGCATTTTGATAATTAAGTTAAACTTCCAGTGGATGGTATTTCCTAAGATTTTGCATCTATATGATATGTGTTATTAACTCTTTGGCATCTAAATCAGCAATACTTGCGTAATTTTGCATGGAAACAACCCTTTACACTTGCACTTGTGTTTGTAATTGAGCCCCAGGATTTTTTCACCTTCCTCTGGACAAACTAGGACAAACTAGACATTAGAGAGGAACTATATGATTAAGCTTGACAGATGTCTTTTTTTCAATTTGTAGCTGTGTAGATGAATTTTGTACCAGCCTGTCCTTGACTACATATATTTTTTTAATCCTGCTTGTCCTGACTATTTGTTTAGTTATGAAAATAGAAATATGCAGAGGAGAAGGAATGGCAATGGAGGAGGATGCAAGGGCTATTTTACTAGATAGTATCACTAATGCCGTAAAGACTACCTCCCTACAAATACTCACGTTGCAAAATTCAAGTTTAAAAATAAATTCAGCAATTTACCGTGCTTCTTTTATATTTTTAAAATAAAATGGGCTGATTATCCTTTAACAAATAAGTGTTGGTCTTTTATAAATATCTAACAACGATTATGTAACATAGCTATCTATGACTATATTTCATGATACACAGCAGTCATAAATTTTATAGTCTACTGAACCGACCAAACGAAAATGAAAGCTCTAGTACAAATAAATAGTCTATGTTCTGCGATTAGAATTTCATTGAGGTTAGCAAGGGAAGGGTCAAAAGATCAGGAATCGAAGGAAACAGTAAGAAAATCAAAAGCCACGGACAGAATATTAATGTTTCTATTCAAGCTCATTTACTTGGCAAGGTTTTTTCCGATACAGTTCTAAAACTTAAAAGGAAATAACTTTTTTCCTAAGTAAATTTACATTCACAGGTCATTATTAAACAGATTATGACTTTACCCATTATGTCATAATTATTTAACATGTATTCATGTTTATTTTATCTTGTAAGAAGGAATTCCTTCTTTATTTTCATCCAGTTAACACTAACATACTTCACCTTGTCTGTCAATGAATAATATATAACATAGTTAAAAGAATTCAGCTATGATCCTAGAATTTTAATATTAGCTTCTAGTTTTTGTGTCTGCAATTCCTTGGGATAATATTTGCACTATTTTATTTATATATATATATATATATATATATATATATATATATATATATATATATATATATATATATATATATATATATATATATATATATACTAGAGAGCTTAGGCACGCATTTATAAGGACACAAACCTGGGTGCAATATTCATAGAAAGATGCTGAAGCACACCAGGATTTCTCAAAAAAGTAAATTGTTTATTGGATCAGCGTTTCGGTCCTCACAGGAACCTTTATCAAGATATACAAACATGTACGTGCAAGTGGTTTAAAGGCTCACCCACCAAAGAACCATCACCAAACCATGCCCATAGTTCAGGTGTGTAACTTAACCCGTGATGGACCATATGTCCAGCAGACATGTAATTTAAACAGAGTGATCTGAAAAACAAAGTTCAAAGTGCTGTGTAGTCATATTTGTTAACATCACATATCATATATTTTACATTTACATAAATAAGGTGTAATAAAATTGCATAAAACACTGTAAAATTTGTCACACGCATTACATTAATATCTCTCAATTGCAGTTTAGGCAAAGCACGGAAAACCAGTATATATAAAAAAAATAAAACAAACACCAGCACCAAGGGTCTTTTTGTATTAAAAAATCAATGCTTTATCTCATAGTATGTATAACCGACATTTCGGCCCCTGTTGGGACCCTTTTCAAGGTACAATACATTTATACACAAGTTTCACTCTAAAATAGCCAACACCCACGTACTGTAGTATGAAAGTGCCAGTGACAGAAATGTGAAGTTCACCCTTGTATGGCTGGAATATGTCCAGCACTATTTACATATAAATACACACATAAATACCATTTTCCCAACCTCATTCATGAGATATGAATATTAATTCAATATATATATATAAATATAGATACATTTAAATACTAAAGTGCCTGTGCATAGTGCTTGTATAAATCACTAAATAATACGTTAAAAACAACCACAGCCATAAGTCTTATAACATATTATAGTTACTACTGACCTAATGTTTTAATACCCCCTGAAGCATATAACTGTCTTAATAAAAAAAAGTCCAACATATTCAAACTCCAATATATTCCCAAGTTCAGTGCGGGGTCAACTATATACTGGCCACTATCCTCATATGGAAAGAAACAGATCCCTCATCATGTGAATGCTTCAATTATGTACTTCATCTCTTATTTAGAAAACATTTCAGTTGTAGCGTAGTATTTAGTCCTTTTGGGGCCACACAATTCAAATGTCCAAAATTATTCTTTTTGTAACAGCAACTGGTCTGTATCTCCTCCTCTGTGTGTAGTTTTAATGCAATCAATAGGATTTCTTGCCTTAGTCCAATGTTGAGCAACCGGTTGCATAGCTATATCCTGCTTTACCTTTTTTTTTTGTCCTAATGAATGCAGCCTTTATAGTGGATCTATGCATGCTGATCCTGTCCTTAATTGCCTGGCAGTTTTTTACATATATACATACAGTACATAAATACATACTTACATAATACATGTACTGTCAAATAGAAACCCAGGTAGTATACACAATAGTGATGAGCCAAACTCGTTTAGCTTTACTGGAAAATTTGGCAAAATGTTGATTTTTTGCCTAAATGTTGCCAAATGCATTTGCAGTAAGTGGTTGATTTTCTTTGTTGATGTGTTTTCTCGTGCACCAAATACAATGGAGTCATGGAGCATTTTTTCTTGTGCCAAATGCATTGGAGTCATTTAGCATAATTTCATTGCCCCAATGCATTAGATTCAGTAAGCATTTTTTATGTTTTTTCTAATAAACATAACATATAAGGAAACATGGAGGTCAGCTTCCTTTTGTCCTGTAGGCACATCATGGCTTCTCACAGCTGTACCCAGGAAATCTAGTCTGCACATCTTACATTCCCTATCCTCGCAAGCTGCTCCTCTCTACTGTCCAGTCTTCTTTTTATGCCAGTCTTCATTAACTGCCCCCACAGCTCACCTCCCAACTGATCAGATGCGGGACAGAAAAAAAAACCCAATTTACCTTTTGTCCACATTTATCGCAGGTCGACTTTTGAGTTCATGTGTGTTTTTATAAACTCCCATTAACTCGAAATTCAACCAATCAAAATGTATTGAAATATTTAATTTTACAAACTCGGGTGAATAGGATTGACTCTAAAACGCAAATCGAATTAGATTTGAGTTTTAAAAATCTCGATTCAATTTTTTTCTCCAAAAAAACTTGAATGTCAGGAAGACTACAGACAACTCTAAGTTGATCCCAGGACGTCTTCCATTGACTAAAACTGCAATTCGCCATTCTTTAAACAGAATAGGGTTCATCCATAGATTGTAAAAAACAAATGATGAGGAGAAAAAGCGGAGCTCACCCACTCGGCGTCTTAGAAGCACGTCTCCCCTCCAGCGGCATCCCGCGAGAACTCCACAGGCGCAAGCAATCCCAACTCCACACAGAACACAATGAGTTCAAACTGTGCGGGTGCTCAGCTGGAAGAAGTAGGAGACATATTTTCTTCATCAATTGTGGCTTTATTCCAGCAAACAATGTGACATACAGTGGCAATCAATAGTGCAGTTCAGTCTACGCGTTTCGTGCTCAGAGTTACCAGCACTTCATCAGAGATTGCAATATATTTGTGGTCATCTGTATCAAAGACAACCATGGTATGGCCAAAACTCACCTCGAAGAAGTAGTGGCAATCTCTTTGATGTAGTTCCCATTAGTTTCAACTTCAGTTGGTTGATCTCTTTTGTTTTCCAATAACTAAGTCAAACATTTGAGAGAATAATGTTATTAATAGTGATGAGTAAATTTGTGATGCTTGCAGAAAAATTATAGAAACGCCAAAAAGTTCACAAAATACTTTTTTTTAACAAACGTCAATTTTTTTTACGTGTTTTTTTTGACTCGCAAAACTAAACGAATACCAATTTGTTTCTCTCATCGCTAGTTATTAAAGCAAATTTTTATAACAAATGGTCCCTATATAAATGCATAGGATATCTGAATTAATGAACAGAGAGCAGGTGTGGGACTGGCGAGACCAGGAGTGAGTGAGACAGTGATGATCCTTGTTTAGCTATGAGATAAGGGTATTATTACAAGCCTAGGGGCAGATTTCCTAAAGGGCAAAGTGACTAAAGCTTGCGAAAATTCACCAGCGTGACATCATTTCAGAACTTCGCCAAATTCCTAACAGGCACAGGCGACACTTCGCTAGTGAAGGGTGAAGACGCTAGCTTTGCTTCGCACTTTTTTTTTTTTTGCAATTTTTTGCTATGGTGAATGGACATATACCACAAATACCCTTAAATGCGGATTTTACTGAACGTTACCTCATTCGCCAGACTTGCTTTCACCAGCTTAGACTAGGCGAAGTGCAATGGAGTGCATAGGACTTCCTCTGTAAAAAATTTTTTTGGGTAACCGGGTTCCCCCCTCCATTTTCTAACATATGGAACATAAACTATACAGTGGGTGTAGGGCATTATAACAATTCTATTGTATTTATTAACGTTCCCTGGAGTGTGTAATGTAATGTATTTGCTGCAACGTATACATCCGTGTAACTTTATAATTTCCTGTCATATGGAGACAACGCTAGCCCATCTTCGCTTTGATTGCGAAGTAACACTAGCGAAAATTTGCCAGGTTTTGGCAGCCTAGACGCAACTTTGCACTTTAGTGAATTAGCGTTTTCCTAGCGAATTTACACCCTGGCAAAGTGTGGCGATGGCGAAGCAGTGGCTGGCAAATTTTTGCTGGTTAGGGAATTTGCCCCCGAGGATCTAATTATATCCATTGATATTGATAGAATAAGTGTACTATTTTTGGTCTGTATGCTTTATATGTACACATACATATATATTTTTGTGTGTTTGTATATACAATATATATATATATATATATATATATATATATATATATATATACTGTATATATGTGATGGCAAATACATTCACAGGCATTGATTCACAGCAGATTTCCTTGTTTTGCCTTCAGTGGCACCACGACAATAAAAAATTATTTGAACACCCATTGACTTTAATGTATTTGGACAAAATAGACGCGTATAAAAATTGACGTGTGTCAAAATTGTTTTGACGCCCATTGACTTTGTGTGTCTCTTATTTTCTTCGCCAGTTTGCAAATTAACGGGACAGATTCATCCATAACTAATGGATGAATTCAGGCAGGGGCCTTCAACACCACCTGTCTGCTACATACAATGCTGTTCTAACATCTGTACCCTGGCGGTTTCAAAACACTTCACACATCCATTCATGCAACTCTCACAAGTAACACCTCTTTCTAGGAGTTGCATGACACATTGGATAATCCTATCAAAGTGATACACTGTGAATTTCAGAATTTCAGTCACCTCTTTGAAGAATTACAATGTGCCATTGTGATTGGATTAGTGGAAGAGTTTATACACACCAGTCAGTTGAACTGAAGAAGCTGCTCGGATGAGTAGTGAAACGTCTTCATTGATTACTCAGCAAGTCCAGTTGTTTTTAGATTTACCTATACTAGATATACCATGACCTGGATCAATGAAAATCCTCATAGTCATCCATAAAAGGCATTTTTGATTGCTTATGTACTATTTATAGTATAAAAATACTCAGTTCTTAGTGCTAATGAATGCCATTTCTTATTTGAAATGATTCATCATACTTGTCGTTCAGAATTGCATTATTATACAAAAAGTCTGTCAGAAGTAGGCATTTTATCTCTACTGCTATTGAACTCAGTGTTGTTATAGCAATCTCACCGCTGTTCCATATTTTTCCAGAAATAGTTTTTGACATGATCATTTTTTTAACACTGTTTAATTCAGTGTAGTTGTGAGTTGTCTGTGCTGCTCTTGTATATTATGATAAAGTATACACGGGGTATAAGAACTCACTTATTTCACTGTGTTTGCAAACTGTCTCACCTGGCAATGCTTTGGTTTTTAATGTTTGATTGTCTGATATGCATTGAAAGCAATGTTTCTTGGCAGTCAGGTTCAATAATTGCCTCCCAGACACAAAGACATAAATGGCAGCTCCTGTGTATGACTGATATTGCGGTCATGCTCCATACATTATGGGTGTAAAAACTGAGCCAACATTCCAATATTTTATAGCTATGTTTTTTAAATACTAACCTTAAATACAAAATAGTGTCAAAGAGAGTTTAAAGTTGACTTGACCGGTAGAGCACTATTTTTAACTCTGAAGCTATATTACCCATCCCTGTTTAACATTTCAAATGTAAAATGTTCATATTAAAGGGAAACAGACATTATCCAAAAACATGTCAAGATCATCTTAAAAAATATATTAAAACAAAACCCTTGACCTGGTCCTTTACCCATTTTCAAAGAGGTAATTCACTTTTAAGTTACCATTGAGTATATTTTAGAACATAGTCCCCAACCTTTTCTTTTACAGATGAACCACATTCAAATGTAAATAGAGTTGGGGAGCAATATAAGTATGGATAAAGCTCATAGGAATGCCCAATAAGTGATTTTTTAGCACTGTGTGGACTGGCAGCCTGCAGGAGGCACCATTTGGTATAGCACATAGTCTTTATTCCTCAATAACTAGCCTCCAAGCCAGGAATTAAAAAAATAAGCACCTGCTTGGGGGCTCATGGGAGCAACATCAAATGAGCCGATAAGCAGCATATTGTTTGCAAGCCCTGGTTGGGAATCACTGCTGTAGAATATCCAGTTCTAAGCAAAATTTTCAGTAGTGTTAATTTCTTTAATAGTTTTTGAAGCACTTCCCACCCTCTTCTGCTTCTTTCCAGCTTTCATATTGGGGTTACTAAACTCTGCAGCCAAAAACAATATCTCTGAGGACTCCAATTTTCTTGTTATTGTTTTACGACTTATTTTTGCATTTAGGCTCTCTCCTGTTTGTCTTTCAGTCTCCCAATACAACGGCCTGATTGCTGGGGGTCCAAAAAGGAGAGTTGCTAGACAAAAAACGAATTCATTTGGAATTCATTCAAAATAAAAAAAATGTCTTAGAACATAACTGACAATATCACAATAAAAGTTTTTAACTTCCCTTATAATATTGTTGAACATTACTGCTCACTCTACATGGTGATACCATAGGCTAAAAATGTGTTTTCCCAATTGCATCACTAGTTGGATTTTGAGACTAGTAAGTGACTCTAAAAACAGTCCGTGAGTGTTGTTTGCTGCAGTTATTTTATATATTTATTTACTATCTTTGTTGCCCTCACTGAAGGATTTATATCATATGATTTAGGTACAATGATGTGAAAGTACTATTTATTGAGAATAAACAGTTGGTATGACTTGTTGCAATAAGATTGTGAAGGTGAAAGAAATTCACCTTAAGAATAAGAAATCATAAGGCAATAAAGGTAATGTCTTAATAAGCAACTATAACATGTCTGTATATGTCAAAAATAGGTCAAAATTTTAGTTAATTAAATTAGTGTTAACATTTTTTATCTCTTTTTTTCCCTTGAGTAAACAAATCATTAAAAATAGCAATGGATGGAGGGCACGCCAGTAGGCTAAAAATATGTTTTCCCAATTGCATCACTAGTTGGATTTTGAGACTAGTAAGTGACTCTAAAAACAGTCCGTGAGTGTTGTTTGCTGCAGTTATTTTATATATTTATTTACTATCTTTGTTGCCCTCACTGAAGGATTTATATCATATGATTTAGGTACAATGATGTGAAAGTACTATTTATTGAGAATAAACAGTTGGTATGACTTGTTGCAATAAGATTGTGAAGGTGAAAGAAATTCACCTTAAGAATAAGAAATCATAAGGCAATAAAGGTAATGTCTTAATAAGCAACTATAACATGTCTGTATATGTCAAAAATAGGTCAAAATTTTAGTTAATTAAATTAGTGTTAACATTTTTTATCTCTTTTTTTCCCTTGAGTAAACAAATCATTAAAAATAGCAATGGATGGAGGGCACGCCAGTTTAGCAAAATGTTCAAATGAGCAAAAATGTGAGGTGCAGAAACCAAAAGTTACCCCCACATAGAGTAACTAAATACAGTACAATTTATCCATGGGTTCTCAAACTTAAATCATTAAAGTTTCCTTGTCAGTTCTCTTATTGGGCAGGGGCCTCGGGTGTCTCTAGGACAATTACCATTTGTTCTGCCTCTTTGGGATTCCACTTCGATTGGGAGTTAGTGATAACATAGCTCCTGTTATAGTACATCCCAGTAGTGTAAGATAGTTAGGGCTAATGACTAAGAGCAGTCCTGTGCTCCACCAAGAAGAACTAGTTGGTCTCAGGGGAGTAGGGACTTTACTGGGGTATGGCTCAGGATACATATATCCTCTTGAAGCACCACTGGACAATCCAGTACAATGGGGCTGAGATTAACCATTAATGTGCTGCATTGTGTATTGCTGAATTTATTTTCCAATTCAGATAGGTGTGCACTCACCAGACCAGTATCATATAAAACTTTATTGGAACATGACTAAAAACATTCTTGATATGTTTTGTGTCTTGAACTTAGTCATAAGCATAAAAACCAGGTCATTACTTCCAGTCTTAATTATGGACTGGACCAAGAACATAATAACCATAATGCCTTATGAGAACATAGAACACTGCTGTGTGACCTGCCCCTACCCAGATATTCCTGACAAACCCAGTACCAAAGCTAGTCATGTTTTGACTTGTTTGACAGGTAATATTTTACGTATTTACCCATAACCACTTTTTATATCATTGATATAACTAAACAAAAATTAATTCTGGGATGATATTTGTGTTTGAGTTTATAGCAGAAAATGATAACAGATCAATAATACTGACCTGCATATCTATTTTACATCCAAAGTCCAGAAAACTTTCAGGTAAATATTTATGAGTCATAAAATGCTGTCATGAAGGAACAACTTGTTTTACAGTTTTCCTGCTTCATCTATAGTTTTGTTTCAAAGCCTGTCTGGTGGAAGACTTTTGAGGTGAGGGCAAAGGCCCAGGAAAACACAATTTCAAAACTATACAGACAAACATTCACCCAAATCATTTTAACTGCTTCATGACTTCGGAAAATATATCCTTATTGATTATTTCCTGCTAAATAAAGCTTTGCTCACCTTCATATTTGCAAGTTATTATAACAACTGGCATAGTCAAATTCACTTTGACTATTGATAACGGGACTATAACATTCCTTTTCTTTAGGCATAAGAGGAGAAGCTGTGAGCCATAAACAATTCATAAAAATTTCCAACACGAGTTTACCTGAGAGATTTGAGGTTTCTCTGACAAAATAAAAATGCCTGAGGTTTGTTCTCTCTAAAGATTTGAACAGATCAGCTGAATTCCAAGAGAGTTTTAATCAGCTTTTCTCAACTTTATACAATATAGTTTAGAAATAGTCCAACAGGAAGATTTAGGGGGGATTGGAGCAGTTATTGTGAAACAGGGCATGTGCATGCGGCCACTAGACATAACTTTGAAGCTTGAGGCTTAAGCTACATGCATAGGCTTTTAAATGCTCCAAGTGCAAGCTTTATGGCAAACATTGAAAAAAACAAATTGGACACAAAGATGTTTAAAGTTTACATTTCATTTCTTTTTTTCTAAGAAAAATTATTAAAAAATATTTCCCAGTAACTCGAAATAAAGGGGGCAGTACATCAGTAAAGACACCACTACAATAAAGAACTAAAGTTACTAAACTGATTTTATGGACTATCCAAGTAAGAAGAATACACTGTTGTTCATTTTACTTATGTTGGTAAAAATACTGATATAAAACTATAGTTAAAGGGATGGTTCACCTTCAAGTTAACTTTTAGTATGTTATAGGAAGGTCAATTCTAAGCAACTTTTCAATTGGTCTTCATTATTTATTTTTTATGGTTTATGGTTTTTTCTTCTGACTCTTTCCACGTTTCACGGGGGGGTCACTGACCCCTTCTAAAAAACAAATGCACTGTAAGGCTACAAATTTACTGTTACTGCTACTTTTTATTACTCATCTTTCTATATAGGCCCTTTCCTATTTATATTCCAGTCTCTTATTTAAATAAATATGTAGTTGCTTGGATTATTTCCTAGCAACCGCATTGCTGAAATTGCAAACTGGAGAGCTGCTGAATAAAAACCAAAATAATTTAAAAAAAACTATTGAAATATTGTCTTAGAATATCACTCTTTACATCATACTTGTGGCAGATTTATCAAGGGTCGAATTTCAAAGTGATAAATACTTAAAAATTCGACCCTCAAATTAAAATACTTCGACTTCGAATATCGTAGTCAAAGTATTTTTGGCCATCAAACGATCAAAGTAAAATCATTTGATCAAACAATTTTAGCATACGATTGAGCGATTTCGCTTCGATGTGTGAAGACTTAGAAAAATGGTCTAGAAGGTCCCCATAGGCTAACATAGCACTTTGACAGGTTTCATTTGGCGAAGTATTGGAGTCTAAGTTTTTTTAAAGAGACAGTACTCTGATTATTGAATGGTCGAATATTCAAACTATTTTACTTCAAATCGAAGTATTCTATTCGATGTATCCAAAAATTACTTTGAAATTTGAATTTTTTTACTTCGAAAATTCCCTTGAATTCACTTCGACCCTTGAAAAACCTGCCCCTAAAAGTTAATTTAAAGATGTCCACTTCTCTAGGGTATATAAGCTTTACCAATTAACTGTGGATGTGACCCTTTATCTTCAGGTGTGGGCCCTTGCTAGTGTTATGGCAGGCTGTTGCTGAACTATATCCCTCACATATACTGTACACAGAATAGGCACTGTTTTTGAACTGAAACATTAAAAGCGTTAATAACTAAATCCACACAGAAGAATTATGTAAGAGAAAATGATACAATGGTCAGGCATATACATACAAACACAGTTTCAAGCATTTAGCAATTGAACTGATGATTTTTTCAACTCGGAAGTGTCACCCACAGCTTTCAAAATTTCTCTCAAGTGGAATCTAGGTAAACTCCTCTAGTCCATAGGTTTGTACAATTGGTCTCTACTCTGGGTAGAATTGCATCCAGTATTCTTATCTTTAATCTGTTTGGCAGAGCTTCAAGCTGCTCAGCTAGCTAGCTATATATATATATATATCCTTGAAAAAGGCCCTAATGTGGGCCGAAACGTTGGAAAAATGCAACTAAAAATAAATTAACACGTTTATTCACGAAAAAGGAATTGGAGTGCGAGTCCTTTGATTATCTTATATATATATATATATATATATATATATATATATATATATGTATATATATATAGCTGTCACACCTAGAGGGTTTTTTCTAAATACACCAAAAATACCTTCTCCAGAGCTAAATCAATAGAAAAAGAATTTTGGCATATATTTGAAAATCATTACAGAAACAATGATAAACTATTTCTCAGAAAAAACTTAAAATATTGTAAAAAATATTGTATTTTTTTAAGTTGAATGTGTAATAAATGTGCTTCATATCCAATATTCAGTCTTCATTTAGCATACAAACCACAGTGATCAGCCGTCCTATCTAAAACCCATAAAAGGTAATTTGCTTTGACAAATGTGCAGATTTAGATGCATATCTAAATGTCCCCCCCCCCCCAGAATTCCAGTGTAATTTTGGGTTCAAGGGGGAGCTGCACTTGGCACAATTGCATCTGATGCATTAGTAGGAACACAACTGACAATTTGACAATTGCGCTAACATTTTTAATAATCAGGATTTTGGCTATTCTGATTGATATATTGGCCGAAGCAGTAAATCCTGATAATGGCTATGGTGTTAATATCAGATATCAGAAATCATATCAATCTCATGATAGTAGTCAGAAATCCACATGTACCATAAATTGGACACAACTGTGCTCATAAGAAATAGCTAGCATATTCTATTAATGAAAAAAATGAAACAATCTCATGGGTAAAATTTTTAAAGGATTCGTTCACTAACCTCTATATTGGATAGTTAGAAATGTTCAATATCTGATCCCTATACTGTTGTTGATCTACTTTCTTACTATCCTTGAACATCTCTGAGAGGTTGGGGTTGCTGGGAGATGCAGCTTAACAAGAGAGCAATGGTTTATAGACTTCAGAAAAAAAGGGCACACATGGAACATATGCAAAGGTTTACTTTAAATATGTTAACAAAAATAAATAATGATTAAAAACATTTGCCGAGTTGCCGAAAATAGAGAACTGGGCAGAACATTGGAAATTGAGTTTGATAAATTCAAGGTTTTGCACTTTGGTAGAAATAGTTTAAATGTGAATTATACTCTAAATGGCAGTGTGTTGGGGTATCTTTAATTAAGAACAAATTGTGTAACTCTAGACAGTTACTCAGTGGTAGAGATGTCGCGAACTGTTCGCCGGCGAACTTGTTCGCGCGAACATCGGGTGTTCGCGCTCGCCGGAAGTTCGCGAACGTCGCGCGACGTTCGCCATTTTGGGTTCGCCATTGTTGGCGCTTTTTTTTGCCCTCTCACCCCAGACCAGCAGGTACATGGCAGCCAATCAGGAAGCTCTCCCTTGGACCACTCCCCTTCCCTATAAAAACCGAAGCCCTGCAGCTTTTTTTCACTCTGCCTGTGTGTGCTGAAGAGATAGTGTAGGGAGAGAGCTGCTGCCTGTTAGTGATTTCAGGGACAGTTGAAAGTTTGCTGGCTAGTAATCGTTTTGATACTGCTCTGTTATTGGAGGGACAGAAGTCTGCAGGGGTTTGAGGGACATTTAAGCTTAGGTAGCTTTGCTGGCTAGTAATCTACCTTCTACTGCAGTGCTCTGTATGTAGCTGCAGTGGGCAGCTGTCCTGCTTCTGATCTCATCTGCTGACTGCTGCAATAACAGTAGTCCTTGTAAGGACTGCTTTTATTTATTTTTTTGTTCCAATACAGAGCAGTATCAAGCAGATTACTAGCCAGCAAACTTACTATCATCTGTCCCTGAAATCACTAACAGCTCTCCCCCTACACTATCTCTTCCAAGCACACACAGGCAGATTTTTCAGATACATTTTTGCCCTTGATCCCCCTCTGGCATGCCACTGTCCAGGTCGTTGCACCCTTTAAACAACTTTAAAATCATTTTTCTGGCCAGAAATGTCTTTTGTAGATGTTAAAGTTCGCCTTCCCATTGAAGTCTATGGGGTTCGCGAACCGTTCGCGAACCGCTCGCAATTTTGCGCAAGTTCGCGAATATGTTCGCGAACTTTTTTTCCGACGTTCGCTACATCCCTACTCAGTGGCTCAGTGGAAAAACAATTTTGCAATCGTAAAACCAGGTAAGGCCTCACCTTGAGTCAGTGCTTGAGTCTTTAAGAATGATATTAATGAGCTGGAGAGAGTGCAGAGATGTGCAACTAAACTGGTAAAAGAAATGTAATTTAAAGGAAAGACTGTGAAGGTTGGGTTTGTATTCTCTGAAAAGGCACTTGCAAGTTTACATGGTTAACCTTTACGTGTACATTACAGGTTATTATAACAGATAGGTGGGGATCTTTCTTTTGCCATAGAAAAGAACAAGAGGCCACCCCTTTAGAATTGAGGAACTGAACTTTTTTGAAACAGTAAAAATGGTTCTTCATGATGAGGACATTGTGGTTGTGGAATGTGAAGTTATGGTGGTTGTTTGGCCTGGATGTTTTGAAGAAGCATAATATCCATGTAAAGGAATAGTGATTTTAAAGATTTGGAATAAGTTTAGTATAGGTACATATACAGGTATGGGATCCGTAATCCGAAAACCCATTATCCAAAAAGCTCCAAATTAAGGGTTGGCTGTGTCCCATGTAGTCCATTTTATCCAAATAATTCAAATTGTAAAAAAAATACTTCCTTTTTCTCTGTAATAATTAAACAGTACTTGATACAAACTAAGATATAATTAATAATTAATCCTTATTGGAAGCAAAACCAGCCTATTGGGTTTATTTAATATATAAATATTTTTTATACCTTTTTTAAGGTACTAAGATCCAAAATACGGAAAGGTCCATTACCAGGAAAACCCCAGGTCCTGAACATTCTGGATAACCATTTATTGAAAAAAAAAGTGTTATTTTTTTTCCCCTCGCTATGCATTCTAACGTTCCAGTCTACTTTGGGACTTTTATCAAGCATACTGTATTTAACAAGTGAGCAATTCAGTCTTAATGTGGCCTTTACTACCTGGTATGTTTTGTGGCAAAATTTGTGTTTTTATTTTGTACGATGCTGTGTATTCCTCAGGCAGGAAACCTTTAGCACTTTCTTATTAAATGTAGTACCTGTATGTGAACTATATTGTCTGTAACTATTATATAGATATATATATATATATATATATAGATAGATGATAGATAGATAGATATATAGATAGATGATATATATATATATATATATATATATATATATATATATATATATATATATATATATATACATAGAGAGAGAGAGAGATACAGGGTATTAGTAATAAAATGGCCACTGACACATTGATCATTTATATGTGCCGGCTGTACAGTACAGTAAACGGGTCCTTTGTTCCAGTGTCTGCTGCTATATGCATTATGGTTTATCCGTAGATGCATTTTTATGAAATTACCTATTGCAAGGTTGTCCATATTTGCCCAGGGACAGGGCAATATAGGGCAACAGCACAATACTTGTGGCAGCTTGTTGCCTATGAAACCAAGTTAATTCACTGTGTGTGATCCCACAGTGCCTCTATCCTTTAGACAAGAGACTCTGTCATGTTTCTGTTTCTATACCATTATATAAATGTCTGTGTGATTTGTAGAACTTTTAAACACAACATATTCCTTATATCTAAATCTGAAGCAGAGCATTTCTGCATGTGAAGTATCCAGATACATGTAGGGATGTATCACCAGAAATTCTTCTCTTATCTGTGCTCATTAAATGTAACTTTGTTTGACTTCTGCTTTGCCCCACTTTCCATCAGCCACAGGACCACTGAATTAAATAGACAAGCCCTTTGCTGTTTCATATGCCAGACTCTTTAAGGAATTTTTTTTTTATCCATTTATTAGGATTGGTTCACTCACAAAATCTCTAAATGTAACATTAAAACATTGCTAATTCAGAAAAAGGAAATACTCTGCTTGGGTTACTTGATTTAAATGAAGAGAATTTATGATTTTTATAAGCTATTCACTTAAACCTAGCTCCCCTTAATTATCACCTTTTATTATTTCCTATTATCTCTATTACTCTAGTAGAACCTGTCACTTTATTGTATTCAGTATTAATACAATCTGATCTCTTTCAAGGAAAAACTAAAACATTTATGCATGACCTTATCCCCTCACCTAGATTACGTCAATTTGCCAATAATTAATCTGCTTAAAGGGATACTGTCATCGGGAATTTTTTCGAAATGCACCAGTTAATAGTGCTACTCCAGCAGACTTCTCAAAAGAGCAAACAGATTTTTTTATATTCAATTTTGAAATCTGACATGGGGCTAGACATTTTGTCAATTTCCCAGTTGCCCCTGGTCATGTGACTTGTGCCTGCACTTTAGGAGAGAAATGCTTTCTGCCATGCTGTTGTTTTTCCTTCTCAATGTAACTGAAGGAGTCTCAGTGGGACATGGGTTTTTACTATTGAGTGTTGTTCTTAGATCTAACAGGCAGTGGTTATCTTGTGTTAGGGAGCTTCGCATTGTTAGTTACCTTCCCATTGTTCTTTTGTTAGGCTGCTGGGGGGGGGGAAGGGAGGGGTGATATCACTCTAAATTGCAGTTCAGCAGTAAAGAGTGATTGAAGTTTATCAGAGCACAAGTCACATGACTTGGGGCAGCTGGGAAATTGACAATATGTCTAGCCCCATGTCAGATTTCAAAATTGAATATAAAATAATCTGTTTGCTCTTTTGAGAAATGGATTTCAGAGCAGAATTCTGCTGGAGCAGCACTGTTAACTGATTCATTTGGAAAAAAAATGTTTTTTACCATGACAGTATCCCTTTAAATCCCAGCTCTCCCTTTCCAGTCTCAAACATTGCTGCTAGACTCCTCCTCATTTACCTTAGAGAAAAAAAACATTCTTTTTAACCTTTTTTATCTGGTTGCTAAGGCACAACTAGCAAAAGAAAACCATTTGCAACACTTTCTACATCTTGATTAAAGTCAATTCTAACATTAATGTGCTCCTTTTTGGTTTACATTTTCTTCCCAATGGATTGCTTGTTGTTAAGGTGTATATACTGATACATCTGTATTTTTGCAGAGCAAGGGAATTTATTGCAGAGAGGACACTGTGGAATTAGCAAATACCACAATTTGTAGCAAGATAAAGAATACCCTGAAAGTGATCCATTTTATCCTTGGTGGCCAGCAGGAATCACAACAATCACAACAAAAGGCTTGTTCTTCAGAGCTGTCAAATATAAATAAGGAAAACCTTGCCGGGATCCTCCAAATAAATTACTGCCTATTGGGTCTGAGTAAAATAAATAGTCAAGCCATTCAGAAGCAGAAGGAAAAAAAATAATACACCAATGTTGTTTCAAGGGCACAAATTTATATCTTTAAGTTGAGTGAAGTATAAAATATTTGTCAATATTTCATGGAAGAGTTTTTTTCTTTTCAGAAAAACCCATTAAAAAGAAAGATAGTGTCCCTATGAATTTAAAACGCATGTTGTGACTGCGCACTAGTTCCTTGACTTTCCAGCCTTTGAAGAATACATTACTGTCTTTTTTTTTTGGCATGTGTTATGTGGCTGAGCCCTTGCAAAATTTTTCACGCATTAGAAGTAAATTGCTCAATTTCAGCCCAATTGACGCTCCTTCAAATGGAATCTGAATTGATCAGTGTACCTCCACATGAAATTGCCATCACGGTGTTAGCTCTCAATGATATAAAATTTGGCCTGCCTGCTGTTAGGGAAAGAATGAGAAATCTGTAGATGTTTTTTTCTCCCACCACTTTGGCTTTTATCTGCTACTTTTTTTTAAGGGTTTCGGTTATTGAAATACAATGACATACATTGAAACATGGATGAAGTCTTTACAGTTTAAAAGCTGGAACAAGCAAATGACTCCAAGGGACGAATTTTTTTTCTTTATGCTTCCTAATTGTACTTACTATGGCCTGGTCTAAATACTTTATTTTATTGTAGCATCCAGTGTAACTCAGACTATTAGCACACTTCCCTTTAATAGCCCTTTAGTACTATAAAAATGCATGCATTCAGTTTTTTTTTTAAATTACATGCATAATTACATAGTTATAATGTTGGAGCAGCTGCATACCTAAACTTTTCTGGTTATTCATAACAGAAACAGTGACAATGGAATACAGCTTTATCTCTGCAACTACAAAGAGCTGTGGGTGAGTGTTTTTCAGATGTTCTGTCCTTGAAACAGTCCAATTATATATTCAGTTTAAAACGAACAGCTTTAAAGAGTCAAGGCAAAACCCAAATATTATTAATACTTCAATAATTGTTGTCCTGATCTTAGCACATGGGCTCTGTCTAAAGTTGTATAAGATACTGGTTCCAAGTATGCCTTGAGTACACCTGTTACTCTGTCTTTGTCCTAAAAAGGCTGACATATCCCATAGAAAATCGTAGAGACAAGCACTTGCAGATTAAACTGCAATCCGTGTGAATAAACAAATTTTAATATTCAAGTGTGTCTCTATTATTCTCGACCTGGCATTCTCTGAAGCTTAGAATAACACTTAAAGGAACAGTAATGTCGAAAAACAAAAGTGTTTTAAAGCAATAAAAATATAATGCAGTTTGCCCTGCAGTGGTACAACTGCTGTGTTTGCTTCAGAAACACTACTATTGTTTATACAAATAAGCTGCTGTGTAGCCATGGGGACAGCCATTCAAAGGAGAAAAGGCTCAGGTAACACAGCAGATAAGCTCTGTAGAACATAATAGTGTTATCTGTTATCCCATTAGTTAACCTGTGCCATATAGTTTTTTTTTTTTTCAATTTCCACCATTGCTAAACAGCAGCTTGTTTATATGAACTATACAGTAGTTGTGTTTCTGAACAGTTTTACTAGTGTAGGGCAACAATACATGATATTTTCATCACTTTAAACACTGTTCCTTTAAGGAGTTGCCCCCACAGTAAGCAGCCTGAAAACCAGTCATCAATAAATATAAGGTCAGTGATGATATTTTCTGTAGGGATGGGCGAATTTTTTCGCCTTGTTTCGCCGAAAAAATTACACCCATAGATTTGTATGGCGGTGTGCATAAAAAAAAAAGACGCGCGTCAAAACAAATTTTTTTGATGCCCATAGACTTTAATGGGCGTCTGCGACATTTTGCCGGCAGTGAATTTTTGGCGAAATGAAACGGGTCAAATTCACCCATCCCTAGTCCTATGTGCTCAGTGGAAATACAGCAGCATTTTAGTTAAGGACTGTGCACAATTGTCTTACTTGAAGCATCATTTTCTATTCAATAACCCATTTACTGTGTAGCAATCATTATTTATGAAGTTCTTGCTATAATAAGGGAACCATGTGTGGTTATGATTTGGTCCAGTCTTCTCTTTAAGTGAGGTCTTTTATAAATGACTAGACTACGTTATCCCTTTGCTTTTGTCAAGATGATTTACAATTCACATTAACATAAGAAATACATGAGAATTATGGTGGATACAACTTACTTTATAGTTCAGACATTTCACAAAATGGGCCCATTCAGTTCAGTAATAGTGATGGGTGAATTTATTCACCAGACGCGAATTTGCGGCGAATTTGTGAGATTCACGAAATGGCCGCAAAAATGTGTCAAAAACGAGACGCAAATTTTTTGCCGTTTCGTGAATTTCGGCAATCACTATTCAGTAAGAAAAAGCTTTATCATGTGAAAACTCATGGTGAAGATTCAATCTGAGACCCAATTCAGTTACAAAAAAAAAACTTAGCTCACTGTTTATCACGTGAAAAACTATATTGTAGAAAAAACTCAGAAATAAATGGACGATTAAGGATTTTGCTCAATTTATTCGTTTTTTTTTTCCCGATCCGATGTATATGAGTTTTTTTTTATTAATAAATAAGGTCATAGCACATTATTGTGTGTATATATCTACAGATTGACAGCAATTTGTTTTCTCACTCCTAACAAGCATGTCAAATGTATGGCCTACTAGAGCTTAACTCCATCTTTCAGGTTCTGCATAAGCATGCTGAGACTTTTATGAAGTTATTATGAGGTTCACATTCTCAATCTCAATCTCTTCACTTGGTGGATCTTGGAAGGTGCTGTGTTGCAGTTCTGATAAAACACATTCATATTCTGATAAAACACATATTCTATTATATATAAAATAAATAAAATGCTATATCATATTAGAATTATATGATATATATATATATATATAAATAAAACACATATTATATATAAAATAAATAAAACACATATTATATATAAAATAAATAAAACACATATTATATAGAATAAATTCTGATAACACACATATTATGCACAAAGTGCATGGTACAGTGCATACACTGAATAAAATTGCATAACAGTTGAGATAGTTCAGGTTGCTTTGTAAACCACACAGCTCAATAAAACACAGAATAGCTGTTCCGAGCAGGGCACTATCTCATTATTCACCCAAGGCAGAATATGGAAAATACTGTATATATATGATCATATATATGATTAATATTTTCTGTTTGCGTCAAATATTTCATTTCATATTATCATTTTTTATTCTTTTCCAAGAAAACACTGTACATTTCGGCGAAATAAAATCCTCACACAAACTTTGCAGACATATAATTGAACTAAATGGTGAAAATCAAAAGTAAAGTCTTCTCGTTTTAAGCTCTTTTTTCTGATGTTATCGATATAACTAAATGCTACTGAAATCTGTTTATATGATGTCAGAAACTGACATAAACATCAAAGGCATTCGACTCTACCATATTAAAGTATTGAATCTTTTTATCTTCAAAGTCAGGTTCTGAAAATGTCAGATGCAAAGTCAAATTATGAGTAAATATTTACGTTATAAAATGTAGAGCCATTTTGTTTGAATGTGCTTTTGAAAATTAAGTCTATCATGCATAGTCATTTTTCATCTGTAAAAAAAGGGGAAACCAAGTGAATGACAAATATTCATATTCATACTGTACATAAGTTTGGTTGAAAAAGATTTTTGACCATTACAAAACACAAATTGAAGAAGGCAAACAAACCCTCGGACAGCTTCCAATCCAGATTCGCAGGAAGAGAAAATCTTTCTTGAGCCCTACATAAGATTATTTCTGGCTCAGTTCCTACTGCTTTGTGCTTGCTGTAAATTTCAGTATATAAAAATATAATGATAAATCATTAACACTAAAGGGGTTATTTATCAACGTTCATATTTTTTTCTGCAATTCAAATTTTTCTGCACTGCACTGAAAATCATGAATGTAAATAATGGTTTAAAAAAAACTAATTTTCCACCTAAAATCTTGCAAGGTTGTGCAGAAGTCAATGGGAGCTGTCCAAGCCAAAATTTCAAATATTTAATTTTCATCACTGAAAGTGATGAGATATACAAGGTATTCGAGTTTTTCCCCCACAATTTTGTTCATTTTAATTTTTTACATTTGGATTCTTTAATAAATAGGGTAACATTTGTTTTTTTTAAATTGTGAGTTTACACATAAAATGACAGGAAAATCTGAATTTTATATAAATAGGCCTCACTATGTACCAAAGTGCCATATTGATTTAAAAAATTGACTTACATGGTATAGACCAGGGCCAAAAATAGGGTTAGGCACATGCCTAGGGTGCAAAGCTGGGGGGGGCACCAGGCACATACCTTTTCTACCTCCTACCCATAGTTTCTAGTCCCCTCTCTCTTCTCTGCCTGTCCGTGGACTGTGCGCTCAAGCCTATTTGCCATATGTGCATGCTCCTATTCCGTGCCACGTCTGCCCAGGTTGCCTAGGTCGTCTAGCCAACCTGGCCTGGCGCTGGTGTAGACAATTTACAAATGGTCTTTATTTGAGTTGTATCTTGTCGTTAAATTTGCCTTAAGAAAAATAGCTCAGAATAGTCTGAAAATAGTGGTAGTAGAAATAGTAGTAGTAGTAATAGTAGAAATATCTTATGGCTACATTTGTATTATTGTACTTAAAGGACATGGCAACCCCAAAGACAATGTATTATGAAAAAAGGTTACTTTTACCATAGTCAAACCCGTTTCGTTTCGGCAAAAATTCATCGCTGGCGAAATGTCGCAGGTGCCCATTAAAGTCTATGGGCATCAAAAAAAATTTGTAGCGCGGCGAAATTATTTTGTCGCGCGTCTTTTTTTTTGACGCACGTCTCCATACAAGTCTATGGGCGTAATTTTTTTGGCGAAACGAGGCGAAAAAATTCGCCCATCCCTAGTCAAAAGTGCTCAAGATTCTTGTTAAGGCCCCATTCTCCAGCAGCACTGTCAAAAAATAGCTTTTAACCTTCTCACATTTCCACATTCTCCAGTTAGACCATGTAACGTTCAGTATCCCACAACCCAGAGTAAACCCCAATGTCCCGGGCTCGGCTCACGCTTCGGCCTATAACCGCCGCCTTTCACGTCGGGTGGGGCCCTCCGCTACTCGGATGCCGCCAGGACTTATAGTGAGGAGACTGAGGGAAGAACTCTGGGCGAGCAAGGGAACTTAACGTAAAGGTTATCAAAGTCCAGGAACGGGCCGAGTCGAAACCAATCAGGAATGCAGTACAAAATCGGTAACAGCAGAGTAGTCGAGGTCACAGGCCAGGTCAGCAACTAACAGGGTCGAAGTACAGAACGAAATCCAAAGAGTAGTCAGGAACAAGCCAAAGGGTCAGGGCAGGCGGAAGTCAAACAGGAATCAGGAATAGCCAAAGGTCACAACAAGAATCACAGAAATATCGCACCCAGGAACAAAATACAGAACCTACGTTGGGCAAGGCACAAAAGGACTGCTGGCCATTTAAACATTTGAATTTGGCGCCATTGGACGCTGGCGAATTAGCGCCAGCGCCTGCGCAATTGCGCCAGCGTGCCTGCCCCTTTAATTCCGGTGCATACGCGCCGCGCGCTCCATAGGAGCCGGCGCCTGGGGCCTAGCCGCATCGGCGGCAGGGAAGTGAGACGGGCGTCCCCGTCGAGGAGGCGGCAGGAGTTCCTGCCATCCCCTGGGTGAGTGTTTTACAGACCAAGATTTTGCACACAAAACCCCATCCAAGAATTGCTCATCAGCAGACAGAAAAAGTCTTCATGTATCATGATGACTTGGTTAGTGGTTTGCGCATGCGCTGAAGTATTTGAGTGCCGTTGTTGAATAGAATATGGCAGCTGCAATGGAGGAAGTGGTCACACGTTTTCACTACCGGATTTTCCATGAAGTAAGATCTATAGCAAAAAAAAAAAGCCATATAGTTTCAGATGGACAAAAGGGGTGCAAAAATTCTTTCAACTGTATCCTACTCATCTTCCAGTTTGTCCATCAAAACACAACCTAAAGAAGAACCCAAGCATGATAACCCTTTAAAGGATGTTCACTTCCAAATGTAATGCATTCAAATACAGGTATGGGATTTCTTATTTAGACACCCAATAGCCATAAAGCTCTGAATTGAGGAAATGTCATATCCTATAAATACTATTTTAATCAAATAATTATATTTTTTCTCTATAATAAAACACTACAGGTATGGGACCTGCTATCCAGAATGCTCAGGACAAGGGGTTTTCCCGGATAAAAGATCTTCCAATAATTTGGATCTTCATACCTTAAGTCTACTAGAAAATCATGTAAACATTAAATAAACCCAATAAGCTGGTTTTGCTTCGAATAAGGATTAATTATATATTAGTTTGGATCAAGAACAAGGTACTGTTTTATTATTACAGAGAAAAAGCAAATAATTTTTAAAAATTTGGATTATTCTGATAAAATGGAATCTGCTGTGATAACGGGTTTTTGGATAATGCATCCCATACCTGTACCTTGTACTTGATCCTAAATAAACAGCATGCATCCACATTGGTGGTAAAACAATCCCATTGGGTTGATTTAATATTTATCTGTAGTTAAAAATAAAAGCGCAAAGAGACAAGGGATCTTTTCTAAGTCCTTGAGAAAGCGAATTGGAGTCTGCGAAACGCGTTGGATAAAGAGTGAGAAATCCGTATATCTGAAACGACTCCAAGAACGAGTGTGAATTGAGGGAGCTCAAAATCCAGGATTGATTGCCGCCACGGGACTGGTTCTGAGCACCAAACACACGGAGTGGGACTGAGAGCGAAACATACTGACAGAGAAGAAACTTATATGCGATTGCTATATTTTTTTATCCTGTGAGTGTAACTTTGTATGAGGGGACATGTTGTACTATAACTGAATACTGCACTTAGAAAAGATCCTTGTCTCTTTACGCTTTTATTTTTAACTACAGATTTCTATACATTTGGAGCGGGAGTACTCCATTACCAAAAGCTGCAGAGCGGGGAAGTGAATGTTCTTGAAACAAACTGTGATCCCTATTAACCTCATCTTCAGGAGCACCGCAGGTGTTAAATTAGTTATTTAATATGTAGTTGTTTTCTTTGTGAAATTAAGTATGGTTATCCAGGTTATGAAAAGATCCCTTATGCAAAAATTCCCAGCGCTCCAAAAATAGATCAAATCCTCAGATAATAATTTTTTTTGTTATATATTTTTCATTTATTGTTTTTCTAAAATTTTTATTTTAAAAATGAATGTATTTGTCTACCTCACATACTGCTTATGTTTCCCAATATCAATTCAATAGGCCTGGTTGCTGATTCTCTTATACAGTATATTTTAGTTTGATCCATTACTGGTTGGCCAGCAACTAACGCATTACATTTTAACTGCTGTTTTTTTTTTAGACATTTTAGTAAACCTCAGGGAGCATGCACAGTAGGGACTGTTTAATAGGTCAGGGACCAGAATTGCTGAGCTGTTACTATGAAATAAGGGTGGTGGTAAAGCCAAACTAATTCAGAGTACTATGTTTGTTTATAGCAGAACCTAATGAAGCATAATGCTGAAATAAGTTTCAGTCAAGCTTGCAGAATGGATAGTGCTCAGTAGTGTATATAAGTGTTTTGTCCAGCCTGCAAGCCTAGCTGAAACTCACTTTGGTAGCATACTTCATTACACTCTGCTATAAACAAACACAGTGCTCTGTGCTCTCAGCATCTCCCTTTCAGAGGCAGCAGTACTGTGTTATCAGCAAGGTTAACCCTTTTCTTCTTAAGCCAGTTAAAATAAACAGAATCACAATGCGGGACCACCAACTTAGAATATACCCACTAGCTGGGAATGCTGAAGAAGGAAAGTCAAGTGATTGTGTCAGTAAATTATAACTTTAATTGTTAATACCTCTACATTTTTAAATGGAATATAAAACCAAAAAATGAATTGCATTTGAATTGAACTTCTATTTATATTTGTGAGTTAGCAGTTTTAGACAGCAAACAGCAGCACCCTATGACAGTCAGAGGGGCAGATTTACTAAAGGGCTAATTGTTGCCAGTGACTACTTTGCACCCATCGCTACACTTTGCCAGGTGCAAATGCAATCAGACTAGGCTAATTCACTAAAATGCAGAGTTTCTGCGTGGGTGCCGAATGTTGGCAACTTTTCACTAGCGTTACTTTGGCAGTGCAAGCACTTGATAGTGAAGATGTGCTAGGGTTCATTTCTGCTTAGCAAAACTTCACCAGGGATCTTGCACCCAGGTCAATTTGCATAGGGCGGGAAATTTAAAGTTGTATGGACGCCGTTATGTTGAATGTTGGTGCATATACTTACAAATTACACTTTTTAAAACACATGTCCAGGGAACCTTAATAAAGACAATAGAGTGATTCTAATGCCCTACACATGTGCCCACTGTAAAATTAACGTTCCATACAGATGAAGCCACTTGGATTTGTGAGTTAAATGCGTCATGACTCAGGGGTAATTGAAGAAACTGTGTTATCTTAAGTCATCTTAACTCATTTAATGCATTTAACCTTTTCATTAGCATACCAAAGCTCCATTGTTCACAATGGTGAATGCTTTAATTAGATGGGATGTTGTGACGCAGTTTTCTGTGTTAAATGAGATAAATGGGATATCTGTGTTTAGTTATTCTGTGTCAAACAGACAAACCAAAGTGGCTTCATCTGTATGTTAATGAAAATGTATAGAGAAAACCGGTTACCCAAAAAAATTTTTGGTAGGTCTTTTGCAGGCAATCAGGCAGAAAAAGGAAAAGACGCCAGCGTTTGTTGGACTTTGATGCATTTTCGGCTCACAGAATATAATGTAAGTGACAGAAGATTGAGGAAGATCTAGCTACTTTGCGGAGTTACGACCGATCGATAGAGCGAAAAGTTGCATGACGATGGAGTGCGAATGACCAATATTGACAATCTCTTTTGCTAGCAAATTAGCGCCTGCACCCGTTAGTAAATCAGCTGATGTCCCTGCGGACAGTAACGCTAGCGAATTGGCGCAAAAGTTAGCCACCTTGCCCTTTAGTAAGTCTGCCCCAGAGTGTTACTGGCTAGGGTTTCCACCTGTTTAATTTTGACCAGAACATGTTGGTTTTTCCAATAGCTGTTTGGGCTTCGGAAAATACGACCCAAACAATAATCTGGCCAATAATCACCTCTGATCTCATGCATTCCCACAAGGCATAAACAACTTGCCCCCAAAATTCATGACCCCACACCCATATGTCACTGCTCTGCCCCCGATGCCATCATCCCAAACACTTGTTCAGTTTTGGTAGAGGTCAAAGACAACCCTATTATTGGCCCAGACTTACTCAACTGCCTTCCACTCTTGCTTCCACTAGTCACCATGCTTCCCCCCGTGTGCTATGTCACTGCTCATGTACGTGCACATTTGTGCTCATTCACCGGGGGCAAGGTGGCTGGTCAGGTTGACTAGGGCGCCCAGACAGCTTGCCCCCCTCTGGAGCTGCCTCAGACCTGCTGGCACTGAGTACTGCACTATGATTTCCAATCTGCCACTATGTGCAGAAAGCAGCCAGACCAAGCCATTTTCGTGCCCCTTAGCACTCTAGCACTTGTGGCCAGGGTCATAATAACTAAGCCCTCATGTGCGCAACCAATTCATTATTAACAATTATTATTATATTCCTAGAACACTTTTAATTCAAGGTAAAAATATTTTTGATTACACTTATAGTGGACTTTTATAATTTTTGGACTGAGCCACTGTTATTGCACACAATCTTGAATATATATATATATATATATATATATATATATATATATATATATATATACAGTATATATATATATATATATACAGTATATATATATATATATATATATATATATATATATATATATATATATATATATATATTCAAAGAAAAAAGACCACACTCACAGGACTTGTATAGAAAAAAAGAGCCACAAGGGCTGTGATTTATTCCTCAATGTTTCTATATATATATATATATATATATATATATACAATTTTCAAAAAAGGTCCGCACACACAGGACTTAAGTAAAAAAGAAAATTTTCTTTTTTACTTAAGTCCTGTGTGTGCGGACCTTTTTTGAAAATTGCATACTATTGATTTCTGGTTCCAGCACCGAGGCATCCATTTTGTGCTCTGAGTGCACCGACTCCACGCTGTTTTATATATATATATATATATATATATATATATATATATATTTATATATATATATTTATATATATATATATATATATATATATATATATATATATATATATATATATATATATATATATGTCAACATTACACCCTCAGGCCCGGGCTCCTTCATCTATAGTTTAGGACCCTTAGTTTGGGAACCTCTGTCTTATAACAATAGCTTCTGTTTTTCAATTCCTTGTCTACAGTTATTCTGTTTTATTTTTCCCCTTTTGTTATTACTAACAGCGCTTATTGCTTCACTCGAGATGTTTAATGTGACTTATCGTTTGTCATAATGCCACACTGCATACTTTTAAACCCTCTGAATAATTGTTTTCACATTTCCAGTTTCATAAAAGTTTTAAGCAAAACTCAGGTTGATATGTGAAGGCTCATTTACACCTGATACAAGGGCTCATTAGTCACTTGAATGATTGCAGAGAGAACAAAACTGAAAAACACTAAAAGCATTTCTTTAAGAACTTCCAGCATTAGATGCCTAAAGGGATACTTAAGCTTTGCCTAGCAGAGCAATCATTTCTTGCTAACAATGCTCTGCTAGGAAATGTCTACATCCATCTCAATTGGAAAACTGTACCAATTAAGTGTTTATTTGTGAGTTGTTAAGCTGAAATATACAGAGATGGACAAAGTCCAGTGCTTGCACAGCATTGCAATTTAGATGCTTAATGTTGCTTTTTTTGTCTGTGAAGACAAGAAAAATTATTCAGAAAACTTTATATCTGACACAACAGTTATATATGGACCTGCAGAGCATCAGCAAATTTCCTTTAATGCTGTTCACTGAAACTTGGTAAGTCTACTTGGTGTGTCCCCCTAGCACATTTTCTAGGGGTTGTTCACCTTCCAAACATGTTTTCAGCTGAGTTGTTTTCAGATTATTTTCCAGAAATAAAGACTTTTTTCAACTGCTTTTTATTTTTTACCATTTTTACAAACTCTAAGTTTAAAGTTTAGTGTTCCTGTCTCTGGTGTTTCAGTCTGGCAGCTCAGTGATTCAAGTGCAGATTCTAAGGGTCAGGCCACACAAGCAGATTCAGGGAGATTAGTCGCCCCAGCAACAAATCTCCTCTTCTTCGGGGCGACAATCTCCCCGAACTGCCTTCCCCCTGCCCTCTGCCGACTAGAATGGAAATCGCCTGGGGGAAGGCACACGTGGTGCTTCATTTTCCTAATTCACCCAAAGTTGTCTCACAATGAATTTAGAACAGTTTACAGAATCAGCAACCCCTCCCCCCTCCACAGCTGCTTTAGAAAGGTGAAAATTAGGCTAAAGGTAGCCATACATGGGCCAATAAAAGCTGCCGACAGACTATGTTGGCAGCTTATTGGCCCTCCAACGGTCACGGGCTGCATCTGTTCATTGATGTGGTCCCACAATACGACCGCCAATTATGATCCGATCATTGAACCCTAGGGCCCATGATCGGATCAGCCCAATATAGCACGCCTCAAGGTGGGCATATTGGGGAGAGATACACTCGTTTGGCGAAATCGCCAACAATTGTTTTTAATAAAAAATGCTTGATGGATATTCACACATGGCTTCATTTATACAATTTTTTTGACTAAATATTTCAGTTCATTCATCTTGATTAATGGAAATTTGCAAGTAATTGAGAAACACATAGTTAGATATACAGATAGATATAAGTTGCAAAATTGTAACAGTTTAGAGTCTGCACCTGAATCACTGAGCTGCCAGATTTAAACACCAGAGACAGGAACACTAAACTTTAAACTTAGATTTTGGAGAAATGGTAAAAAAATGGAAAGCCATTGAAAAAAGTTTTTATTTCTGGAGAATAATCTGGAAATAACTCATCTGAAAAAGTGTTTGGAAGAGGTGAACAACCCCTTTAAGAAAATGTGCTAGAGGACACATAGATACAGACAGACAGATCGATATATAGATAAAGATCTTATTTCCTGCTGCAGTCTCTCAGTGTCCTTTTTACAATCCTCCAATGACTTTACTCAATTTTCCCAGACCTTTGGTATGTTTTAGCACTAACTCCCAGGTGCCAAATTTTGGGTTATCATTACAATATTTATACAGGTATGTGAACTATTGTTAGGCAGAAAAAGATGCTATTTGAAATGTGCCCTACATTGTTTTGTTCTATGGGTTAGACTGTGCTTTCATTTTATTCAAACTTCAGAATTTTGAACTAAATGCATGGATTGATCATTGAAGTCTTTCAAGGGCCATAATGAAATACTTTCAATCCAGAATACAATCTGTTTGGAAGCAAACCATTTTACTTTCCCATAGCCACAAGGACCATAACTTTCTTAGTTGACTCTAAAGTTATCTGAAGGTTTTTCTGCCTATTGATATATTCTCTGAATGTTTTCATTATAGCGATCTTTAAATATAAATCAGAAGCATGGTGACACAAAGCTTTTATAGCTTCAGGTGGTTGTTTTATTCTGTGCAATTCAAGGTCTTCACTTTAGAAAAAAAAAGACTATGTAGGCTCAAGATATGAATAAAAATAGTAAAATGTCATCCATATAAGCCAGCACTTGGGGCATCTTTCAAAAGCACATCTACTATTGCTATTTAAACAAAAGTGGTATATTAAGTGTGGAATAATATATGGACTGTCAGAAAGGGTTTTTGGAAGAAATACAGAACTATATGTGATGGCCCTTCTTCAGCACAATGTTCTCAGAAGGTCATTTTTATCCATCAGGAACTCTGCACTATAGATTTTTGGCCTTTTGATACAATATGTTATTACACATTAGAGTTGCAATGCATGCGTCTATGGCACAGTAACACAATACATAACTTATGTATAGAGAATAATTTGTGCTCCTCATTCCCAGGTCTTTTTGCACTGATTATACCAAACTACTTTTTATGTAAATAAATGGAGTCTAGTGACGTGCAAATAAATGTGCCAGGCGTGAATGCACCGTGAATTTCCCGGTTTCGCCGCTGGCAAACAAATTCACCAAACTGCGGCGTAAACTCAAAAGTGTGGAAAAAAACAATTGGACGTGTGTCAGAATAGTCGCTTGCGTCAACATTATTCAGACACACATTGACTTTAATGTGGGCGTCAAAATTGGCACGATCTGCAAAATTTACAGGAATTGACGAGGGTGCCAAAATTCGCATTTCGCAAATTGTTCGGCGAAGTGAAAAAGTGCTGCATATATAATCTGATTTATTTTGTATTTTTATACTTTCTCTAGTGTGAAATTTCAAATGCTATCTGGTTCCTAGGGTCACAGTTAACCTAGCAGTGATTTGGACATCAGATTGAATGATGAATATTAGTGATGTGCGAATCTGACCATTTTGCTTCGCTGATAATTCGCCAAAATGCATTGAAGTCTATGGGCATCTAATTTTTTTTTTTTGACGCACAACAAATTTTTTCACCCATTGTAGTCTAGAGTGTGTGAACTAAGATCTGGAAGCATCCTGTGTAAAGGGGATCACAACCTGTGATGCCAGTCTTTAAGACCTGGTGATAACAGACTGAGATCAGATAAATTCAAGTTTTAATAAATAACCCCCTTAGAGTTCATATCAAAACTCCTTATAGGTAATGTGGAGAGGCCACACTAAAACATAAATTCAAACACTATTATTTTACCAGAATCCACACCTTTTGTACCAATGGTACCAAAAGCTGTTAATGGGTTCAATAAAATAATACCATACCAAATACAAAGAACAGTCCAAACAAGATTAGGAATATCTGTGCAGTGACAGGTCACATAGGTCACACCAATCAATAGAATATCATTTCTCTACTATAATCTCGTAAGCAGTTACGGGAAATATATTCTTGATCCAGTCTATGCTCACAGGAGGTTATAAAAACTGAATCTGTGATGTTCTGCTAAAAGAGATGGGAGGAGTGTCCAGTTACCTGATGCCCTTGAAAACTGTGGTAAATAGTTAGCTGAGCTCTTCTGGCTAGTATTTGGATTTACATTGGAGAGCCAACCTTGCACACAGATTAGGACTTGTCTAACCTGTGCAAGGTGGGTGAGAGACTGAATGTGTGACCCAATTCAGCAACGACACAATTCATGTGCATCTTAAAGGGATACTGTCATGGGAAAACATGTTGGTTTTTTTTCAAAGCACATCAGTTAATAGTGCTGCTCCAGCAGACTTCTGCACTGAAATTCCTTTTACAAAAGAGCAAACAATTTTGTTTTATATTTAATTTTTAAATATGACATGGGGCTAGACATATTGCCAGATTCCCAGGTGCCCCAGTCATGTGATTTGTGCTCTGATACATTTAAATCACTCTTAACTGCTGCATTGAAGGTTGGAGTGATATCATCCCCTCTCCCCCCTCCCCGCAGCCCATCAATGCAGCTGCCATTTTATTTTTGATGGCAAAATGAAGATGGCGTCTAAGAACTAAATGAGTATGCACCAATACCTTTCTTCCTCCTGGACGCAAGTATGATTAAAAAGCTTTCAGATCTGATAGAAGGTGAACACAGCAGAGGAGAAATGTATAGGCAGTGCTGGCAGGACACAGCATAATTGCTGAAGGAGAAATACATACGGTTCTCCCTTAGCTTCACGCGTTACAGCAGAAAGCCGTTTTTATTGATGCGCACTTCAAGGGGGCAGAACTTTTCAGGGGTAAGCCCTGAACTACTAGAACTAGAAGGTGCACTCCCAAAGATTTGAAATGTGCATGCACCAATGCACCAGCTAGTTCTGTATTGTTCTGTGCATGACCAAAAGTCTTGGTCTTGCTGCAGTAGAGATGCATCATGGGACTTTTTGTTAAAAACAGTTTTGGCTATATTGCAGGGATTGAACTGCAAACTAACCTATTACAGAGGATAAGGGCAAGGGCAGATGGCATCACTATAGGTAGCCTTTTTAAAAAACTCTTTCATACCCTTTCCTTGTCTTTTAGGGTTCAAATGGTAAATTCAAATTTTAAAATTTTAAACCACCAACTCGAATTTGACTTTCAATGTGAGCTCGACCCTGGAAACAGTTCTCATTCTAATATTCACCACCTAAAACTTGCTGAGTTAATTTACAAGTCAGTGGCCAAGGTCAGTTGAACCATCAACAGTGAGAAAAGCCCTTCATGAATTTATTATTATCACAGCTACTGCATATTACAGAACCTAGCCTATTGTCTCAAAAACCTATACATTTGATATAAAAATGGGAAATATCCTTCGATTACACATTTCATTGAAATAATATGAAAATAGCATTACTTCCATATGGTGTACAATATCCAAACCATTGAGATTTGGGCAGAACAGCAGCCATATGGAAACTTACAGTGCCGTGACAATATTCAATAATACTCTCATTTTAGAGCACTGCCATTAACAGATGGTATTTTTTTTTTTTTTGGAAAGTTATTTAGTAAAAAAAAAAAAAATCTTTTCCTCATTTTTCTTTTTATTTAATCAAAAGTAGAGGACTTATAAATAAAGCATTTTACAAGCCAAGAACAATTATTTGGGGATTTTACAAATCTGCACTAACAGTTATGTTGTAAAATCAATTGTGTGGAACACACAGTTTGTATTTTACTGGTTAGGGGAGTCAAAGGAATTCAACAACAGCAAAAACAGCCTTATGTCTCCTTAAAAGATGCCTGTAGATGAAATAAGATACATTTCCAGGCATGTCAGATACACTGAAATTAAAAGTAAGGAGAACCTAACTGTAAAAGTTGTCCAAAGAATAGTACACCCTTGAGGCTTATCAGAGAACACAGAAGCATCACTGGTCTAACCCTAGTAAATATTTTAACATGTTTACCATTCTCTTCCTAGTGAGTAATATGGTTCAAAGCAACATATTTTCTGGTGGATCTGAAATGTTGATGGCAACAATAAATTGTGATGGATTATGGTGATTGCTCAATGTGTGAATGCACCCATGAGAGTTCAGTTTGGTACTTACACAATTCTTTTCTGGAAGATTAAGGATGTACTGGAAAATATAAATTTAATATTAAAAAAGCTCAGCCCCTAGAAAATTCATCATAAGCTGATCTCTGATAAGAGAAAAGTAACATCCGCCAAAAGGCCGGAATGTATATACAGGTATGGGACCTGTTATCCAGAATGCTAGGGAACTGGGGCTTTCCGGATAACAGATCTTTCCTTAATTTGGATCTTCATACCTTAAGTCTACAAGAAAATTATGTAAACAATAAATAAACCCAATAGTCTGGTTTTGCCAATAAGGATTAATTATATCTTAGTTGGTATCATGTACAAATTACTGTTTTATTAATACAGAGAAAAGGGAAATCGTTTTTAAAAACTTAGATTATTTGCATAAAATGGAGTCTATGGGAGACAGCCTTTCCATTATTTGGAGCTTTTTGGATAAAGGATTTCCAGATAACAGATCATATATATATATATATATATATATATATATATATATATATATATATATATATATAGCCTATTTAGCAGTATCTAAATTACAGTTGCTGTCACAGCAAAGTGGTGGAGAGAAAAATGAAAGGTTAGCCATATACCACTCATTTGACAAGCTTGACAACATGGCCACACACACACAAAAACTGGTCTGATCATTGGATCATGCTCTAGATCAGGGCTCCCTAAACTTTTGTACCCATGGGCCACATTCACATGAAAACAGAGAGCAACACAAGCATGAAAAGGGCTACTTGGGGGCCAAGTAAGGGCTGTGATTGGCCATTTGGTAGTCACTATGTGGACTGGTAGCCTACAGAAGACTCTGTTTGGCAGTACACCTGGTTTTTATGCAACTCAAACTTGCCTTCAGGTCTGGAATTAAAAATGAAGCACCTGCTTTGAGGCACTAGGAGCAATATCCAAGGGTTTGGTGAGCAACATGTTGCTCCCAAGCTACTGGTTGGGGATCACTGCTCTAGATCTACAAACATCAATCAGACAAGGACTGCAGAAATGTGCTGATACAATCCGCCCACAAAAGGATTTTCAAACCTGCCAATAGATATCAGTAAGGATGAAGGTCTCCATACATGGGCCAATAAGCTGCCAACTTGGTCTGGAGGGGCCCAGTTAATATTTTATATTGTTTATGGCCAGCTTAGCTTATACAAGCTGAAATTTTCTTCTCAAGCTAGCAGGAGATCATGGGTGGCTTCTTATTATAGGCAATGAGAAGTTCTACAAAATAAAAATTGAAAACCAAATTGTTTGCATTCTTGTCTGCCCAACTCTTTATTGTTCAGCTGAACAGTATTACTTTATTTTTATCAGCAACCACAACATGTTTTGACCACTATGATTCTGTTAGTGCTTCTTCCCTACAGGATAATACCAGTCAAAACACACTGTCTAATGGACCGTAAAAAACAAGAGACAAATCTCTCTGTATATCCACTTGGTTGGGGGGAAAAAACACATTCTGAGTAATGCAAAGAATTCATTTAATTTTAACATGAATATTTTATATGACTATATCTAAAGAAAAAACAAACTGTACAATTGTTTAAAGAACCCAAGATAGCTGTTATTTATTGTGAAAGGTGTCATTGGATATGACTGACATATGAAAAGAGGGGAAAAAAACGTTTTATATAGAAATGCAATTATAAAACAGAGAGTGCGTGCTAAACAAATCTGTAAAAATAACAAGTTATGATGAGTACCATGAATGCTTTGAAGGTTAAGCTTTAAATAGATACCATATGCCAATGACAGAGATAATTGTAATTAAAAATATAAAAAAGTGCATCTTCGATACAATGCTTATCTAAACTTGAAGCAGTTCATGGAATAACAGCCTCTTATTTACTTTGGGTTGACCACAGAATAAACCCCTGTGGGTGAGTGGATGTTCTGTCTTCGCTTAACATATGTTATTGTTGTACTAATTATGCCTAATTCACCTGGGGGATCAGTACTAAGCAATGTAAATATCTTATCACACTGGAATAATACTAAATAAAGAGGAGCTTCACTTTGAAATATCTGTAACATTGCAACCACATTTGTAACATCACTTAACTAATTGCCTGCCAACAATGTAGATTTCAAGCCCGCATAGAATTTAAATTCCCATTTAAAGTTATGGTACAGGAAAAGCACAATGCCTGGCGACACACTTTTCCCAAATCTGCCTTACAGGAGAACAAAGCCCTAAAAATGAATATTGCTTAAAATTACATGTTTTATATAATGAATTTATTGCACAGTTTAAGCTTCTTAATAGCAATAATGATCCAGGACTTCAAACTTGTCACAGGGGGTCACCATCTTGGAATGTGTCTGCGACACTCACATGCTCAGTGGACTCTGAGCAGCTGTTGAGAAGCTAAGCTTAGGGGTCGTCACTAATTATTGAGCAGAAAATGAGGTTGGTCTGTAATATAAGCTGATGCTACAGTGCTGATTATTAAATTCTGATGCTAGTTGCACTGCTTTCTGTGCTGCCATGTAGTAATTATCTGTGTTAATTACTAATCAGCCTTATACTGTGACATGTCCATCCTATTTGTACTGTATATTTTGAGTCGGTCCCCAAGTTCACTAACTGACAGCAGCACAGAGCATGTGCAGTGAATCAGCAGAAAAGAAGATGGGGAACTACTAGGGCATCTTAAGAGACACAGACTGATACAGAAGCCCAAAATGTAATATACTTCATTTCTAGCCTACATCTTTAGTTAAGCTTTACTTCACCTTTAAGCCATGAAAAAACATTGCAAGGAGAGGGTTAAAACCCGGTATTAATCGGCTGTATAACCCAAATTTGTTTTTATATTGTTTTATGTAGGGATGAATGTTTTTTAAATATGACAACTGTGAAGTCCAACCAATCATTAAGTGGTGACTTTTTCCCTTTATCTGTGTACATAATGTATTAGGACCTATATAGTGCTTCTGATCTTTTTTATGAAGTAGGAAAAAAGCAGGAAAATAAGAAACCTTTGCAATACCATTAACATTTTATATAAATTAAGAATTCTATTCTATGAATTAAGAATCACAAGGAATTACCTTCTCCTTTATAATCTACATAAAGGTTTATTATAAGACATGGCCGTTTTTTCTGATGCAACCTATCCACACCTACCTGTTTTACTAACCCACCTGTTATCCACATACCTTTGTATTTCTTGCAAATCATACATTTCTGTAATCCCCCTTTGTCTTCAATACTCCCTAAATCTATATGAAAACATTTACAAAAAAACACCCATAATGGTATGACACAGAGTTGATTTCCTACAGTAGTATTTGTGGCATGTCTGAGGTTAATGGGGTATGCAGAAGGGCCCATTTACTCATGCAAGTGCTAAAATAGATGCAAGTTGAGCATGTATTGTAGTTATTCAGTACTTGCTTTTTATACAAAATAAACAAACAACTGGCTGATAAATTACTTGAAGTGCCTTCATTGATGCAAGGGAACTCTGGGCTTACCACCAGCCTGAACCTGGTGACAATTCTGACAATTCTTTAGCTGTTTTTGTGATTGAGTGGGATATTAATACCATTATTAAGGCCACTGCTGGAAAGTGACACCAGTGAAACAATAATGCAGACAAAAAGAAAACATATTCTGAATTGTGTGCTTGATTTGACCAAACAACTCTAATTTACATTTATATTGGTGTATTGCATACTATGCAGTTGTGGTGGATTTGAAGCAGGCTAAACTTTCAGACATTTTTTTCCATGCAGCTCTCACTTAATGCTACCCCTGTAGGAAAGAGAGCAGAGTGTACCATGCTTTGTGGCTACCAGGAAACCCCAGTACAAGTTTGAAGAAAACCAAAAAAATGCAACATGCTGTAGTTCTCTGTAGTCAACCCCTCAATTTCTTACCACCTTCTCATGGAAGTTCTTTAATGCCAGCTCACTCAATAGGACAATGGTTCCCAAACTTTAGGGCTGCCCCTCCCTGGCGATCTTGGAGAAATGGCAGGAGGGGGATCAAATCTAAAGGCCACTTAGGGTGATTTATGGATTAGGAATGGGGTGGAATTATGGATTAGGGCCATTTGCTCTCCTAGATACATCTGAAAGCCCATTATAACATCACTTAGTCCTTGAGAGTTGAGGTGAATGTTTATTTGTTGTTTTATAAATTCTTGAAACTATGAAGGATATACCTCTATTTACCTACAGTACAGTATGTATTTACTTATTTCAAGATCTACGGAGAGCCCTGACCAATGGTTGGATTTTCATGAGTGGTCCTTCAATCTCATTGGCCATCTGAGGAATCCCATGATTTTTTTGCGGTAAAGAAATGCCAGATCAAAACCCAGAACCTTTCAATATCCAAAGGTACATTTTTTTTTTGCATTTGTTTGTATTCTATGGAATGTTGAAATCTGGTCAGATAGATTGATGGGCTATGGTAGGTGGGGGACAAGTAGTCATTGTCCTACTCCGGATGTGAGGACAGTCCCTGAAATGTTGTGTTTTCCATGTCCAAATTAATGATATAAGGTTAACCTGAAATAAGACTATAGGCTAGGAACCAAGATATGTAAACTATTTAATGCGGGCTCTCTCGTGTAAGTATCTTTTTGTTAAACTGCACTTTACTAACCTGAGTATAGTTAGATCACAAAAGGAGGAGGAGGTGGAATGCATGGCCATATTGGAGTGGTGAAAGGCAATCGGGAGAGGAGATCATCTGAAGCTAACGTGTAGGGGTTTGTAGAGAGGGGGTGTGCTGGTGCGGGTAGCATCAGCACAGATAAATCAGGTAAAAGCAGCGGGTGTGGGTGTGCATATCCTAAGTACCTGAGCTACAACCCCCTGAGCATACTATACAGTACCTTCCAAGCTTTTTTTGGGAGATAAGGAATGGTTCAATGTCTACATGTACCCTTATTGCACAATGCTGATCATTTAGCTGGATATGGAGTGCCTGGACTTTTAACATCACCACAGTGAAATAAGTAAAAACATTGGGTGGGCCCTAATCATCATTACATGCTCTAAATAGACGCTACCTTTTGCATCAGCCATTTTTACTTCCTCCTTTTTAACATCCTTTTTAACATCATTTTTGGGGATTCTTAGTTTTTGTGAGTGCATGAATTGTTATTTATTGGCATTGATTTAATTGAATCAAATGTGGTTTTTTTTTATGTTTGTGATTTTAATTGTTGAGAACCCAGTATTTATAATTTGGTGTTTATTCAGTATTTCCCTATTGGGAAATTGTTGCTGCTGGTTAAATCTGAGTTCACTTTCACACTGTACTATTCCTATAATTTTTTATTGATCCCTGTTCAGAGACCCCGAGAATTCAGTGTTTTTCTATACATGCAGTGTTAGATTTTCTGACTCCCTAGAGGGTAGTGATTCTTCTCCCTGTGGGTTAAGTATAATTTAATAGTGGCCTAAAGAATGCCCAGTAGAGGGCAGTGTGGTCTGATATAAAAGGGTAGAGCACCATGTGCTCAGTGTCTTTTCTGGGACCTCACCTTACTGGGAGGTGGATACAAGTAGTGATGGGCGAATTTATTCGCTAGGCGCGAATTCGCTGCAAATTAATTTGCTGTTAATTTTTCGCCGTTTCGTGAATTTCGTGGGAAATTTGCAAATTTTTCAACCAAAATGGCGCAAATTTGCCCATCACTAGATACAAGTCCATGTGTATTGAGCCGCTAGAATAGGGAGTTGAGGACTAGATCGGGTGCCAAGATACAAGACCCCAAATAAAGGATCCCAGAGATTAGAGCTGTCTTTAAGTACATCTGAATCTTTTTATACAGGCTTTGTCACTTTAAATACTTTTAACGCTGAATGGGCGTGGTATGCTAATGTAACTGTAGGGGTTAACACCCTCTAAGGGGATTTAAGCTGTCTAGTTGTTTGTATGTGTACCTTGATAAAGGTCATAATAGGGACCAAAACACATTTTTTTGTGCATGCATTGAATATCTGTTCACTGAAAATTAGGGGGGCTCATTTATCAACACTGGGCAAATTTGCCCATGGGCTGTTACCTGTAGCAACCGGCAATCAGTGATTAGCTTTTTAAAGCCAGCTGCAAGTAGAACAATGAATGCAGCAATCTGATTGGTTGCCATGGGTTTCAGATCATGGGCAAATTTGCCCAGTGTTGATAAATGACCCCCCCCAAGTGCTGATCTTTTTTAGAACGGGATCCGTTCAGGGCCGGATTTACATAGCAGGCGCTCCTAGGCCCACTGTCGTTCATCACCCCATCCCATCCCTTTTATTCAATCACATTTTCATGATCGAGACCAGAGCAATGGAGATTGGTGTACAGGAAAATGATTGTATCTCCTGCTCCTCCACAGTGTTTCTGAACCAATGTGGGTATGGCTGGGCAGCATGCTGCCCCATATAATCCTGCCACCCTAGGCCCAGGCCTAGATGGCCTCTCCACAAATCCGGGCCTGGATCCATTATCCGGAAACCTGTTATCCAGATTGCTCTGAATTACATAATGCCGTCGTCCCATAGACTCCATTCTATCTAAATAATGCAAATTTTTAAAAACAATTTCATTTTTCTCTGCAATGATACAACAGTATCTTGTAGCAAAACCAGCCTATTGAGTTTATTTAATATTTACATGATTTTCTAGTAGATGTTATTATGAAAAGATTCATTATCCAGAAAACCCCAAGTCCCATTACCTGGGTGCTTATGCATGAATAGTTAATAAAAATGTGTGACAGAAACATTGATTTTGCACAATAAAAGGATTTTTACAATTTTTAAGCAAGTCCTGTGAGTGCTGAGTAGTGATGAGCCAATCACATTGAAGGCAATAGTTGAAAACATTTTTTGACAAGTAAAAAATTTTTAAGTGTACAACTATTTTTTATCACTGCAAATGCATTTAAAGGGGACCCGTCACCCGAAAAAAAAATTCAAAATCCTATTTTATCACATTAGTCAAACAAAATTAACTCTAATTACACTATATAAGTGATTTGAATCTTGTTTCCTTCAGTCTGGGAATTCATAATTATAGCAAGCAGGCAGGAGCCATTTAGTGGACACTGTTATCAAGGCAAGTCTTGTATCATCTCAGAATCTTGTTTGTGCTCCAGAATGGGGGACCCAATGTCCATCCCCATGCCCTGGCTACACAATTAAATGGTAAAGAGAACTGGGGGAATGTGGGGAGAGCAGTGACATCTAGGAAGTGCTGAATGGAAAGTGAAAGTAATTGTCTGCCCTGCCTCTATGCCCATGGCATAGAGGAGGGGCAGACAATATTTGATTGACAGCTGAGATTTTTAAATGAGCTTACAACAGCTATTGCTGATGCTTTAATTAAAAACAGAAATTGAATTTCATGTTTAATTTGATCTGTATAATTTGAGAAATTATACAGATTTTTGTATCTGGATGACAGGTGCATTTTAAGGAAATGGGCATTTTTTCTCAAGTTATTTATCACTCAAAATACATTAAAGTCAATGGGTGTTTTTTATTGTGGCAAATGTTTGCAGCAGTTTCGCGAAAAAAAAATAAGATGGCGAAATGGGGAATTTTAAAGTACAAAGTACTGTTTTATTGTTATATAGAAAAAGGAAATAATTAAAAAAAAACTGGATTATTTGGATAAAACAGAGTCTATGGGAGACAGGCTTTCTGTACTTCAGAGCTTTCTGGATTATGGGTTTCCAGATAACTGATCCCATACCTGCATGTATGTGTGTGTATATATACAGTATGTATATTCTTTTGGATTTATTCTTACCTTGAGAATGTTTCTCTTAATACGTAAAATAATCTATTCCCAAACATCATAACGGCAAAGTACACAAAAACTTTAGAAAATGCCAATTTTTTTTCTGTGGCTTCTTTGAAAATGCACTTACTGACACTAAGGTCTGAACAACACATGTCATGTTTTGACATTCAAGAAGTACTGAAAAAAATGGAATTTTTTTTTATTATTTTATTGGATGCAAGAGAATACACATTATATACTGTATATGAAATACTAGAAAATGTGTTTGCCTACGAGAAAAATATATTGGCTGACTGCCATATAAATGTTCTTTTGAGCCTTTTATCTGTTGTTTTTGCTTTAGTTCTAATGTTTTTTCATTCTTTCCATTTTGTATAACATTCTGTTAAACTGGCATTCTTGTAACATAAAATAATTATTTTCTAATACAAAAACTGCCAGTTGCTGAGATTCTGATAAGATATACTATTCTGCTAGTGGTTAGAATCATTCAAATAAAATATCATATGCCAAGAATATTTTGTGTTTACAACTTTAGAATATTATATAGAAAATACATTATCATAAATGTTATATGTCCTGTAAAAACATACGAATGAAAATACACTATTATGAGATATGAGAAATGAGAGATAGAAGTCAGCAAGTAGTTCCATCACCATATTTTAAGAGTATCCGGTGGTCTAGTGGGTGGTGGGGACACCCGCCGCGCTCACAGCGGGAATGCCTGCCATCTGGATCCTCTTATCACTGCTCCTGAATGCCACTTCCGGACTACGTTCAGCTATCTTCATGCACACCGCGTGATGTCATGGCGGTTAGTGCGAAATTCAAATATTTAAAGGCACAAATAACCTATTCCCATTGCCCAACGTAAAGTATATTCTTTAGTTCCTGGATGCTCTTTCTAGTCTGATTTGTCTTCCTGACCCTTGCCAGTTTCTGACATTGCCGTTCTGCAGCCTGTAATGACCTAAGCCTGTTTTTGACTATTCCTTGGATTCCAATTTTGTACCTCGATTCTGTTTGGTTTGACCCTGACCTGGGTACCTCTTTGCCCGTCTGTTTTGAACCTGGCTGTTCAAGCCTCACTGATTGCTCCCATGTCCTATCTGCTTATCTTCGGCTCTCGTGCTTGCCTAGAACCCTCTTCCTGGTTCTCCCACATTAAAGAGATACGGACACCAGAACTTAAACTATTTTTTACATCTATCATAAACTTTGCCATAAAGTAGTTTTTAGTGTCAGTATCACTATAAGACCTGACGGCATCTGAGTAGAGTACGGCTCCTCCCAAAGCCAAAGGCAGCTGCTATAGGCAGTATAGTGGGCCATGATCGTAGCCTTGGAGTTAGCTCTGAGTTTGGGATACCTTACGTTACACATATCAGACACAAGGCCACACATTCACCAGAATGCCTTAACCCTTTAAGTGCCAGAAGAATTGACCATTTTGGTTACGCGAAATGCCAGACGTTTTTGAAACATTTTGTGCTCTCTGAGGGGAAACCTATAGTTTACCTAGGAAAACTATACATTGTTTTTTTCGGGAGAAACTGAGCTTTCTAAATCTGTCTGAGTTTTCATGTATTTCCAGCTCTGTAAAAAGATTTATAGTACTAAATACAGAAAAAATGAAAAATTACTGTTTTTCACAATATATGAACTTATACCAGAAAAATCTTTCATTTTACACATGTAAATCCAACTGATTTGGAAAGCCTCATGTCTCTCAAATGTGCCAATACCAGATATGTATAGTTTTACGCAGATTTAGGACATCTGTACAGCAAAAACTCCCAGCATATATTACCGAATTTTGAAAGCTGAAGGCAGAAAATGGCATACTTTAGATTCCAAGGCCACAAAATCCTGAAACAGTGGGTTTACCCCAGAAAATCATATATTTTTGGAAAGTACGCATTCTGCCGATTCCAAAATGGGTAACTATGTCTCTCTACTCCTAACTACCAAACATCAAAGCTTGTCTGAACGTAGCAGTTTTATATAAATTTATCAAAATGTTGAAAAATCATTTCAGATGTTTTATTTTGCTGCTCCGCATATCACACACTATATAAGATACCAAGAAAAAGCACCCTAAATATGATTGCCAGGGGTCCACTGAACAGTTTGATCCCTATTGTGCATAGGTTTACCAAAGCACCTGGCATTTAGAGATCCAAATATGAAGTTAGCATATCCAAATTGTCCAGGACTTTACTTCAGCTACTGAAAAATCAACACATTGACTGCTTTTTTTGTGGGGTAAAAACACAGAAAAATAGGTTTACCCACCAAAACCATATATTTTTGGAAAGTACACATTCTACCGAATCTAAAATGGGTACCCATACCTTTCTGCTCCAAACTACTGAGTCACAAGGCTTTCCCAAAATTGTCAGTTTTGGTGAAATATCTGAAAATTGCCTCAAAGCTTCAACTTCCCAGCGCCATATCACCCATGTATCATTACATACCAAGAAAAAGCACCCTAAATATTATTGCCAGGGTTCCTCCAACAGTTTGGTGCCCACGGTTCATAGGTTTACAAAAGTATCTGGCATTTAGAGGCCCCAAAATTAAGTTAGTGCATACAAATAGTCCGGTGGTTAACTTCAGCTATTGAAAAATCAACACATTGACTGCTTTTTTTGTGGGGTAAAAACACAGAAAAATAGGTTTACCCCCCAAAACCATATATTTTTGGAATATACACATTCTACTGAATCTAAAATGGGTACCCATGCCTTACTGCTCCAAACTACTGAGTCGCAAGGCTTTCCCAAAATTGTCGGTTTTTCTGAAATACCTGAAAATTGCCTCAAAGCTTCAACTTCCCAGCACCATATCACCCATGTATCATTACGTACCAAGAAAAAGCACCCTAAATATTATTGCCAGGGTTCCTCCAAACAGTTTGGTGCCCATTGTTCATAGGTTTACCAAAGTATCTAGCATTTAGAGGCCCCAAAATGAAGTTAGCGCATACAAATAGTCCTGTGGTTAACTTCAGCTACTGAAAAATCAACACATTTACTGCATTTTTTATGGGGTAAAAACACAGAAATATATGTTTACCCCCCAAAACCATATATTTTTGGAAAGGACACATTCTACCGAATCTAAAATGGGTACCCATGCCTTTCTGCTCCAAACTACTGAGTCGCAAGGCTTTCCCAAAATTGTTGGTTTTGGTGAAATATCTGAAAATCACCTCAAAGCTTCAACTTCCAAGCACCATATCACCCATGTATCATTACATACTAAGAAAAAGCACCCTAAATATTATTGCCAGGGTTCCTCCAAACAGTTTGGTGCCCATTTTTCATAGGTTTACAAAAGTATCTGGCATTTAGAAGCCCCAAAATGAAGTTAGCGCATACAAATAGTCCTGTGGGTAACCAGCTAATGAAAAATCAACACATTGACTGCATTTTTTGTGGGGTAAAAACACAGAAATATATGTTTACCCCCCAAAACCATATATTTTTGGAACGGGCACATTCTACCAAATCTAAAATGGGTACCCATGCCTTTCTGCTCCAAACTACTGAGTCGCAAGGCTTTCCCAAAATTATTGGTTTTGGTGAAATATCTGAAAATTGCCTCAAAGCTGCAACTTCCCAGCACCATATCACCCATGTATTATTACATACCAAGAAAAAGCACCCTAAATATTATTGCCAGAGTTCCTCCAAACAGTTTGGTGCCCATTGTTCATAGGTTTACCAAAGTATCTGGCATTTAGAAGCCCCAAATTTAAGTTAGCGCATACAAATAGTCCTGTGGGTAACCAGCTAATGAAAAATCAACACATTGACTGCATTTTTTGTGGAGTAAAAACACAGAAATATAGGTTTACCCCCCAAAACCATATATTTTTGGAAAGGGCACATTCTACCGAATCATAAATGGGTACCCATGCCTTTCTGCTCCAAACTACTGAGTCGCCAAGGCTTTCCCAAAATTGTCGTTTTTGGTGAAATATCTGAAAATCGCCTCAAAGCTTAAACTTCCCAGCACCATATCACCCATGTATCATTACGTACCAAGAAAAAGCACCCTAAATATTATTGCCAGGGTTCCTCAGAACAGTTTGTTGCCCATTGTTCATAGGTCTACCAAAGTATCTGGCATCTAGAAGCCCCAAAATTAAGTTAGCGCATACAAATTGTCCTGTGGGTAACTTCAGCTAATGAAAAATCAACACATTGATTGCATTTTTTGTGGGGTAAAAACACAGAAATATAGGTTTACCCCCCAAAACCATATATTTTTGGAAAGGACACATTCTACTGAATCTAAAATGGGTACCCATGCCTTTCTGCTCCAAACTACTGAGTCGCAAGGCTTTCCCAAAATTGTCGGTTTTGGTGAAATAGCTCAAAATCGCTTCTAGAGAATTCACTTTTACCATCTTGTCTCCCTCATAGCATAAGGTACCAAGAAAATACATCCTTAATATAAATGCCAAGGCTCCACTGAATGCTTGATGTGTATTGTGCATAGGATTACCAAAGTATCTGGTGTTTAGAGGCCCCAAAATGAATTTACTGCATACAAATTGTCCTGGAGGTCAGTTGAAAAAAAGCAACACATTTACTAAATTTTTTGCAGGGTAAAAACACAAAAAAATACATGGACCCCCCAAAACGATATATTTTTGGAAAGTACACATTCAGACGAATCCAAAGTGGGTAACCATGTATTCCTACTCCAAACTACTGAGTCGCAATGCCTTCCCAAAATTGTCGGTTTTGATGAAATAGCTGAAAATCGCCTCAAATCTTTCACTTTCTGGTATCTTATGTCTCACATAGAATAAGGTACCAAGAGAGAACATCCTAAATATGAATGGCAGGGACCTACTGAACACTTTGATGCCCAATATGCATAGATTTACCAAACTATGTGGCATACAGAGGCACCCAATTGACAGTAGTGTTTATAAATTTTTATGGCTGACGCTCTGGCTGCTGCAATATAAGCACCCAGTATGAGTATTTGCATCATAAGACCCCCTAACATTATGGAGACCCTAGAAAACCATATATTTTTAGAAAGTACACATTCTGATGAATCTAAAGCAGGTAATTACATCTTTCTACTGCAAACTAGCAAACTGTAAAGCTATGCTGAACGTAGCGTTTTTTTTTTTCAAATTTCTGAAAATCTTCACAAAGCTTGATTTTAGCCCAATATATGCCCCACATTTCGTAACGTATCAGCATAAAACATCCTAAATATGAATGTCAGGGGACTACTGAACACTTTGATGCCCAATATGCATAGATTTAACAAACCATGTGGTGTACAGAGGCACCCAAATGACAGTAGTGTATATAAGTTTTCATTCCTGACACTCTGGCTGCTGCAATATAAGCACCCAGTATGTGTATTTGCACCATGAGACCCCTAACAGTATGGGAGACCCTAGAAAACCATATATTTCTAGAAAGTACATATTCAGACAAATCTAAAGCAGGTAATTGCATCTTTCTACTGCAAACTACCAAACTGTAAAGCTTTGCTGAACGTAGTGGTGTTTATCAAATTTTTGAAAATCGCCACAAAGCTTGCATTTGCCCCATTATATGCCCCACATTTCGTAACGTATCAGAATAAAACATCCCACATATGAATGTCAGGGGTCTACTGAACTCTTTGCTGCCCACTATGCATAGATTTACCAAACTATGTGGTGTACAGAGGCACCCAAATGACAGTATTGTATATACATTTTCATGGCTGACGCTCTGGCTGCTGCAATATAAGCACCCAGTATGTGTATTTGCATCATAAGACCCCCTAACAGTATGGAGACCCTAGAAAACCATATATTTTTAGAAAGTACACATTCTGATGAAACTAAAGCATGTAAAAACATCTTTCTACTGCAAACTAGCAAACTGCCAAGCTATGCTGAACATATCGGTTTTTATCAAATCTTTGAAAATCGTCACAAAGCTTGCATTTTACACCATTATATGCTCCACATTTCATAACGTATCAGCATAAAACATCCCAAATATGAGTCTCAGGGGCCTACTGAACACTTTGATGCCCAATATGCATAGATTTACCAAACTATGTGGTGTACAGAGGCGCCCAAATGACAGTAGTGTATATAAATTTTCATGGCTGACGCTCTGGCTGCTGCAATATAAGCACCCAGTATGTGTATTTGCACCATAAGACCCCCTAACAGTATGGAGACCCTAGAAAACCATATATTTTTTAGAAAGTACACATTCTGACAAATCTAAAACAGGTAATTACATCTTTCTACTGCAAACTACCAAACTGCAAAGCTATGCTGAACGCGGTTTTTATCAAATTTCTGAAAATCGTCACAAAGCTTTATTTTACCCCCATTATGTGCCCCACATTTCGTAACGTATCAGCATAAAACATCCTAAATATGAACAACAGGGGTCTACTGAACACTTTGATGCCCAATATGCATAGATTTACCAGACTATGAGGAGATATAGTAGATAAAATTTAGATAGGCAAAACAAAATAACACAGAACAGTGTGAAATGCAAATAAATCACTAAAATCTAATAAAACCACAAAAATCAATGCTTTTTTTTCACACTCGTGTAATCGGCCGCCAGAATTACCGTTTGAATATTTTAGCTGGGCCATATCGATTATACGGACAGAAACAAGTGAACAACACAAATGCACAGCTGAAAATGCAATAAAATGGCTAAAAATTCAATAAAATGGCTAAAAATGCACCAAAATACCCAAAATTGCAATATAACCACTAAAATAACATACAAAAGCTATTGCACAGTACGGTTAGCGAATACGCTATTCGGAACTGCAATAAAACATCAGCTCTAACAGCCGCTCCTCCGCTCGCAAACCCGGAAGTGCTGCAGAACGTAGAATCTACGATTTGTGGCACTTTTCCTTTGATCCACAGAACGTAGATTCTACATTCTGTGGCACTTAAAGGGTTAAAGAAAAATATATGCCAGCTCCCTTTATAATAATATATGTAAATAAATAGGTATGGGATCCTTTGTCCAGAAACCCAGTATCCAAAAAGCTCTGAATTACATGATGGCCAGCTCCCATAGGCTCTATTTTAAGCAAATAATATTTTTACAATTATTATTTCCTTTTTCTGTTTAATAATAAAACAGTGGCTTGTACTAGATCCTGGCTAAAATATAAGTAATCCTTATTGGAGGCAAAACAATCACACTGTGTTTTATAAACGTGTCATGAGGCCTTGCAGCTTGTAACAACAAACTTTATTAACACACACACACAAACCTTCGTGACTTTAGTACTCATCAAAACAGTAGATGGTAGCACTATGTATGTAAACATCTCACTTTCTTTTTTTTATAATAACAAAAACAAACTTCAGTATGTATTATTTAAACAATGGAGCATTGTCCACATTTTTTTAAAGGACAAAGTCTTTGTATCTTGCAGGTGTTATGATTTCTCAAGTGCTAGTACAGTGTGGTGAAGCTGTAGTACTATTATTCTCCACATTTGGTTCCACCTCTGTGTTTATAGGTGATGTCTGGTTCAAAATGCCCTCCAAGGAGTTGTTGGCTAGGGATGTAGCGAACATCGGAAAAAATGTTCGCGAACATATTCGCGAACTTGCGTCAAAAATGCGAACGGTTTGCGAACGTCGCGAACCCCATAGACTTCAATGGGAAGGCGAATTTTAAAAGCTAGAAAAGACATTTCTGGCCAGAAAAATGATTTTAAAGTTGTTTAAAGGGTGCAACGACCTGGACTGTGGCATGCCAGAGGGGGATCAAGGGCAAAAATGTATCTGAAAAATACATTGTTGACACAGCGCTGCGTTTTGTGCTGTAAAGGGCAGAAATCACACTACATTTCTAAACCTGTGTAATAAAATGCTTTAAAACGTCCGGCGTCTACATGCCAATCAAGTCGTGTAAAGGTTACACAGCCTGTTCACACGCAAAGACGAAACGCGGTGCTTACTGCAACGCAAAAAGACGCAAAGAGCTTTAATGAATGATACCGTCAAGTGAGCAAATAATAGTTTTTAATTACTAGTTGCTTGTCACCTCCAGGATGTTCGTCCTGTTGGTGGCAATATTTCTGTAGTGGTGTGTTTAGCAGTCACCGTGCTTGTGCGCACGTGCACGGTCAGGCAGAGGTAATTCAATGTACAGTGAAGTGAACCAAAAAACACTGATTCTGCAGTGTGGGCCCAGTTTTGGTCTACTTTATTGATCACCTGCGGTGACCATAAAAGATGCGATTTTGCCACTGTCTTTGCTGCCTGAAAAACGTCACTCGGGTGGTGTTTCTAGAGACGGTACTATTATTGATATTTAGACAGAATGTGAACAAGCTCACACAGCTAGATGGTTGTTGTTTGAAAATGAAGAACACACTGAGCAAATAATGCCTACAAGGTTAACGTATACACTACTACAGCAGTGGATACGGAATATATTATTGCTGCCTGAAAAACGTCACTCGGGTGGTGTTTCTAGAGACGGTATTATTATTGATATTTAGACAGAATGTGAACAAGCTCACACAGCTAGATGGGAGTTGTTTGAAAATGAAGAAGAAGAACACACTGGGCAAACAAGGCCTACAAGGTCAACGTATACACTACTACAGCAGTGGATACGGAATATATTATTGCTGCCTGAAAAACGTCACTCGGGTGGTGTTTCTAGAGACGGTATTATTATTGATATTTAGACAGAATGTGAACAAGCTCACACAGCTAGATGGTTGTTGTTTGAAAATGAAGAACACACTGAGCAAATAATACCTACAAGGTTAACGTATACACTACTACAGCAGTGGATACGGAATATATTATTGCTGCCTGAAAAACGTCACTCGGGTGGTGTTTCTAGAGACGGTATTATTATTGATATTTAGACAGACAGAATGTGAACAAGCTCACACAGCTAGATGGTTGTTGTTTGAAAATGAAGGACACACTGAGCAAATAATGCCTGCAAGTGCACTACTATTGGTGCACTACTATGAAGAAGAGCAACAGCACTGTACACGTTAAAGAACAGTAAGATAAGTAAAAGAAAAAAAAATATATGTATATTAAAAAAAATATTTTTCTCGGGTTGGTGCTGCTGAACTACTAGGAGCAGCACAGTAGCACACCAGTCCCACTCCCCAACACTGCTAGACTAATAGCACTGGGCTTATAGTAGCAACTAGCAAAGTAAAAAAACAAAAAAGAAAATAAAAGCAGTCCTTACAAGGACTATTGGGTTATTACAGCAGTCAGCAGATGAGATCAGAAGAGATCAGTGCCCACAGCAGGCAGCTACATACAGAGCACTGCAGTAGAAGGTAGATTACTAGCCAGCAAAGCTACCCTAAAATGTCCCTCAAATCCCTGCAGACTTCTGTCCCTCCAATACAGAGCAGTATCAAGTAGATTACTAGCCAGCAAACTTACTATCAACTGTCCCTCAAAGAAATCAGTGAAATCAGTAACAGCTCTCTCCCTACACTAGCTCTTGCAAGCACACACAGGCAGAATGAAAAAACGCTGCAGGGATTCAGTTTATATATGGAAGGGTAGTGGTCCAGGGGGTGTGGGGGTGGTCCAGGAGGGAGAGCTTCCTGATTGGCTGCCATGTATCTGCTGGTCTGGGGTGAGAGGTCAAAAAAAAGCGCCAGGTAAGGCGAACCCAAAATGGCGAACGTCGCGCGACGTTCGCGAACTTGCGGCGGACGCGAACAGCCGATGTTCGCGCGAACAAGTTCACCGGCGAACAGTCCGCGACATCCCTATTGTTGGCGCTGTTGCCTCACTTGATTCATTGCTCCTGAGAAATTTCCTATTTCTCCTATACAAGTGACCATCAGCCTCCACTATACATGAGCGTGGAACAACTTTCTCCAAACAAATACCTTTGCGTCACCTTCTACTGATGTAGGAAAAGGTATAATATGCACTGTTTGTTCAATGTCTAGTTTTGGGAGTTCTTTGGCTCCTCTATCATAATATGCTTTTGCTTTCCAGCTCTTCTCTGTAAGATGATCAACTACCCCTTCAATCACCTTTGATCACCTTTGAAAGAGCAGTGAGAAGGAGTGTTCTTGTCCTTTGTGACATAGGTCTTTGTACAGGACTGCTGTCGATACCCTCTCTAGGATTATTACTCCAGTCAAGTATGACTTTCCAGAGATGTTCTCTGTCTCATAGCTTTCTTTGTAATGGTTTTTGCTATCTTCGCAGCAGATTCAGCTTTACCATTTGACTGACTGTGATAGAAAAAAAAATTTCTAGAAAAAATTGTGAATTCTAAGCTGACAAATTGTGGTCTGTTGTCTGTGATGACAGTGTCAGGTTTTCCATGTCGACTTAAGTACCCTTTACAGCATTCAATGATGGTTTTGGAGGTGGTATCAGATATTTCATCTATCTCCCAAAAGTCTGAATAGTAATCTACTATTACTAAGTAAGCTTGCCCTGGTAAGGAAAAGAGGTCCATTCCTAATTTACTCCATGGTAGAGTAGGCAGTTTTGGTGTCATCAATGATTCCTTTGTCTACTTGTGGAGGTATTTATGACAGGTGTTGCAGTCCTTTATAGTCTCAATTATCTTCTGGTTCCATATGTGGCCAGAATATCACATCTTTTGCTTTGTGAAGGCATGACGAGATGACTTAAATGTATTCTTGCTATCATCTCTGGGCACAGAGACTTGGGAATGATGATTCTGTGACGTTTATACAGAATCCCATACTGCATAGTGATTTGTCTCTAAAACCCCGGTAGTCCCTGACACAAATGGGTACCCTTTCTTTCTGATCAGGCCATCCAGATAGAACAGTCTAATGACTGTAAGGCCTCATCTTGTTCAGTATGGTGTTGTATTAGTTGTAAACATATGTCGGGGATATTTTAAAATATTCAGCAGTTAATCTTTTCTAGCTCCTTCCGAAAGGCATCATCTGTATACATGGAGAATATTTGGTTCTCTGAAGTATTAGATTTCACTTGGGTTTTGGATAATGGTGCTCTTGACAGGTAGTTTTGACACATTTAGGTTGTACTTTTGCAGCTGCAGCATCATGCACTGACAGGGGTAAATTTATCAAAGAGTGAAGTTCCGCCACTAGAGTGAATCTTCGCAGCTCTCCATTCATTTCTATGGGATTTTGAAAGGTGTATTTATCAATGGGTGAAAGTGAAATCTCACCCTTTGATAAATACGCCTTTAAAAACCCCATAGAAATGAATGGGAAGTGGCGGAATTTCACTCTAGTGGCGGAACTTCACTATTAACTTCATTCTTTGATAAATATACCCCTAAGTGCTTTGGGGCTCCTAGTAGAGGATTCTTGAACATGCTTTCCAATGGCTTGTGGTCAGACTCAATGCTGACTAGGTTTTTTCCATGTAGATATTTGTCAAAATTCGGAGACAAATACAATTCCAGACATTCCTTTTCAATCTGTCCATATGTTTGCTCTGTTGGGGACAGTGTACATGATGCAAAGGCAACTGGCTAGCCTTGTTCAGATCTTTTGGATCAATGCATACTAGTAACTTGCCTGGTTTCTTGACAGCAACCATGCTGCTTATCCATGCTGTTTAAGTGCTGCTTTATGTGGTGCTGGTACTCTCCGTGGCTGGTGTTGCACTGGGGGCACTGATGTATCAATGTATCATACATATAAATACATACATGTAAATACATACATACATATAAATACATACATACATATAAATACATGTATCAGTGTTTTTCTATTTGCAATTCTGAGAGCTCATGGTTTCTGCACATGTATATAGCTTTCTGTAGGTTTAATTCTGGTACTCTTAGTATTCTCTTCCTTGCATGGATGTCCACTGAAAAGTTTCCAGGGGGAGGGCAAATAAGCTAATATCACATAGGGTAGGGTAGCATCCTACTGAAGAAGAACCTACTCATAAGAATGCAGAAGATTAATAAATGATTCATTAAGACTTGCCTTGGGGTGGGACATATAAAAAATGTGTTGTGTTGTTGGGAATTAAATTTACAAACAATTTCTTGGAACTAGCTGGAGAAGTCAGGGTGGGGCAACTGCCCCCTCTTGCCCCTTTCTGTGGACACCCATGCTTCCTTGCACGTATATCCTCTGCTCCCATTACTATTCTGTCTCTAATAAGCTCATCGTGTAATGCTCCAAATTCACATGTTGTTGATAACTGTCTCAGCTTAGGGACATATTGGTCTTTAGTCTATGACTCACCTTTGTGTGTGCTATTAAATATGTATCTCTCATATATGATGTTCGAGCAGGCATGAATTGTAATGCATCCAGAGTTTTATGTGCATACTGCTTGTCAGATTTGGAGTGTCGCTGTAATTTTTGATAACTTTAGTGGCTTAATAAACACCAAAGTTTCTGCCAGCTTCTGATGCCATGTTTCATGAGGCCTTGTAGTTTGGAACAACAAATTTGATTAACACAAACAGACAATGTCACAAAACTTAAGGCTGCAGACAGCCTGTGTGTGGGGCCCTCCGATGGGTTACCTCGATCGACATCTAAAACAGGGTAAAAAATCCTGTTGGATTGCGGCCGCATCTGTTCATTTATGTGGTCCCGTGATCAGAATGCCCGCATTGCCTCCATTCTGACTTGATCATTGGGCCCTAGGGCCCACAATCGGATCAGCCTAATATTGCCCACCTCAATGTGAGCATATCAGGAAGTGATCCTCTCATTTTTGTAGGCATGGCCAAACAAGCAGATCTCCCTGTGTATGCCCATCTTTAGTGACTGTAGTACTCATCAAAACAGTAGATGGCAGCACATGTTAAGCTCTCTAAATATGTAAACAAATGTTTAAATAATGTTTTAATAGACTAAAGGCATGTTGATCCAGGTCCTGAGCATTCTGGATAAGAGTTCCTATACCTGTAGAAAGAAAGGAAGTTTCTGTGCACACAGGAATCCTTGAAACAATATAGATTTCTTTTTTTGTCAGTTATTGATATTGGTTGTCTAGTTGTACATTTCTTTTCCCTCAGTCTCCCACTAAAGATAAAATGCCAGCCTCTAACGAAAAATACATTTTTTTCCAGTTATTTTATATCTGTACACTCCATAGTCCACTGTGAAAAATAATGAAATGTCATTGGTCTGTGTGATGGATTGGCCGTAATATGCAATGTGAAATACATCACCTCTTGTCTTCTACACATTTCCTTCCATTAAAATACAATTTCTGGTTGTCACACACATCTTTGATTACAATGGCTACCCTAACAAAATTACCAAACATCAACGCCACTATTTCATTGAACAGAAGCACAGTCCCCTGAATGTTCTGTAGTTGCTTTGAGTGGCTGTGTTAGCTGGTCTTCTTGCTAATCAAAGAAAAATGCATCTACGGGATTCTTGATTGCAGTGAACTCACTAGTTGAAATGACTACAATCAGGTAAGAGAAATAGGGACACAACTCGCCATTAAAGATAAAATGGAAGTTGCTTTACATGAAATAGCAGCTGGGTGGCATTTATTCAGTAAAGATATTTCTAAAAAGTGTTTTAGAAACTTTTTAGAAATACAATTTAAGGAATGTACTCACTGGGATAAGAGAGGGGGGTATTGAACAGGCTCAGACTTCTCAGTAGCAACCAATCAGATGCTTATAAAAGCAGAGTAGTAAATGCTACAAGTTTCTAATTCTAAAGGTAACTTTGCATTTTGGAATTGCCTGTTGGTTGGTTAGCCATACACACAGATTAAGTCTGGCCATTGGCCAATATTGGTTTTACTTGCTGATCTGTTTGTACAAATGATCCTACCAATCAATAGGATAACACTCATTGGCTAAGAACATGTACCGTATATACTCGAGTAAAAGCCGACCCGAGTATAAGCCGAGGTACATAATTTTACCTACGAAAACTGGGAAAACGTATTGACTCTAGTATAAGCCTAGACACAACTACAGCCCTGTCTCCCAGCAGCGCACATTCTGCCAAAGCGACCCCCCCAGCGATCAACCGGACTTCTTTGCAAAGTTGATGGTGACAGAGAATTGCCAAACGGATTACTGTGTGCATTGTCCCACTGTCCCACTACCATGTGCAGAGGGTGCTGTGTGATATTGCCATCACTGTTAATCTTTCGTATAACCAACAGAGGGCGCTGTGTGATATTGCCATCACTGTTAATCCTTCATATAACCAACAGAGGGTGCTATGTGATATTGCAGTCACTGTTATTCTTTAATATAACCAACAGAGGGCGCTGTGTGATATTGCAGTCACTGTTATTCTTTCATATAACCAACAGAGGGCTCTGTGTGATATTGCAGTCACTGTTATTCTTTCATATAACCAACAGATGGCGCTGTGTGATATTGCAGTCACTGTTATTCTTTCATATAACCAACAGAGGGTGCACTGTTATTCTTTCATATAACCAACAGAGGGCATTGTGGGATATTACAGTCTCTCCCCAAGTGAACTGTTGGTATAGGAATGATTAAAAGTGACTGCAATCTCAGCTACTGCCTGCTGACCCACCGAGGTAGATTTTTTCAGCACATTTTGGATGCTGAAAAACTCGGCTTATACTCTAGTATATACGGTATGCGGCAGTACCTGTCCTCTCCCATTCAGGGGTTATTTATCAAATTTTAGAGCTATCTGAGCTTTATTTAACTTGAATGGACTCACAACTCTGTTTTCTAATTTAAGAAAAAACTTGAATGTAAAACACTAGAATCAGCGAGTTTGTGGTTAACAACCCGAAAACTCGAATTGATCGGGTTTTCCCCTGTAAGAAACTGGAATGGTGAACCCACCGAAAAAAACACTGACATCATGAAGGCTATTAACAACTTCAAATGGTTTATGATGACCTCTGCCATTGACTTCTACATGACCTCGACAGGTTTCATACGGTGTATTTTTGGATTCGAGATATTTACAGGTTCAGGGTATAATAAATCTTGAAAAAATCAAGTTTTTTTAACTTGAAAAATTGATTTTCGACCAAAAAATAACTCAAATTTTTGCATGGAAAACACAACTTCACCAATGAGACGTTAATGCTGGCCAAAACAGAACATATCTTATTCTTTAATCAGGGTGGATTGGTCATATGGGTGCTAAACAGCTATGAATAGAATGCAGCAGCACGTCTTTCCCTTATATAAAGGCAATGTTTACCTTATGACTCACTCATAACAACAACTTTTCACGTTTATGTGTTTTTATTTAATCCTTTATTCGGACAGTTTACTAACAGTAAATTATCTCAGAATGTAACTTTTGATATCCTATTTTTACGAAGAACCTGTCCTTTAAAGAAGGACTTTAGATGGCTTTACTTAACTGCACTACAAGCACCACATTTTTAATGTCAATGCCAAGTGACATAGCGCATATTAATTTGGCAATAGGATAATAACAGGCATAAAATGCTAGTCTTATGAATGTGTTACGGCATATAGCATGCATCTGCTGAGGCCAATTAGTCTGCTGATAATGGATTGTTAAAATGTTATGTGTAATCGTAAATTATATGCAACTCATTAGCAGCACCTACATATAGAAAGTACTGTTGCAACAATGTTGCATAGCTGTAGGTTTGGTTATCATGCAACGTTGTCTTTGGAGGGTTGGAATCCAAAAAAGGGGCGATTGCCCTTAACATGCCCATAAATGGGCCCACAGAGCAGCAGTTGTTAATAGGTATAAAATTGTAAGCTCAGTAACACATTACACAATAACCTCCAGAATGTCTCTGGGAAAAGGGCTAGGTAGAAGGTACTGTATAGTGGGGTGAAAGTGTGTCATTTCAGGCACAATAATAATAGCTTTTTGGAAGGAGCTATGACTGTAGGATAGCAGGAAAACTTGGGTGAAATAATGCATTTCATAGCGATAATAGCCTCTAAGAAAGGATAATGGCCATGGGATAGTAGTAAGAAATGGTGCCTATAGTAGCAATAAGATAATTGTCTCTGGGAAGGGACTGTGGCTGTGGGATAGCAGGTATAGTAGGGAGAGATGGTGCCTATAGTAGCAGTGGGTATAATAGTCTCTGGGAAGGGACTGTGGAATAGCAGGTATAGTAGGGAGAGATGGTGCCTTTAGTAGCAGTGGGATAATAGTCTCTGGGAAGGGAGTGTGGCTGTGGGATAGCAGGTATAGTAGGGAGAGAGATTGTCTATAGTAACAATTGGATAATAGTCTCTGGGACAAGACTGTGGCTATGGGATAGCAGGTATAGTCAGGAGAGACGGTGTCTTTAGTAGCAGTTGGATAGTCTTTGGGAAGGGACTGTGGAATAACAGGTATAGTAGGAAGAGATGGTGTCTATAGTAGCAGTGGGGATAATAATCATTGGGAAGGGAGTGTAGTGGTAGGATAGCAGGTATAGAAGGGAGAGATGTGCCTATAGTAGCAGTGGGATAATAGTCTCTGGGAAGGGACTGAGGCTGTGGGATAGTGGATATAGTACGGAGAGATGGTATCTATAGTATCAGTGGGGATAGTCTCTGGGAACTGACTGTGGCTGTGGGATAGCAGGTATAATAAGGAGAGATGTGCCTTTAGTAGAAGTTAGCATAAAATACTCTGGGAAGTGACTGTCCCTAGCAGTAGGGTAATTTAAAAATAAGTAATAACCAATCATTTCTTGCAGTACATACAGCTTCAAAAATGTAGTTTTCTATCACAGACTTATGATGGCTGATCAACCACACCCATATCAAGATGAACCCCATGTGATAATTCAAATTAACTACTGTACCTCTAGTAATATTTTTTCCATATCCAAGTGTTTCCTGACCAATGCATTGATTCTGCAGAGTTATATGTGTTTGGCAGTTACCTTCATACAAGTAGCAGAACACTAGTTAGCCAAATTCTTGTTTGCACCTCTGCTGTGGGTGCAACAGCAATATCCCAAAATGTGTAGTTCACAAGAACAAGGCAATGCAGCAGGATTAACTGCTCAAATGTCAATTAATCCTGCAACATTGCCTTGTTCTTGTGAACCACACATTGTGGGCTCTGCAGAGTTGTATCTCCCCAGAAGTAGCACCCACTGCCCACAGGTTTAACTTGATCTCATGAAACTATGAATTATTTAAATGATGACCTATAAGGAATGACATTAATAATTTTAAGTCTTGTTTTTGAATTATAAATACTCTGATTTTAAAAAAAATAGTAAAAAAATGATGCTTGATGTACAGTATGGGGCACATTTACTATTGGTCGAATATCGAGGGTTAATTAACCCTCGGTATTCGACCATCGAAGTTAAATCCTTCGACTTCGAATATCGAAGTCGAAAGGATTTACCGCAATTCGTTCAATCGAACGATTAAATCCTTCGCATTGAACGATTCGAAGGATTTTAATCCATCGATCGAACGATTTTCCTTTGATCACAAATTGCCTAGAAAGCCTATGGGGACCTTCCCCATAGGCTAACATTGGTGCTCGGTAGGTTTTAGGTGGCGAAGTAGGTGGTCAAAGTTTTTTTTAAAGAGACAGTACTTCGACTATCGAATGGTCGAAGTGTCGAACGATTTTTAGTTCGAATCGTTTGATTCAAAGTCGTAGTCGAAGGTCAAAGTAGCCAATTTTAAGGTCGAAGTAGCCAAAACAAGTACTTCGAAATTCGAAGTATTTTTCCTTCTAATCCTTCACTTGAGCTAAGTAAATGTGCCCCTATGTGTTACTAATATGAAATAATAAAATAAATTACAACAAATTGCAAATCTCACAATAACTAGTTTTACAGTTGGACCCTGTATGCACCGTCAACTCCAGTGGTTTGACAGCTTCTGATTTCATTGTAACTTTGCCTCATTTAATGTAACATAGATAAAAATCCTCCACAATTGGAAATATTTTACCTTATATAGGTCAGGGAAAATGTATACAAGAAAACAAATCACAGTAGTAGGCACAGCAAGTGCATTTGTATTTCCTTTATCACTTGCTGCATTCATTCATTTTAGTGTTTATCCTGCAGAGTGGCTGGGGGGGGGGGCAGTACAAGAGAGACAGGATATTTTCTGACAAGTGAGACAAGACATCCCTTCTGATTATGCAGGCTGCAGTATAAACAGAAAGTTCTATTTTATAAAAAGTTAATGACTTTCAGAGAGCATCAGGATGACTTGAGAATGGATTTAGAATTATGCAGAGGTACATGTGTATCAATAAAGCTTATATGCTGTATACAGGATTGGTTTTAGAGGATTGCACATATTTCCCTTGGGCCCCCCCATATCACAGGGAACCCTTGGGGAGGAATATACAGTGTATTTAAAATTGCAAAGAGCAAATCTTTTTTTGTGATATTTCAAACCAGTGAACCTCAACATATTAGAAAAAAAAATCTTAAGAACAAAAAGGAAATATGCTGTTTGCTTAAGTATTTAATCTCACGTTGTTATATTATGTAGAGCCACATTTTCCCCAAAAAAGATTATAAGGAACCTAATAGTAAAATTTGTAAGCACTACTGATTTCGATATTTCGATATGCGCAAGAGTTAAAGGGGGGGGGTGAAGCTGCTTCCCTAGGCTCGTCTGTGATCAAGTGAAGTAAGAAGGATATTGTTAGAAGGAATTGCTGATTTCCCACCCACGGGCAGCCAATGAGGTTAGAGCTGAGTATGTAACCAACACCTCCAGGCTTGGCCCCAGCAGTCATGGCCCATCTACATATAAATATACTAGGGTTGGAAATCTGGCCTGTATCTTTAGTGCCGTTTACATTCATTTTTTACTGGATTGCACACCTAGCAGTACTAGGTCGCGCATTTGGTCCATGGGTCGGCCCGACCCGCGGGTCCCGTGGGCCTCGGGTCGGCCCGCACATCACTAATATGTACATATCTATATAAATGAATAATTCCCCTATTATAGTGAATACTATACATTATTATTATTGTACAGGAGACGGTAAAGCTGGCCATACATAGGCAGATAAATGCTGCAGACCCTTTTCCCTTATTGGCTTCTGAATGGGGGAATATCAGCCATATACCAATCGAGCAGGTTTGAAAAATCCCATTGGACGAGGAACATGAGGTGAATATTGTTTCTGCAAGCAATGGACTCTTACAAAATGTACCGTATCCATATGCAGACCATTCTACTGCTTGTTCTCTACTACTCCAGTGTCTTATCCTGCATACTTCTTATTTGGTATGCCTGGATGTCAGTGAGTGGGTGCCAAGGTTACTTTGTTTCTTCTGAACAGAGGTCCCTGACCTTTTTTACCCATGAGCCACATTCAATTTTAAAATGAATTGGAGAGCAACACAAGCATGAAAGAAATGTCCTGGGGTACCAAATAAGGGCTGTGATCGGCTATTTAGTAGCCCTTATGCGGATTGACAGTTGAAAAGAGGCTCTGTTTGGCAGTAAATTCTGTTTTTATACAACCAAAACTTGCCTCCAAGCCAGGAATTCAAAAATAAACACCTCCTAGAGGCCACAAGGGGCAACAGTCAAGGGGTTAGTGAGCAACATGTTGCTCACGAGCCACTGGTTTGGGTCATACATAGTAAGTAAGGTTGAAAAAAGACACACTTCCATCAAGTTCAACCTTTTAGGTTTTTGTTTTTTTTAATTTGCCTAACCATGCTGGATCAAGGACTAGAAGTCCTACAAAGTCTTTACTGGAATATAATTGTCAAAATCTATTACACTGTGGATATTGTTGCACCAAATGTTGATCTCTAAACTTAAAACAGGTGTGTTCTTACTGCTGTGAATTCACCTAAGCAACCAGTCCATGTTAGACACTGCTTCTTCATTCCGGAGTTTGCGGTCTGCCCTCCTGGCCTTTTAAGGGTTTGCACATGCACAGGGTGGAGCTCAGTTATACTTAGCGTTCCTGGAAACATTGCACCACGATTCTCTGATCTCAGTTTTCGGTTTTGGACTTTGACCACTGATCTTCCCTTTCGGTACCTTGCTTGGCTGGACGGATTTCAAGGCTTGACTCGGCTTGTTCTCTGACTTAAGTTCCCTCTATTCCTTGTTTGACTCAGTTGCTTGGACTTACTTCCTTGGTAACGATTCGGCTTTCTCCTGTTCATTGTGAGTTCTCTGATCTTGATTGATTGTTGTTGCTGCCTAATTTAATATTAAGCACAGGTGTTATTCCTACTAAAGACAGTGTTATCCATGCTGGACTGCAACACTCATCCTGGTAACAGCTTGTGCTTTTAACCTTTGCAGGACTGTATGACATACTACACTATTCCTGCTAAAGACTGTGTTATAATCCTTGCTGAACTGCAACACTCATCCTGGTGGTAACAGTTAGCACTATTAACCTTTGCAGGACTGTATGTCATACTACACTTTTCCTGCTAAAGACTGTGATATAATTCTTGCTGAACTGCAACACTCATCCTGCTAACAGTTTGCATTTTTGCAACACTTTTCCGGCTAAAGACTGTGCTAATACCCTTTGCTGATCTTTGTTACCCTGCAAGCCAATCTTGTCAAAGACTGTATTGTTGTTCCTGGGTTGGTCGGTCTTCAAGTCTGTGCATACTTACCTCCAAAAAGGACCTCTGTCTGCATCAATTACCTGAGGAAAGAAGTAATCATTAAGATCATGCATCTCTACTAAGCCTACAGGCGGGCAACACGAACACCTAGAAACCAGAGGTTCATCATTATAAGGTACTTACATTTATCAGGCTGCTTAACAAGGGATTCATAACTACCAAACATTAAAGATCTAACAGTCCAAGAGATGCATACATTAATGTCCTTTAGGGCTCTTACTCACTGGCGTTCTGACCTGTGCTCCCCTGCGTTCCGTTTTTTGGCGTTCAGCCGCAGGGGAGCGCAGGAATAGACGCATGTCATTATTTCAAATGGGGCTGTACTCACTCAGACGCGTGTTGGCGCCGAACGCAGGTTGAGACGCAACATGCTGCATTTTTCCTGCGTTCGGCATCTGAGTCAGTACAGCCCCATTTGAAATAATGACATGCGTCTATTCCTGCGCTCCCCTGCGGCTGAACGCCAAAAAACGGAACGCAGGGGAGCGCAGGTCAGAACGCCAGTGAGTAAGAGCCCTTAAGCACTTGTGTGTGTGATATATATTTAGGGTTCTTACACATGAGCGCTCCCCTGCGTTCCGTTTTTTGGCATTCAGCCGCAGGGGAGCACAGGAATAGACGCAAGTCATTATTTCAAATGGGGCTGTACTCACTCAGGCGCGTGTAGGCGCCGAACGCAGGTTCAGACGCAACATGCTGCATTTTTCCAAAAAACGGAACGCAGGGGAGCACAGGTCGGAACGCTCATGTGTAAGAGCCCTTAGATAGGCTGGATTACCATTGATTGGTGATTAAGTCATACTGTTCTCTATCCAATAGCATGACATGCTCACTGGCAACATGTATGTAACTGGTGGACTGGAGAGCAGCAGCTTGGTGGATTATGAATATAATTTAACAATCAAGGGTACTGAGATCACATACTTCAAATGTTTTACTTTATGGTGTGTATATTTTATCCAAATAAGTTGTATGTAAATCACCTACCTTGCAAAATGAGGTCAAAAGTAAAATCACTGTATTGTAATATAACCTTTAATTATTACAATGTCAGTGAGTTGAATGAGTCAAGGCACCACGGCAATCAATAAAATAAGCTTAAAAATAAGTGATATTTAGTAACATATTTGTTAATGGAGAAATCAGTGATGAAAATTGGAAAGATTATTATTATCATTACAGTTGTCTGTTTTAAACCATTATATGTTTTAGTCTTGGAAAAGATTGTTGAAAGAACCTTAATCCTGACACCGTCATTGACGTCCAGTGTCTGTAGAAATATGCAAAAGTAATAAAGCATAACCCTGATATTTAAGTTAGATGCTGCCGTTTTCAATAAAAATGTGCTAATGAAATGTCATAAAGCATAATTTTCGCATTTAGCTACTAGATGTGGTTTTCTGTACAAACATGCTAAAGAAAGAAAGCATAACCTTCACATTTAACCATTGGAACTTTGTTTGCTGCATGAAAAAGTACTGTACTTCTTTTTTTTTTTTTTTTTTGTAATACAACCAATGCCAAATTTACTTACATAAAATATTCAAGCAACACAAAGCTGAAGGCCAAATATTTTTGAGGTTTAATGATGTTGCTGAAAACCAGTTCATTTATTGGAATTATTTTAAACAATGTATTATTTTTGGTAATACTACTAAAATGTACTAAGCCTTGCAAATACTCTCACCTGCTGGTTTCTATGAAACGTAAGGTTTCCTGGATGCTTTCAGCAAAGTATTTAATATCTTCACTGCAGTAGATCAACAGATGAGAGCACTTGAAGAAGGGGGATTGCTTCCGAAACCTTTGCTGATATCTGAATAAAAAGCATCAAAACCACTGCATGTTACTGTTTATGTGAGTGCCATTTGGACTATGGTTTATTGGAGCTATACATTTTCTCTGTGAGCAACAAGAGCACCAAATAGAGCTCCTCAACAGATGAGGGCCCCACACCATTGAACTTATCTGCCTAAGGAAAAAAGTACTTTGCACTTGCACTTTAGTAGAAATCACACAAATATTAGTTCTACACTAAGGGGCAGACTAAGATTCAAATATTTGAGTTGGGATTTTTTGGTAAAAACTCACACCGTCGAGTTATTAATTCCCCAGCTTGAATTCAAACTCGAATGTGATCTTAAATACAGTCAGTCCCTTCAAAAAATTTTATTAGACTATTTTCCACCTAAAACCTGCCGAGTTCCTGTAGAAGTCAATGGCAGAGGTCCCTTGAACTATTTGAAGATGTTAATAGTAGTGAGTCACATTTGTGCCAAGTTTCAATGCTAAAATTACACCCCAATGGGTAGAGGTTTTCAGACTTCAATGGGTAGAAGTTTTTTTCGGACGAAAACTCAATTAGAATTTGATTTAATTTTCAGGTCTGGTCTATTCGATTGAATTTTAGATGTTCACAATTTTTTATAAATACCATACCATTCAAATAGTGAATACAATCTAATTTATTAGAGTTTAAAAACTAAAACTTTAATAACCCCCTAAATGATGGTGTGTTGGGGGCATATTTAACTGTGTGGAGTTTGGGAATTTTTGTGGATAAGACAGTTCAAAACGGTCCCCTGCTATTTGTTAATGTCTTCCATCCCTCTAACCAGTTTAGTTGCACTTCTCTGTACTCTCTCCAGCTCTTTTATATATCCCTCTTAAAGACTGGAGTCCAAAACTGCACTGCATACTCCAGATGAGGCCTTACCAGGGACCTAAAAAAAAGACATAATTATGTTTTCATCCCTTAAGTTAATGCCCTTTTTTATGCATGACAGAACCTAATTTGCTTTAGTATGACAGAATGACACTGCCCAGAATTAGACAACTTGTTATCTAAAACCCAGAGATGGAGTTTAAGGAAACTCCCAACACACTGCCATTTAGTGTATAACTTGCATATATATTATTTTTACCAAAGTACATAACCTTGCATGTATCAACATTGAACCTCATTTTCCAATTTGCTGCCCAGTTTGCTGCATCCTGCATGGAACCTATAATTCTGCACAATTTAGTATCATCTGCAAAAATAGAAACAGTACTTTCAATGCCCACCTCCAGGTCATTAATAAACAAGTTGAAAAGCAAGGGACCTAGTAGAGAGCCCTGCGGTACTCCACTAACAACACTGGTCCAATTAGAAAATGTTCCATTTACCATCACTCTTGGAAAATATACTTTTAATTAAAAAAAAATGTGTACCATTTTTATAAGAAACCTGACTTCATTTACTGCTGTGGAAAGGAATTGTCCAACGGTCCCTAACTGCTGGGCAGGGAAACAATCATACTTATGAACAGCAGGGGGAGCCCCCGCTTACTTCCCAACCATGCAGAACTCAAGCAGCTTTGTTTGTTTCCCTATAGAGCCGTCGGTGACTGTGTAGAGATTTGTATTGGATTTTATTTTTGCCTTTACATCCCCTTTACTATTTCCAACTCCAGCTGCAGGGACAAAGATCATGGAGCCAGATTTAAACAGATAAACTGCAATTCAATTTGGAGGATACTTTGCTGCAGTCACTGGTTATGGAGAGTTGGAGAAAGTTTGTATTAAAGGACATGTAAACCCTTACCATGTCTTTAGGTTGGGCACATATTCCCCACACAAAATTCTCTGTATTGGGTCAGGTAGTATCTGTATCCCCTCCATTAGCCTTCACTGTAGTGCTTTCCTGAATGCGAGATGTGCTTCAACCAGGCGGCCATTTTCTATTGGCTACATCATCATTTATATTTGCATATCCAGTCATGCCTGATGACCTTGCTCAAAAGTTTTTTTGGTAATGTAACTTTATTAATTTGTAATCCCACTCATGTGTACATGTAATCCTACTCTCCCATATGCATAATGAAAATTCTGCATTGTTTCTGAAATAATAATGTTTATATTCACTATCCCTCTCTCAGCATCTGTTTCTCTTTATTCTCTCCTCATGCAGCAGTTGGGTGTTAGATTAATGATCCAATATATCTTATAGGGGGGGGCTTCATTTCCTAGCAGATGTATTAGAGATCACCAAAGTGTAAATAGCCATGTAGAATACAGGTTGAAATTCCACGACTAGAGTATGACTCAATGTTGTTCCAATCCCCACACCCTAGTAACTACTCCCAATTCAACATTTGGGTGAAAAAGGCTGCAGTTTGATTTATTACAAAACATTACATTACCCACCAAAACGTACCAACATTATTATAACACTAAATAGCATGTTAACATCTGTGTAAAACCATTAGGCACTGAAGGCTGCATGTAACTATTAACAATAGCTTATAATGACTTAACAATACCCTTCTTAAAGGGGTTGTTCACCTTTGTAACAAACTGACAAATCTAACAGTTCACATTAATAGAACAAACTTTACCATAGAAATAGTTAACAGAAAAAGTACAGTTCAAGAGATATTCACCTCAGAAGTTTCCCTGTACTAATCCTTCAGTTCCACTGACCCCCAAAAACACTACAGCGTTCACTTCCTCTTCCTTATATGACATCACACATTGTAGTGCCAGCTAACTTAACTCCTATTGGCTGTCTGCCATCAATCTGCCACTGCTTCCTGTGCTGAGGAATTATAGCAGCATTCAGGTACTGAAGAGAAACTGTGACAAATTTGTGAGAAGGAGGGGAGTGTGGGCTGTGTGCTGCAGAGACTTCAACTGTGCAGACGGGGTGATTGATGTGCTTGGGACCTGGAGTTTTCCGAATAACAGATTTTTCCATAATTTGGATCTTCATACCTTAAGTCTACTAGAAAATTGTATAAACATGAAATAAACCCAATTGGCTGATTTTGCTTCCAATAAGGATTAATTATATCTTAGTTGTGATCAAGTACAAACTACTGTTTAAATATTATTATAGAGAAAAAATTGAAATAATTTTTAAAAATTTGAATTATTGGATTATAATGGATACTATGGGAGATGACACTTGTACTTTCCAAAAATATATTATTTGGGTGGGGGAGGGTCAAAGTATTTTTTGTGTATTTACCCCATAAATAATTTTTCAGCAGCTGACATGACTTCCAGGACTATTTGTATGAGCTTGAGGCTTTCCAAATGAGTTGAATTTTTGTGCATAATGTAAAATATTGTTCTGGTATAAATCCCTATATCATGAAAAATATAATATTTTTTTTGGTACTTAGAGCTCTAAATCTTATTCCAGAAGTGGAACACTTAAAAACACTCGGTTTCTCCTGAAAAAAAGGTATCGTTTTCCTAGGTAAATTACCACCCCCTCGGGAGAGAGCACAACATATTCAAAAAAACCTACTTGCCCATATTACACTGCTCTGCCTGTCACTTAGAGCTACCACCTCACCCCTTTAAAACCAAACAAATATGAAATCCACAGCCTGCATGGCTAATTAGCAATTCATTTAGTGATCCCCAACCAGTAGCTCGCGAGCAACATGTTGCTCACCAACCCCTTGGATGTTGCTCCCAGTGACCTCAAAGCAGGTGCTTATTTTTGAATTCCAGGCTTGGAGGCAAGATTTGATTGCATAAAAAACAGGTGTACTGTCAAACAGCGCCCCCTGTAGGCTGCCAGTCCACATAGGGGCCACCAAATAGCCAATTACAGCCCTTATTTGGCACCCCAGGAAGTTTTTGCATGCCTGTGTTGCTCCCCAATTCTTTTTATTTTTGAATGTGGCTCACGGGTAAAAAAGGTTGGGGACCCCTGATTTAGATGCATGATCCATGGCTGCACATAAATCCGTTAAGTATGCAGCATGCATCTAAATGAATTGCTAATTAGCCATGCAGGCTATGGATTCCATATGTGTTTGGTTTTAAAGGGGTGAGGTGGCAACCCTACTGTCACTGCTAGATAAGTAAGTTACATGAGTTTCTAAGCAAGTCAGTGCTGGTTTTGTTGCAATTTTGTACATAACTGACATTATGCTTAATGCCAAAGGTATTAAAAGATAAAAATATAGAAAAGCCGGTATTTACTCCCAGAAAAGGTTGCACCTCTATGGCACTCCATTCAGTTATAGTCTAGGCAGAAAGAGAGTGCAAGAATTGGGAGAACAAGGTTGCTCCTTCCTTTTCTGCAGTATTTGTTTGCATGGCTGTGTGATTGTTTGTTGCAAGGCAGGTTTGTTCATATGCTGCATCAAAACCACAGACCGCTGTCAAGGCGCTGATCAAGAATATCAGGAATCCCGCACAATTAACATCAAGATTCGGCTTTATTCACACATAGGAAGGATAACAGTGGAGGATGTACAATTCTAACGCGTTTCATGCCCCATAGCTGGGCACTTCAACAGAGTGATTGTGTGCACTTGTGTAAAGGATTAAATAGCCATGTGTGTGCATATATTTAAAACAGTATAAAGGCAAAGTGATACCAATTTAAAATTCATGTAATAAAAATGAATTTTTTGTGGGCAAAAATATATATGTATATAAAAGTATGCATAGTTATGCCATATACTCGTATAGGTAGACATACATAAATATATTAAATAAATAAAATACATACTATTTATTAAATTTGTGTGGATGTGGTTTAAAAAAGTTCATTAAAACATGATTAGAATATCGCTATATTTTTTTAAGGCAACTTATGTATCAAATAACCTTCCGTGATCATAGATTATTCATAAAACATATGTTAATATCAAATAATAACATTATACTCTACGACCGTATCAGACACTTATCTATATGCATACACAAGCAATTGCAATTTCAAAAGGTATATTCCTATAAATGCTTGTATGCCTATATATATCCAATGGTATCAATTAATGGAACAGAAAATCTAGAAAGATTTCTTGGGGTTTCCTAAGAGTAACCTTAATCTATTATTTATTAAATTAATTTATTTAGTTTTCACATTCATTTGGTTCATCATTCTCTACACATGTATTAACTATTGTAGCAAAAGCCTATATATTGTCCCCTATATTTATTCACCAGATTTGCGATCCATCTCTTTCAAATTGCAATTTGAAAGAGATGGATAGCAAATCTGGTATCCATGGATTACATGTATCAGGGTGATGTCAAGTTTATTTGAAGCTATTGAGTTGTGCTAATTGTATAGTAAATAGTTTGCAGTATTTGAGTCCATCCATTGTCTGGTTCCTTCATTTAGCAGAGCTTGCGCAAGGGAGATACACTAGTATTTCATATATTCCAAGAATAAAGTTGTCTTAATGCTTCATCCAAATTACCCGCAACATGTTTCACTTCATGTTTGAGGATTACTAATTTAAAAGCAAAGGAAAACCTGATTTATAAACTTCCCTTAGGACTTTTGCAGCAGATGCAATTTGCCAAGGTCACCTTTAGAAAGGTCTGCAAAACTGAAGTTAGATCTATAGGATTCCAGAAGGTGCTTTCTAATTGATTTAATTAATTGTTCCTTTACTTTAAATTATGTACAGTATTTGGTTATCACAAGTTCATGACCAGGAATGTTATGTAACTATGTTTTGAATAGGTTTTGGAGGTATTTTCCTCAACTTTCAACCTTTCTGTTTAAGTGAGCCTGTCAATGGCATAACAATGTGCTGATGCGCCCCCACCACAAAAAAAATCTTAAGAGGGGCCAGATCCACCCATTCCCTGCCAGCCAACAACCCATCCAATGCCGGCTTGGAGAAGAGATTTCCATGTAACTTTAAAGAAAGCAAACTTTGTAGCCCTGGCCCCCCACAGGGTGTTTGCTTCCTCTATAGTTATGCCACTGGAGCCTGTCTAACTTATAGTTGATCCAGAAAAAGGTGAGAAATCCACACTCTCCACTCCTGACTCCATGATGCCAATTGGACTAATGACTGGATCAAATTTGAACTAAAAGTTAACTTCAGAAACCTTGTATTTTAGTTTCTACTAGGGATGCACCGAATCCAGGATTCGGTTCGGGATTCGGCCTTTTTTAGCAGGATTTGGCCGAATCCTTCTGCCCAGCCGAACCGAATCCAAATCCTAATTTGCATATGCAAATTATGGGTGGGAGGGAAATTGCATGACTTTTTGTCAGAAAACAATCAAGTAAAAAATGTTTTCCCCTTCCCACCCCTAATTTGCATATGCAAATTCGGGTTTGGTATTTGGCCGAATCTTTCACGAAGGATTCGGGGGTTTGGCCGAATCCAAAAAAGTGGATTCGGTGCATCCCTAGTTTCTACAAAGGCTTCCTTACAGCTATCTAATGTATTTGCCAATACAACATCCTTGGGGGAAAAATAGTTTATATGTCTCCCTGTAAAAATTATATTTTTGCATCTTAAAATAGAACCTCATTTATTCTAATCTGAATGGATGCCCATGGGTCTGTTGTACTGGTCAATAAAACATTAGAGCTTATTGTATTGTCATATCTCTCCTTTGAGAAACAGCTCAGGGTGAAAAATGTGGGTAAATAGAAAATAAAAAAATTGATTCATCTGGAAAGTACAAAAGGTAGGCCCTTTTTAAAAGCATTTATTTGATCATCACTACATTATATACTTCATATATTACAAATTCCGTAACTTTGGTAATCATTTAATGTCTTGCTTGTTTTTTTTTTTTTTTTTTTTGTCCCTTTTTTTACTATTCAGTGTTTGTTCCTTTTGTCATATAATTTTGTATAGCTTAGGTTTGTACAGTTGTTTTTATAGTTTTTGTTTTCTCACTTTTGGGGATGACCTCTGCTGATAAATTGTTATCCTTTCTGACACGTTCTTCCACTATCCTAAATAATATGATGTTCCTTCACGTTTGAGGGATCTCTTCTAAGTTTTTGTTGCTTGTGTATTATATTTTTTTGCTTCTTGTTGACTCTGTAGATTCCGTGATTGATTATATATACTGTATTATCTCATCTACCTGTAATATCATCTATAATTTTCTTTTCAGAGTAACTTTTATATATATATATTCCCTCTCTAAACATTGGAACTTTTTATCACATTTTCTTTTAAACACTCAATATTCTTCTAATTCCTTAAAAAGTTTTGGGTTTTTTTGTTTCCTTTATATACTTATTTTTTTCTATCCAGTTCCTCAGTGTGTCAAGAAATAATTAACTTCATTAATTTTAGACTGCATTCCTTGGGGGTTTTATTCCACTCCGTTTCAAACTGTTTATCATTAACTTAAAAAGTTGATTCCTTAATAATTCTAAGCCCTTGAGGAATCCTTCTGTTTTCTATATATTTGGTTAATGCTTTACTTTCTCTTTCCATGTTAATGAAATGTATTTAGTACTAGAAAATAAAATATATATATAAAATATATTTCTTAGGATTTAGGTCAATTTATAGAATATATTACAATTAATTAATTACTCAGTTTTTCTTAAAGGGCATAAATAAAGCTTGATAAAGGAAGTGTGGTTTTCGGTAAAATGGAATCAAAAGTTGCATGTATTGGCATCTTTCATTAAAGATACAGGTATGGGACCCGTTATCCGGAAACCCATTATCCAGAAAGTTCTGAATTACGGAAAGGCCGTCTCCCATAGACTCCATTATAATTAATCCAATTTTTTAAAAAATATTTCCTTTTTCTCTGAAATAATAAAACAGTGCCTTGTACTTGATCCCAACTAAGATCTAATTAATCCTTATTGGAAGCAAAACCAGCCTATTGGGTTTATTTAATGTTTACATGATTTTCTAGTAGTCTTAAGGTGTGAAGATCCAAATTACAGAAAGACCCATTATCTGGAAATCCCCAGGTCCCAAGCATTCTGTATACTAGGTCCCATACCTGTATTTGTGTATAAACACTTTCTTTGCACTTCTGTATGCATTGCAAAACTTGAAAATGAAACTAAAGTCACTTTCTTATTCCTTATCCCAAGAAGCAAACAAACCGGGAGCAAATAAACTGAGAAGCCTCTGCATATTAAGACACTCTTTTTAGGGTTGTAAAACCCGGACAAAACTCGATCCAATTGCCGGTGCATGACCACATAGTGCTGCCCATACTATCACCAATCTGCCGCTGATGACCAGTTCTGCCCCATGTCTTCAGTTCACCCACCTTTGGCTGAATTTTTCTCATGGCAAAGATGCCAATAATAGGTAATCTTCATTGTTGAAGGTATTTAAGTTATTTGTTCCCCGTGGATACTGCATATTTCTTGTAGGTGGCCAATTGTACTGTGTGCACCCTTAGTTAAATGCATTGTATGCAAAAGGGGCAGCTGAATGTGCATATTTATTTATATATTAAACACATTGTAAATATACCTATTTATATGTACCAGTCCTTGCATAGGATTGTTATGAATATTATTGCTACTAGTAGTGGTATCCTTAAAGGGTCTGAAGGTTTTGAAATATTTTGATTTCAAAATAAATCATTGTAGCTCTGGTGATGAAGATGGTGATGCTACATATCATAGCAGCTATATTTTATTTTGCTGCTCATATCATTGTGTCACTACCAGATCCCGACTGCCAGATAAGTGTCCAACATTACATGGGTATCATTGAGAAAAAAAGTGATATTTATTGGCCAGCCTATTAATTAACTGAAAAACAAAAGCCCCATTTATATGTTAAAATTTAGCTAAGAGAAAAAGTATAAATAAAAATAATAAAGATGAGACAATACATACAATTTGAGAAAAATAATTAATAATAAATGATTATTATATAAAATATCACACATCTAATGAGTGATTATGCTTGCTGTATTCCAATGGGGTTATTATTTCATTTTATTTTATTTTTATCTTGTGTTTTAATTGTTCTTGCATTTGTGGGAGAAACACAATCAATCAGAAATGTGATTTGTTCCACATGGGTCTAGTTTACATCAAAAACCATGGGTAAAAATATTAAATTGCTACAACTTTATAATGAACAAATAATTGATTAATTTACAAAGCAAATACAAAGTAAAAAGTTAAAGTTGTGTTCATACCGGTTTTCTTTTAGTAATTGGAAGTATGGGGAAATAGTGTGCACTGCAACTTGTGATTGCATCCTTTACCAACAACAGAGTTCGTATGTGATACATTACGTGAAGGGACCTCATAACACATACCAACACCAACCACCCCAAGGTAATGGAAGTGTCATTGCACAACTAAAATCTCCAACCCCCAGCCACTCTGTTAATATGGACAAAACGTGTCTATTTATAATCAAGTTTCTAAAAGAAAGGAACCATATATAGGGGATATTATTAATATAAAACAAATAACAAGTCCATATTAGTGATGTGCGAATTTATTCGCCAGGTGCGAATTTGCGCGATATGCTGCCGGCGAATAAATTTGCGAAATGGCCACGTTTTTTAAAAAAATGGACACCAGCGTCAGTTTTTTGGACACCAGCGCATTTTCGCCAAAAAACGGACGCGAAATTTGCGATTTTTTTCGGTGCAAATTCGCCCATCACTAGTCAATATAAAAAGTCTAATGAACTTACATGGAAGGGTGAAATTAAGGAATTTTGTACTTTATGTATGGTTTCTAGGGATGTAGCGAACGTCGGGAAAAAAGTTTGCGAACATATTCGCGAACTTGCGTCAAAAATGCGAACGGTTCGCGAACGTCGCGAACCCCATAGACTTCAATGGGAAGGCGAATTTTAAAAGCTAGAAAAGACATTTCTGGCCAGAAAAATGATTTTAAAGTTGTTTAAAGGGTGCAACGACCTGGACAGTGCCATGCCAGAGGGGGATCAAGGGCAAAAATGTTTCTAAAAAATCCATTGTTGACACAGCGCTGCGTTTTGTGCTGTAAAGGGCAGAAATCACACTACATTTCTAAACCTGTGTAATAAAATGCTTTAAAACGTCGTGTAAAGGTTACACAGCCTGTTCACACGCAAAGACGAAACGCGGTGCTTACTGCAACGCAAAAAGACGCAAAGAGCTTTAATGAATGATACCGTCAAGTGAGCAAATAATAGTTTTTAATTACTAGTTGAGCTTGTCACCTCCAGGATGTTCGTCCTGTTGGTGGCAATATTTCTGTAGTGGTGTGTTTAGCAGTCACCGTGCTTGTGCGCACGTGCACGGTCAGGCAGAGGTAATTCAATGTACAGTGAAGTGAACCAAAAAACACTGATTCTGCAGTGTGGGCCCAGTTTTGGTGTACTTGATCACCTGCGGTGACCATAAAAGATGCGATTTTGCCACTGTTGCAGAACCCTGAAAAATTAGGCATGTGTACTTTCCTGAAAAATTATCTTTTTTTTGTCGCAGCCACTGAAGCACAGAGGCCAGAAAAAATATGCCATATAAATGCTGAAAATATAAATTTTTTTTTGTCGCAGCCACTGCAGCACAGAGGCCAGAAAAAATATGCCATATAAATGCAAACAATATTAATTTTTTTTGGTCGCAGCCACTGCAGCACAGAGGCCAGGAAAAATATGCCATATAAATGCTAACAATGTAAATTTTTTTTGTCGCAGACACTGAAGCACAGAGGCCAGAAAAAATATGCCATATAAATGCTGAAAATATTCATTTTTTTTGGTCGCAGCCACTGAAGCACAGAGGCCAGAAAAAATATGCCATATAAATGCTGAAAATATTCATTTTTTTGTCACAGCCACTGAAGCACAGAGGCCATAAAAAATATGCCATATAAATGCTGAAAATATTCATTTTTTTGTCACAGCCACTGAAGCACAGAGGCCATAAAAAATATGCCATATAAATGCTGAAAATATTCCGTTTTTTTTGGTCGCAGCCACTGAAGCACAGAAGCCATAAAAAATATGCCATATAAATGCTGAAAATATTCTGTTTTTTTTGGTCGCAGCCACTGAAGCACAGAGGCCAGAAAAAATATGCCATATAAATGCTGAAAATATTCTGTTTTTTTTGGTCGCAGCCACTGAAGCACAGAGGCCAGAAAAAATATGCCATATAAATGCTGAAAATATTAATTTTTTTGTCACAGCCACTGAAGCACAGAGGCCAGAAAAACTCAGGATTTACCTGGATTCAAATTAAACCAGTAGGGTTTGCACCCTAGTTTGTAACGGTGGTGGAGGGAGGAGGACGCTAAAGGACAGCTGTATGTGGAGTCATGAGGCGTGCAGAGAAGGACAGCTGCATGGGGAGTCAGAATCAGAAACTCAGCACAAGTCTTCCGGCGTGCAGTAACCCTCTGAGATCCACCCCTCATTCATTTTAATAAAGGTCAGGTAATCCACACTTTTGTGACCTAGGCGAGTTCTCTTCTCAGTTACAATCCCTCCTGCTGCACTGAAGGTCCTTTCTGAGAGGACACTTGAGGCGGGGCAAGACAAGAGGTTCATGGCAAATTGTGACAGCTCTGGCCACAGATCAAGCCTGCACACCCAGTAGTCCAGGGGTTCATCGCTCCTCAGAGTGTCGATATCTGCAGTTAATGCCAGGTAGTCCGCTACCTGCCGGTCGAGGCGTTCTTTGAGGGTGGATCCCGAACGGTTCTGCCGCTGCCTTGGACTGAAAAACATTTGCATGTCTGACGTTACAGAGTGGCCAAAGTGCTTTGTCCTTGCAGGTGCGCTCGTGGCAGGATTACTGGCACCTCTGCCCCTGGAATGTTGATGAGTTCCTGAAGTGACATCACCCTTAAAAGCATTGTACAACATGTTTTGCAGGCTGGTTTCTAAATGCAGCATCCTTTCAGACTTGTGGTATGTTGGTAACATTTCTGCCACTTTATGCTTGTACCGAGGGTCTAGTAGAGTCGCGACCCAGTACAGGTCCTTCTCCTTAAGCCTCTTGATACGGGGGTCCTTCAACAGGCATGACAGCATGAAAGACCCCATTCTCACAAGGTTGGATGCAGAGGTATCCATTTCCGCTTCCTCGTTATCAAGGACTGCATCATCCACGGTCTCCTCCCCCCAGCCACGTACAAGACCAGGGGTCCCCAAAAGGTCACCACTAGCCCCCTGGGAAGCCTGCTCCTGTTGGTCCTCCTCCTCCACAAAGCCACCTTCCTCCTCTGACTCCACTTCTGACACCTCTCCCTGCGTTGCAGCAGGTGCCTGGGTTCGTTCTGGTGATTCCGACCAGAAATCGTGCGCTTCCTGCTCCTCGTCACGCTGGTCTACAGCCTCATCTGTCACTCGTCGCACGGCACGCTCCAGGAAGAAAGCAAAGGGTATTAGGTCGCTGATGGTGCCTTCGGTGCGACTGACCATATTTGTAACCTCTTCAAAAGGCCGCATGAGCCTGCAGGCATCGCGCATAAGCACCCAGTAACGGGGTAAAAAAATCCCCAGCTCTGCAGATCCAGTCCTACCACCCAGTTCAAACAGGTATTCGTTGACGGCTCTTTGTTGTTGCAGCAGACGTTCCAACATGAGGAGCGTTGAATTCCAGCGAGTCTGGCTGTCGCAAATCAAACGCCTGACTGGCATGTTGTACCGCTGCTGAATGTCAGCAAGGCGTGCCATGGCTGTGTAGGACCGTCTGAAATGGGCCGACACCTTCCTGGACTGCCTGAGAACGTCCTGGAATCCTGGGTACTTTGAGACAAAACGTTGTACTATTAAATTCAGAACATGTGCCATGCAGGGCACATGTGTTAAATTGCCCAGTCTCAGTGCTGCCAACAGATTGCTTCCATTGTCACACACCACTTTTCCGATCTTCAGTTGGTGTGGGGTCAGCCACCGATCGGCCTGTGACAGCAGAGATGACAGGAGTACAGATCCGGTATGGTTTTTGCTTTCCAGGCACGTCATCCCCAAGACAGCATGACAACGGCGTACCTGGCACGTCGAATAGCCTAGGGGGAGCTGGGGGTGCACAGGTGTGGAGGAGGAGGACCCAGCAGCAGAGGACGAAGAAGAGGAAGAAGACGAGGTAGAGAGCGAAGGAGGAGTAGAGGTGGTGGCAGAACCGCGTGCAATCCGTGGCGGTGACACCAACTCCACTGTCGTTGTTGAGCTACACATTCCCTGCTTCCCAGCCATTACCAAGTTCACCCAGTGGGCAGTGTAGGTGACATACCTGCCCTGACCATGCTTGGAGGACCATGCGTCAGTAGTCATATGGACCTTTGGCCCAACACTAAGTGACAGAGATGCGGTGACTTGGCTCTGCACATGGTGGTACAGGTGTGGTATTCCCTTTTTTGAAAAAAAATTGCGGCTGGGTACCTTCCACTGCGGTGTCCCAATTGCTACAAATTTGCGGAAGGCCTCAGAGTCCACCAGCTGGTATGGTAAAAGCTGGCGGGCTAAGAGTGCGGACAAGCCAGCTGTCAGACGCCGGGCAAGGGGGTGCCTCGCAGACATTGGCTTCTTACGCTCAAACATGGCCCTCACAGAAACTTGGCTGGGGGCAGATGACTGGGAATGGGAACTGGTGGTCAAGGTGGAAGGCGGAGTGGAGGGTGGTTCAGACGGGTCAAGGACAGCAGAGGTAGAGCAGTAAGATGCTGGACCAGAAGGAGGGTGGCTTTTAGTTTGCCTGTTGCCTTTGAGGTGTTGCTCCCAAAGTGCTTTGTGCTTGCCGTTCATGTGCCTTCGCATAGAAGTTGTACCTATGTGGCTGTTGGGCTTCCCAAGACTCAGTTTCTGACTGCACTCATTGCAAATTACAACGCTTTTGTCAGAGGCACACACATTAAAAAAATCCCACACTGCTGACCTTTTTGAGGCTGGCAATCTGGCGGTAACAGTAGAAGTCGGCGGCGTTGGCGGCAATGGCGGGTGCGTTGGCCGGCTGACCACAGGTGCCGATACATGTTGTTGCCCTACTGTTCCCTGCGAGCTGTCCTCCCTGCTTCTTCTAAGTCTTATTCTCCTCCTGCCTCTCTGACTCTCCGTCTCTCCATCTGAACTATCCTCCTCTTGCTCTCTTCTACTGGGCACCCATAAAACATCAATCTCCTCATCCTCATTCTCCTCAGATGCATCAATTTCTTCTACCAGCTCACAGAAGGAAGCAGCAGCGGGGACCTCCTCGTCATCACTCATTATGTCCATCTCTGTTGTGTTCTCTGCCAGAATTAAATCTGGTGTAACGTCCTCATCTCCTTCATCTTCTTCTGCCAATAATGGTTGCGCATCACTCAGTTCAAGAAACTCATGTGAAAATAACTCCTCTGACTCCAGTGAAGAAGGGGCGCCGGTGGTGGAGGAAGTGTTACGTGGGGTGCCCATAGCAGTGGAGGATGAGGATGTTGTGGTAAAGTTAGAAACGGTAGAGGATGGGGTGTGCTGTGTAAGCCAGTCAACTACCTCTTCAGCATTTTGGGAGGTCAGGGTCATTGCCTTTTTAAAACTGGGCAATTTCCTAGGGCCACAGGATAGCATAGCAGCACGGCCCCTAGTGCCTCTGCGTGGCGGCCTGCCTTTGCCTGGCATTATTTTTAAAACAACAACAACAACAACTCAGGTGGTGTTTCTAGAGACGGTATTATTATTGATATTTAGACAGAATGTGAACAAGCTCACACAGCTAAGTGGCAGTGGTTTGAAAATGAAGAAGAAGAACACACTGGGCAAACAAGGCCTACAAGGTCAACGTATACACTACTACAGCAGTGGATACGGAATATATTATTGCTGCCTGAAAAACGTCACTCGGGTGGTGTTTCTAGAGACGGTACTATTATTGATATTTAGACAGAATGTGAACAAGCTCACACAGCTAGATGGTTGTTGTTTGAAAATGAAGAACACACTGAGCAAATAATGCCTACAAGGTTAACGTATACACTACTACAGCAGTGGATACGGAATATATTATTGCTGCCTGAAAAACGTCACTCGGGTGGTGTTTCTAGAGACGGTATTATTATTGATATTTAGACAGAATGTGAACAAGCTCACACAGCTAGATGGTTGTTGTTTGAAAATGAAGAACACACTGAGCAAATAATGCCTACAAGGTTAACGTATACACTACTACAGTAGTGGATACGGAATATATTATTGCTGCCTGAAAAACGTCACTCGGGTGGTGTTTCTAGAGACGGTATTATTATTGATATTTAGACAGAATGTGAACAAGCTCACACAGCTAGATGGAAGTTGTTTGAAAATGAAGAAGAAGAACACACTGGGCAAACAAGGCCTACAAGGTCAACGTATACACTACTACAGCAGTGGATACGGAATATATTATTGCTGCCTGAAAAACGTCACTCGGGTGGTGTTTCTAGAGACGGTACTATTATTGATATTTAGACAGAATGTGAACAAGCTCACACAGCTAGATGGTTGTTGTTTGAAAATGAAGAACACACTGAGCAAATAATGCCTACAAGGTTAACGTATACACTACTACAGCAGTGGATACGGAATATATTATTGCTGCCTGAAAAACGTCACTCGGGTGGTGTTTCTAGAGACGGTATTATTATTGATATTTAGACAGAATGTGAACAAGCTCACACAGCTAAGTGGCAGTGGTTTGAAAATGAAGAAGAAGAACACACTGGGCAAACAAGGCCTACAAGGTCAACGTATACACTACTACAGCAGTGGATACGGAATATATTATTGCTGCCTGAAAAACGTCACTCGTGTGGTGTTTCTAGAGACGGTATTATTATTGATATTTAGACAGAATGTGAACAAGCTCACACAGCTAGATGGTTGTTGTTTGAAAATGAAGAACACACTGAGCAAATAATGCCTGCAAGGTTAACGTATACACTACTACAGCAGTGGGTACGGAATATATTATTGCTGCCTGAAAAACGTCACTCGGGTGGTGTTTCTAGAGACGGTATTATTATTGATATTTAGACAGAATGTGAACAAGCTCACACAGCTAGATGGTTGTTGTTTGAAAATGAAGAACACACTGAGCAAATAATGCCTGCAAGTGCACTACTATTGGTGCACTACTATGAAGAACAGCAACAGCACTGTACACGTTAAAGAACAGTAAGATAAGTAAAAGAAAAAAAAAATATATGTATATTAAAAAAAATATTTTTCTCGGGTTGGTGCTGCTGAACTACTAGGAGCAGCACAGTAGCACACCAGTCCCACTCCCCAACACTGCTAGACTAATAGCACTAGGCTTATAGTAGCAACTAGCAAAGTAAAAAAACAAAAAAGAAAATAAAAGCAGTCCTTACAAGGACTATTGGGTTATTACAGCAGTCAGCAGATGAGATCAGAAGAGATCAGTGCCCACAGCAGGCAGCTACATACAGAGCACTGCAGTAGAAGGTAGATTACTAGCCAGCAAAGCTACCCTAAAATGTCCCTCAAATCCCTGCAGACTTCTGTCCCTCCAATACAGAGCAGTATCAAGTAGATTACTAGCCAGCAAACTTACTATCAACTGTCCCTCAAAGAAATCAGTGAAATCAGTAACAGCTCTCTCCCTACACTAGCTCTTGCAAGCACACACAGGCAGAATGAAAAAACGCTGCAGGGCTTCAGTTTATATATGGAAGGGGAGTGGTCCAGGGGGTGTGGGGGTGGTCCAGGAGGGAGAGCTTCCTGATTGGCTGCCATGTATCTGCTGGTCTGGGGTGAGAGGTCAAAAAAAAGCGACAGGTAAGGCGAACCCAAAATGGCGAAAGTCGCGCGACGTTCGCGAACTTGCGGCGGACGCGAACAGCCGATGTTCGCGCGAACAAGTTCGCCGGCGAACAGTCCGCGACATCCCTAATGGTTTCTATCATTATTTCAGAAGGGCAGGGAATAACAAGTGTTGTAATTCCTTACACTTGGGATTTCTGCTCTGTCTGTGACTTCAGAACCTGAAGACATTATTGGGAACCAACCAATGTCTTTAGGGGACCTGTTTGGAAAGATATTGAATTTAGTCTGCACTCTACTGGCAGACTATTTTTATCTTAAATGCTTACAAAAAGGATCTCAAGCATTGAAGGATCCCGTCTTAATATCCTTAATCACTTATGAATGTAAAAGGCAGGGAGAAATCTTTGTGATTTTGTCATTAATAAGAATATTGAAAATAAAAACAAAATGGTGTACTTGTAAAGAACCACACAGTTGTTAGCTAGTGGACCACAAAAATAAATATTACTCCATCTCGTCAAAGAAAATTGCTGTGATGATGGTGATGTTCTTATATACCTCTTCCAATGGTATGTTTTTATTGCACTAAAGACAAATTATTTGTAAAATCTCATCTGGAGCATCAATAGAGTACTATTTTAATGTGCTTAGTAATATTAATGATTTAGAGATTTTTGTATCCTATATCCACAAACGATCTAAACAGCAAAAAAAAAGCGCTCAAGACAAGAGTCTACAGGACAATTTAATGAAAATTAGACAATAAACTAGAATTAAAAGGCATCATTCTAAAGCACCTGTTCCCTTTTGAAAGTGTATAAATGTGAAACGCCATTGCTTTTTATTCTCAAACTGAAAAGCTAATACTAGATTACTTGGATATATGAAGTCCGGCAGGCACTCCTTCCACTCATGTTTTGTAAAGGAAATATAATTTTGTGTGCATTCATCCACTGCAAAGACAGATGGGAGCACAGCAGGTAAATAAACTGGCATTCCCCTCCATGAATACCTTCAGAAGAAAGGTCAGAGATAAGACACAGATTCAAGTGAATGCAAATGAGACAGACCGTCTGTTAAAATATGATAGGGAGAAAAAAACATATTCACTGCATTTTCTTATAGAAATTGTGTTCACAAAGCTATCAGTAAGCATCTGTTTCCTTCTCCGTTCTGTGCTATTTTGCACATTACTTATCCATTTAGAATACTTCAAAATAAGCCAATAACCCTAAAGGGTATTTTGCTAGTTCTCCAATAGATCCGAAGTTTATAATGAACCATTTTTTTCTTCAGCCATAAAGCAACATGCTGCTCTCATTAGTCTTCGTTTGCCTTGACTTCAACATAGCATTGCTATTAAATAGTTGTCCGGAAAAAGCTGAATACTTGTTTAAGATGTAAAGTCAGATGTTAAAACAGCTTTGCTCAAATTTATATACTGTAAGTGGTAACTACAATGGCAATGTGTGGCAAATAATTGTTATAGTTTGATCAGCTCAGAAAGTACTCAATCATAAGATTAAATACATATTTCATTCCACCATTCCAAAGAGTTTGAGTTTTGTATGCTAATATGGCCCACAGTAAGACCTGGACCTGGTTAAAAAAGCCAAATGTTTGGATCTTTAAAATAATGAAAAAGAGAGAAAGAAAAGAACCTTGTTTTGTAACTGTATCAATTACTACACCTCTATAATTCAAACACTTCCCTCCAAATGATGTAGTTTCAATTCGTTGTATAGTTTAGAAAAGGATACCCTTATCTTGTTGCAGTAGTCCGAATTGAAACTATGTTGGCAGTCTTTAAGATAAGCTGATAACACCAGATTAGCAAGTTACAATGTTGCTTATTATTGTAGTTTGGTAAATTTAACTCCTTCGTTAATTCGTTCATAAATTCATTAAATTCGCTCTCAACGCTCTCAAGCGAATTTAATGAATTTATGAACGAATTGGAATCCTTATAAAATAACAGCACCTTAAATTAAAAGTGATTGAATAGGGAGTAATTAACTCCGAACTTTAATTCTAGTTGGTTATCGATTTTTGTGGGTTCAACCGGAATAAAATAACAAACAATACCAATTGATGTTTTTCTTTATTAGAATCATTTATTGTAAGGTTTTTGAAGTTGAATGTTGCACATGGCTTGCTATATCCAGTAGAGAGGAGTTAAATTTACCAAACTACAATAATAAGCAACATTGTAACTTGCTAATCTGGTGTTATCAGTTTATCTGCCAACATAGTTTCAACATAGTTTCAATTCGGACTACTGCAACAAGATAAGGGTATCCTTTTCTAAACTATACAACAAATTGAAACTACATCATTTGGAGGGAAGTGTTTGAATTATAGAGGTGTAGTAATTGATACAGTTACAAAACAAGGTTCTTTTCTTTCTTTCTTTCTTTTTCATTATAATTAACTTAAACCTTGTGTGGCTGTAGAGTCTTGAGTATTTATTTATCGTAAGAGAACTTTTCCTTCTAATAAAAATTGGATCTTTAAAATGACCTCTTAATCCATTTGCTAGGACTCCCAATTCAAAGGATTGGAAAAAGAACATGGAAAAACCTTAAACTTTATATACAAAGCAGCAAGATGTTTAATGGCTACATCAACCTATCCTTCTGGGGCCTAATAAATAGCATACGTAACAGGAATAGAGCACCTAACACATAGCACATCATTTGCATCAGAAGAAAACTGATTTATGTGCAACACATATTACAGTGAGTTTCAGGACCAAAAATAACTGCAACAGGCTATGGGTACTTGTGTTTTTATACTAGTCTCAAAGACTCAGTGGAGAAATATTGCAAGACGACAAGCCATTTATTAAGGGAGAAGTGCTGGAGAATGTCCAGTAGGGAAACAGGACCCCTGGGTTCCTCAATTGTAAGCTCTGTACAGTGCCACATAATATAACCACCTATGTTCAATTGTTCTGTTGTAGATTTGATCCCAAGTATACATTATACAAACATACTTGTATACTTTCATGGATATGTTTTATTCATCTTTTTATGTGAATACAAATGTAATTGAAAAAATGGAGTCTGCCAAGAGTCCAATGCTTTGAAAAGTGCCATATGAAATATATATATATGTATATGTGTGTGTATGTATGTATATATATATATATATATATATATATATATATATATATATATGTGTGTGTGTGTATATATATATATATATATATATATATATATATATATATATATATATATATATATATATATATATATGTGTGTGTGTATATATATCTATATATAAACAAACACCGGAGGGACAGGGAAAGTGAAAGGACTTTAAGACCCTGCACACTCCCAGCTAACCAGTTCAGATGAAATTATAAGATAGAGTTAGTGAAAATAAACTAAAACGTAACTTTTAATCACTTTAAGTAAAAGCACTCCCGCACCCATACATACAATGCCAAGACTGATTCCCATACACCTCTATGGAAATCCGGGACAGTGTCCCTAAAAATACATACATTTAAAAACCAGGCACAGGATGGAACGATGGGCACACAATGTAGTCAGCGTCTGGGCAGGTGGCATAGGTGGACGGTGGGCGATTAGCTCCCACTTGTTCCCCACGTAGCTAGGTAGAATATTGGCTGGGGAATGACTGGAAGGGAGGGTTTTTGGGAAATGGCCATAGCAACATGGCAGACACTTTAATACTCTAGTAGTCAGGCTTCAAAGAGAACGCTGACTACATTGTGTGCCCATCGTTCCATCCTGTGCCTGGTTTTTAAATGTATGTATTTTTAGGGACACTGTCCCGGATTTCCATAGAGGTGTATGGGAATCAGTCTTGGCATTGTATGTATGGGTGCGGGAGTGCTTTTACTTAAAGTGATTAAAAGTTAAGTTTTAGTTTATTTTCACTAACTCTATCTTATAATTTCATCTGAACTGGTTAGCTGGGAGTGTACAGGGTCTTAAAGTCCTTTCACTTTCCCTGTCCCTCCGGTGTTTGTTTATAGTTTATTGGTTCTTTAATGAACACTAACCTGCAGAGAATTCAGGTCTGTAACTTGATTACACTCACTTTGTGATGTGATTATATATCTATATATTAAGAAAAAGATGTTGAAAAGAGATCTGTTTCTAATGGTTGAAAAATGGGTTTTCTGCACTAATCATCCATTTTTTATTGATGGGCAAAATGGAACATTAATAAACAATTCTCAATTTCAACAACACAAATCAGTATAAAATAGACCGGGAAGAGCAGCTGGCCCACAGTTTGAAAAGAGTATATTCTAACCAATAGATGAATCTTCAACCTTTAATGGGTTTGTTGTTACTTATACTTTATACTTTAAAAAAAGCATCACCTTATTCATTTGCCAAGGTCACATGTCTCAACAATTTTATTCATTTGTATTCTATAAGCTAGAATATAAAAATTGTTTTCACAGTTAGAAAATGAATGCAAAGATCTGATTGGTTGTTATCAGTGACTGCACTGGTTTTATAAAAAAATTGCCTTCATCAATTATATAGTATCTATGTTTTTACCGTGTTACTCAACGGAAGTGTTACAAGTATGGTAAATGTTAATGTTGATATTTCTCCCTTCCTTGAAATAAAGTATATAAACAGGATTAATATATTTTATAAATGGCATTAACAGGTAAAATGTAGGTGTGCGTTGATATTCAATGGTGCATGAATATTTCAAGTGTATTTCTCCATACAAAGCCAAGATTTTTTTTGCCAATGCTATATTTCAGAGGCAATGACTGTTTTATGAGGCTACTGGGACACAAAATAAATGGAATAATAAAAGCTATAGGCATTATGGGCTATTTGTTATAATAAACGTTTGGCATAAATACCAGAGGAATTGAGAATTAATGTTATGTAACGGTGGCCAAAAAACCTACTGTATAACCTTTTTAACAAAACTCCAAGAAAAATTGCAGTGTAAAGATATGGACTATAATTAGAAAAGTTCAATGCAATAAAAGCCCTATTATTATCAGCTTTAGACCAATCACTGCTATTCATGAATAAGGTTTTTCTTGAAATTAGTAAAATGGTCTTTCTGTACTTAAAAATGTCATTGAATTACAGTGATTTTGGGGCTGATGCTGAGCTAGCTGCAAGTACTGTAGTCATTCTGCTAGCTGATTTGTGTAAAGTTTTGTTGATACCACTAACCTTTATAAAGATGGGTAGAATGATTTAAGCTGGAAACACAGGGTACACTTATGAACCTCTAGATACTGTCTATGGGGAAGAATTCAAAACGTGAAGAGACACTGCTTCCAATTTGAAAATGTTTGCATGTGCAACCATTTTAAGATGTGCTTGATCTTCACAAACCTCTGTGACCATCTCTTACACATTCTTTGATGTCAGATACAGGGCCACATTCTGATACCTAGAAAAAAATCTGACACCCACAGACCTAATGGTTGCCATTCTACAATGCTAGTTCATGTTGTCTCCCACATTTACTTCTAACTTGGAGGAACACAAAAATAATTTCTCAATCACTGTAAAAGATCTCTAGAATAAGAAGGAGCACACGGGCCTACTCGATGGATTAGAAGACTTCACAGTGCAGCTATTTGGGGCAACTTGTACAGCTGAAGCAGCAGAAAAATGTAGATCTAGACAGCTTAGAGGATTTGAAAAACAGGCAGAGAACTCCAGCATTAAAGTGGTGGGACTGTCATAGGGTACCAATCCTCAAATACTTGTGGAGAACTGACTGAAAGATTACTTGGACTAAAAATGTTCTTCTTGCAGTTTGTACAGGCCACAACCATATTTGATAGGCTGTATTAGTGACACCTGGGAGGGTGGAAGCACACAGATGTCCCACTACCCATCCTCTAACATGCATGTCATTCAGACTAGTTAGAGATGCAGGTCACAACAGAGCTCTGTTATTGGTAAGGAAAGGGCTAGCCTGGGCCCACCAACACTGCCCTCTGCACCTCATGCTGGATTATATGATCAGGCATAACATCCAAAACACCGCATTCCCCTGAGTAGAAGGAATAGGCGAGAAAAATTGTCATGCATGTAAAATATTTTTTGATGCCCATTGATTTCAATGCGTTTCGCAATTTTTTTCAATGTGTTCTGATTTTTTCCAAGAACCGGAACAGATTCGCTCATCACTAAATAGAAACAATATGCAATAGATCCCCCCCCCATATAACTTTAATGATCTTCTAAGAGGAGATGAGCAGAAAACTACATCTTGGAGTTGTAATGGAATGTAAGCAGCATATTTATACTGCTGATATGAATAGGATTTGTGCAGTCACACTGTATTTGGTGTTCACACATCACAAAACATGTATATACATTAATGAAAAGTTTGGCTCTGTGTGCCAGATACTTCAACATTGCATCATCAGTATGAAAGCTTAAACAAACAAAGTGTTTATAACTAAAGTCCATTAAGTGAAATCAATTAACCGGTCTTTTCTAATATCTCTAGTATAAGGAAAATTACATTATTTCCAACAACTTCCAGTACTAACTGAAGCACAATTGTATTTTTCTGCAGATTTAATATAAGCTTTTTAATGCAGTTCACAGCTCTTGTGTGACAGAGTGAAGTATGTATTTTCCAGAATGAAATCGATTTTGAATCAATTCACAATTAGCTCTCAAAATAGAGCTGCATTTTAAATTATAGTAATTTGATATCAGTTCAATACCTGTTATAAATGAATATCATTTTAACAGGGTTATAAAAAAAGGTAGATGCCAATTACATATTTCTATGGACAATACATTTTCTAAAATAATTCTGATGACTACATGATCTGACCAGAGCTTGATAGAACATTTTCCAAAAGAGCAAGTTTTGATAAAATACTGTAACATATAATTCATTCTGAGTTCTCTGAACTTTTTTGCCTCAGAATGACAAACTACTGTCTGTAGCAAATTATTAAAAAGGACAATGTCATCAAAAGCATGAAACAGTTTATGCCAGACATTAAGTATGCAATTAATAAATTGAGTTGATGTGAGACATGGCCAATGGCCCACACTTTTACACAATGCCAGCACTTTGGACACTGGTGTAATGCTGGCCTCCAGTAAAATATATTTCAGGCCCCCGCTAAGGTGAAAGGAAGTGTCTGTAGCCAAGAAAAGCAAGCAGTGTGTGGACTGTTAGGGGTTATTTACTAAAACTCAAATTTATGTTTATTTATTAAAACAATGTCAACCCAACTCCCATCCACGAATTGAACTCAATTATCAATAATTCTTAAGGAAAAAATTCAGAACTAAAAAAAAACGTCGCAATAAATTAGTTTCAATTCGAATCGTACAATCGGAGCTCTGAAAACTTGACTTTATCAAATTGTCGCAGAAAAACTCAACTTTATTGGACAAAACAATCCAACTTTATTGGAATATGCAGAGCAGATCACAATGTCTCACAATGTCAAACTATTTTAGGGACATCTGCAATTGACTTCTACATGAACTCAACAGGTTTGATGAAGTATTTTTGTTTTCGAATTTTTAGCAGTTTGGATGAGTGATCCCAATCTAAAATTCTACAGTTCTGTACCCCCCCCCTAAGGGGGTACCTGTAAAGGGCACTCACCCTTGTGGGCCGGCGGGGATGCCCACATGGTTCTTCCTCTTCTGACGCTCGCGCCAGTTTGTCCTAGGGCGTGCGTGGCACACACTTCCTGGGATTATGTGTTCAATGTCATTGGCGTCATGATGTCCTCCCGCCATGGCGCGAAATTTAAAGGTATATAAAGGGGCTTTGCATTTTAACTCATTGCCTGTTTTTAGGTCTAACTTGTATTAGTATCTGGGTATGCTTTATCTGTTTGATTCCTGTTTCATCATGCCTGCCTGTCTGACGATCCGCTGATCCTGACCTAATCCTGTCTGACAATTCTGATCTCTCCTGTTTTGACCCGTGCCTGCCTGACTACTCTTTTGAACTCTGACTGTACTGATTCCAGCCTAATTGACCTTGCTATAATTCCGCCAGTACCGACCACTGCCTGTCTGACCATGCTTGAACTCTGCCCTCACCGACCTCGGCCTGCGCTTTGTCTTCTCCTTGAATTGTACCTTCCGTCCAAAACGACCGTGCCCCTTTGCTCGTTCAGAACCTTTGCTTGACACCTCTTTTATTAAGACCTGGCGCATCCAATTATCTGAGGGCTCCTCCCTAAGTGAAAGGCAGCTGTTAAAGGCAGAAGCAAGAGCCGAGACCAGAGAGTCTAGCACTGGTTCTGAATTTAGGGTGCCAATTGTGACCTTACCTTACAGAAAACCCCAGGACTGGTCTGCCCCCCCCCCAGGGTAAAGGATCTGCTGTATGGTAGTTATGCTACTGGCTTTGGCACTAGATCCTAGAATTAAAACTGAGGCACTGCATCAATGTTTTAGTGTAGGTCTTCATTTCAAACAGTTTGTGGATGTGTTTTATTCTGATATTCGGATTCATCAACTGTTGACCTGTTCCTGACTACCTATTTCCAGTCCCTATGCCTCATATTTTGACTTATGTCCTTTTCACTATCACTCGATTGAATTTTGCATGTTGTACTTATGGGACAAACCTAGGAAAAACTTGACGGAAATAATGTCTTCCATTGGGTAGTGATTATTGACAATCTTCCAATTTCTTCCAGTCACTTATTTCTTCTACTAATGACAGAATAAATGCAAAGAGGCTTACACAGGCATTGGTCTTAATTCTGAATGGTAAATTGAAAATATAAGAAACTACATTTAAAACCATTATTTAGCTCTCGTCATAGGAGAACAAATTACACATAATTGTATCCACTCCTATGAGGAAAGCTTTTGAAGTATAGCTGTAGCAAAATTAGTTTTGACATAGGAAAAAGGTGTGATAATGGTATGTGTGTGTGTGTATATATGTATATGTATATATATATATATATGTATATATATATATATATATATATATATATATATGTATATGTATATATATATCACTCGTAACTCCAAAAATGATGATCATCATCGTAACTCCAAAAATGATCATCATGAATAAAATTTTCACTTGATTTTTTCACCTACTAAAGACCTTGGAGTGAGGTGTATTGGTAAAGTGTATATATTTGTAATGATATGGTGGGACAAGGATTATCATGTGAGTCGAAAATCACTAGATATAGTTTGCTTTATCTACCACATAGCAACAAAATCATGATTATCTGGAATTCTTGTATTATTTAAAGAGGTGGTGCTACAGTGATTATGGATAAAAGTCAGCAAATTCAAGGTGACAAAGTTAAGTAAATAGACACATTTAATAGTATTTTCGAATGACCTTACATAAAGGTGTAAAACCGCAACTGACCACTTGTGAATGCATAAGTACCCCCAATATCCTCCTGGAAGGCTAATTGTGTTGTGTAGTGGCTCAATGCCATCCATGTGTTGGATAGTTATATACAAGTGATTGTTGTGCAAAGACATCCAGCACGTCTCATGTATACAGTGAATTTATTAATAAGGTGAAGCACATTACTAGTTATAAGGATGAGGAAGTCTATTACTGCATAATGAATATGACATTTATATGCAGGCTTGAATAGGCAAAGGAAAGGTCTTGAATATGCTGCTTAACATCATGTATCCTACAATTCATCATCAGATGGTTCCTTCATATGCTTAGATTTGAAAAACTGACAAATCATGCAGCAGAATTTTTTGAAAAATCAGTGGTAGACAACCTCTTTAACAACATTTCAATAGTATAATCAAGTAGGGTGTAGTCTTACAGCCACAAAAAGGCACCCATGAACTTGACCTTGACCTGTAATACATGTTGCTCCAACCATGTCATCTATGTTTCTTTTAAATCTCCCAGTGACATTGTTTATGTAGAGAAAATGGGTAGAACGATATATAAATGAGACTAAATGAAGACACAAATGCCATAATGAACCCTAAGTCAATCCTACATACATAAGTCATCTGGCATTGGCAATAATACTGTTTCCCAGCAACAGTACCTTGGTTAGTGCTGGAGAATGTGATGGTTAAAGAGCTACTTACACTAGAAATTAAACAAACTTTTCAACAACTATCATAACATTGTATTTGCATGTGCTGTATAATTTTATCATCTTAATTGCCCACTGCTTTTATTTAACCTATCTGATCCCCTATGTACCTATTTGAGGGAGCTGCCATATTTGTGCTGCAGTAGTCAGAAATTGTCAGAAGGAACAGTCGGATTAGGGTATAAGTTAGGTTTAAGAACTGCAAGTAACAACTACTTACAAAAGCAATCCTATGAGACAGACATTATCAACATGACGTAAAGGAAATGTTTAATGTACATGTTATATTTGTCAATACAAAGAACTTTAAGCAGAATAATCTTGAACATTAACTCTTCGAGAAGGAGACCTATTGGATATGAAAAAAATACACTGGCCTCTAAAGGATTGTTTTCTGTAACTGCACTGGTTTAAACTTGCAATTTTTAATTTTTTATTTTTATTGTTTGTTTTACTGTAATGGTGAAGCAGTTGGCTTTCCAGTATGGCACAATGTGTTCCGCTGTGTGTAATATGTAATCCTGTGTAGATCTTGTGACATTGCTTTTTAATAATCATTTAGGTTTCTCATGTACATGTATACTTATCTTATGTGAATTTTATATTTTGGTATATATCACACACTACATTTAAATTATTCTGCTACCATTGTGGACTTTTTTTTTTTTTTTTGCTGAAATTTTTATACTTAATTGATGGATGGGATATTTTTTTTTTTTTTTTTTTTTTCTGGGGGGTTTTGCATTCCATTTAAACAAAATAACCATGATACAAAATATCAAAGGAGACAGATTACTATCTGAAAAAGAAAAGAGAGAATAAGAAAACAAAGAAATCAAAAGAGGAAAAAGTGACTCTGGGGAGGTCTTGTAACAATGCTTGTATATAGAATAACATACATTGATAAGTATTTTGTACATCATGTCAAGGAAGCATAATAAGCATGCCATGGTTGATAATATGTATTGATTTTTGAAAAAGTTCCATTAGAGTGTTCAATCATATATTCGAAAACTTGCATTTTGGTTAAATTCCTGTTTTATAGCTTGGATGGAAGGGATATTCCCACTACAAACAAAATGTGAAAGAGAAGGTAGAGTTGTGAGAGATTAGAGATTATAATTCCTAGTAAGGCCAATGCAGGTGACAGTGAGAACTCCGTTTTTGTTACGGTATAGATTAACTGGGCTACTTGTTTCCATAGAGGTTGTATTTTGGGACAGGACCACCAGATATGGGGTTGTTTTCTCTGGAAAAAAGGCACATGCGAGGTGACATGATTACACTTCACAAGTATATTAGAGGAATTTATATACAAATAGCAGGGGACCTTTTTACCCATAAAGAGGATAACCACAACAGAGGCCATCCGTTTAGACTACAGGAAAAGAACTTTCATTTGAAGCAATGTAGGTGGTTCTTCACAGTGAGGACAGTGAGGTTGTGGAATGCACTGCCGGGTGATGTTGCGAGAGCTAGTTCTGTCAATGCTTTTAAGAGTGGCTTGGATGATTTCTTGGTCTAGCATAATATCTAAGGCTATTGTGATACTGAACTCCATAGTTAGTCGTATATATAATTTATGTGAGAGTATGGAGGAGTGTGTGTATGGATACTGGGTTTCATTTGGAGGGGTTGAACTGGATGAACTTTGCCTTTTTTCAACCCGATTAACTATGTGAGGAATTCCCAGTGTTTCCACAATTTCTACAGCAGATATTTGAAGCATTATATATGTATATATCCCTTATACATATGTTTTTTTTGGAAGATTCCAGATGGTTTATATATTTAGAGTATTGGAGGGGTACTTTAGGGCTAAGGTCCACTGTCTGAGCAGGTATGTTTTTTGCAGTTCTCTCCCCAGGATTGCAGGAATTTATGTTTAACTGGTGTTTCAGGATTGAGTAGGGTTTTATAGAATGTAGTGGTAACTTCCTTTTTTAGCAATGATTTCTGGACATATCTTTCCCAGATAGTTGGTGGTCTGTTTATTTGTTGCATTTACTTGAGAGAGTAATGTCAGATTAAGCTCCACAAGTAGAAGCAGAGAAGGCGTATATGATAAATAATATTGATGCATCTTTGCTTTCCATCGTACGTCTGTCTGTGTTTGAGAAAGCCAACCTGATCGCCATGAATAAGGTTTGGCAGAATATCTTGTAATCTATATGCTAATATTTTTGTATGTATTTATATGCATTTAGGAAAAATATAGGTCTGTCGTTTTGGCATAAAGCTGGATCTTTCCCAGGTTCCCAGCATTTCTTTGGGAAACATGCCCGCTGTTGCTATTTCATTAAATAATTTCACATGAGGGTCAAGTAGGAAAGAGTAGTGTTTTTTGAAATCGAAGTTGTTTTTCAGTTGCTTAATTAAGCGATCAGACGCTCTGTTGCCTTTGTAAATGAAGTGGCTTTGCGTTTATGTAATGCACATTCCATTCTAGAGTTTAATTATCAATTAATTTGGTATTTGTAAAATTTGGGAATATCATTTCTTTTTAGGATTTGTCTTATTTAGTAATGTGTCTTGTTTAGTTTGCAGTTGTGTTATGTTATGATTTCTACGTTTCTTTTCATGTTACAGCTTTATGGGCATACCAGGATTTACTTATTCTTGTATCTTTTATCGGATTCAAGCAGGAAAATTCTATTATGTAAGAATATTTGTGCAATATATGGATTTTTAAATAATTGGTCATTCAATTTCTATGAGGTTTTGCATTAGCCAGGTGTGTGAATTTGAATAATATGTAAAATCTATATGATTGTGAATCAGTGTGCGTCAGGTTTCATATAGTGATGGGCGAATTTGTGCCGCTTCACTGAAAAATGAGCGAATTTCCCATGAAACGCCGAAAAATTCACGAAATGGCACCGGCGTCCGTTTTTTACAGCGGCGAATGTATTTATTCCGTACTTATGGCAGGTGTCTCAGAGTAAAGGATAGACATATCAAAATGTAAATAAATAAAAAGAACAAGAAGCCTATCCCTTTTCTATGCTGTCTCTTCAGAGTCAGGTACACTGTGGAGATTGTGATGAAGTGCTGGAGCCTCAGTATTGTCTGCTGTGGGTCGGAGCCTCATTTACCATAGAAAGAGGTTCGCTTCAACTGACACGGTTTCTTTTTTGATTTGCCCATTGTCGGGTAATGTAATGATAGTGGGTAGTTTGGTGTACTGTAGCTATACAGTCCTTATGTTATGGATCAGTTTTATTTGAGCCCAGGGCCGGATTTACATAGTGGGCTCCCCTAGGCCCACTACCGTTCGTTGCCCCTGTCCCTTCAAGGGGGACATGAGCAATGGGGATTGGCACACAGGAAATTTAAAAAATGATTGTATCTCCAGCGCATCCCCAGTGTTTTTGAACCAATGTGGGTGTGGTTGGGCAGCATGCCGCCCCCCCTAAAATCCTGCCACCCTAGACCCGGGCCTAGATGGCCTTTCCACAAATCCGGGCCTGTTTGAGCCTGAAGCACCGCTTCCACACATTGTACTTCATCAGTTTGGTCAAGCCCCCTCTACTGGACATTTTATTTTGTATGTTTTGTTCAAAAAATTTTTAATTATATTTGATTATTATGTATAATGCTGCATTCCAGCCACTGTGGGTTTCAGTCCTTGGTATAACATTTTGTCAAAAACGTTGAAGGGGTTACCACTTGAGGAAGAGCATTTGGTGGCCCAAAATGTTTGATTTCCATGGATGTGTATAGAGCACCCTAATAAGCACAAATACAGAAACATTCCTTTGCAGCATCTTTTGGAGCCCCAACTAACCGCTTTAAAAAATATCTGTCACTAGCTTTGAATTAAACCCACATATTAAACACACATATTACACACACATATTGAATAAATATCCTGGGTGGGTGCCCAGAAAATTTACACCTTTCATCCATTGAAGAATCATTTTTTCCTTATCTGACCTGTGCAACCTAGTCACCTATGCATAACTCAGTCCAGTGGTTCCTAGATTGAGGAGACGTCCCACCAAGGTGGGGCTAAGATTTCTTTTTTGTGGGGGGGCTAAGATTATTTACTAGAGAGGTATATAACTGTATTATGAAAACATTTTCTGTTAATTAACCTATCTCTGGCAGTAACTGCTGCTCTAGTTTTTATTACTTTATCGTTGCTAACATTTTATAAATGCTGAACATTCTCCTGTTAATTAATGTTTTTATACTTTTTAATTACTCTGCTATATCCTTGACATGTTTCTACAAACCTACTAAAATATTTTTTTCTAAATCTTAAACTCTGTATCATAGCTTTTACTTGAATTGCAGTCATAACTAGTGATTTTTTTAATAGTCTTTATTTAAATTTTGCATTTCACCAAATACAAATGAGTTCCCAGTATTCATGACATGAGCATGATACTATATATACAGGGTAGTGATGTGCGCAGGCCTGGACTGGGAGTCAAAATAGGCCCTGCCATTCCAAGTACACACAAGCCCAAACAGCCTCCTACCAGCCCACAGCAACCTCCTACCAGCCCCCCATATGGTAACTTTCTATGGAACCATACAGCAGCCCCTCTGGCATTTGCCAGAACCCACAGATTGTCAGTCCGGGCCTGGATGTGCGGGTCAGAAAAATCCCAACCCACACCCGACCGTAACGAGCAAAATGCAGATGTAGCCAGGACCTATGTCAAACCCATACCTATATCATCTAGCTCTGTATGCTACTTCTGCACACACCTCTGGTTCCAAGACACAGAATCTTCAGGAGCAGTGGAGGAATGTACTTCCCCAGTCTGACCCACACCCAACCCTAATCCATACCTCCCAACACTTTTGAAATAAAAAGAGGGACAAAAAAATTGGTGCGTGCAGCGCAGTGACATTTTTTGACCACGCCTGTTTTGTGGCCACACCCCCTAATTTCCATGTTCATTTTACAAAATTTGGCAGGTTATGAAAGTTTGAACATATTTCTGTTTTTTTTTTTTTTTCATTTATTACAGTTTTGCCAATGAAGGTGAATTGCCCTTTAAAGCTGTGAGTCTAACTTCTCCCAAGGGACCGGTTAGCATATATTGTTACAATTAATTATTTGCTTATCTCAAAATTGTTACAAAAGTATCTTATCTGCTGCTGTGGCTGTTCTGAGCTCTCTGTCAATTAAGTTAGAAACTTTTTCTTTTTCTGGCTGTTCAGTGCAGAGAAAATCAGGACTTTACAGTAAAAACGAGGGACTGCAGGTTGAGCTGTCAAAAGAGGGACTGTCCCTCTGAAAATGGGACAGTTGGGAGGTATGCTAATCCTCAATGGATGGCCAAATTTTAACCTGATTCATACAAAGCCAATGCAGGGGATACAGGTATATATGGCACTGGCCTAGCCACTCGCCAGTAGTAAATCCAAATGAAAAAATTGCCAATACCTGTGCTTGCATAAAACGGGGTGCTCCCAAATTTATTCAATGGTGCTTCATAACGATCAAACGTTTTGGGACCGCATGGCCCTTCCTCACTGAGGAAGGGCCATGCGGTCCCAAAACGTTTGTTAAGTGTTATGAAGCACCATTGAATAAATTTGGGAGCACCCCGTTTTCTGCAAGCACAGGTATTGGCAATTTTTTCATTCAAATTTTAACCTGAACCAGCGGTCAACAGACGGATCACCATGGGTTTCAGGGCAACTCGCACATCGCTAATACAGGTTTTTGTAAATAAAAAAGTTTTATAATATTTACCTGGGCAATCCCTCATAACATGTCACTTTAACCAGAGTGAGTGCTAATCGACCATTATCCATTGATACCTATATATCAAGAGTTAGGCGAAATGCATTTTAAATTAATATTATTTAGGCATAAAATAGCAAAGATCTTCTTTTTAACTAAGGGCGCTAATTTTGTCCCAATTAGACAAACCATTTCTTATCATCCTGGGACTTGCCTCCACTACATGAAAAATTGGCTCCAGTACTCCTACACATTGAATATTTATCTTGCCTAGATACATACAGTTTTGATAATATAAAGAGAGAATTTTGAACCTAAATAAACTATGCATTCTCTAATACAGAATATTCAATGGACTATGGCGGGCTGCCAACTTGTACGTTCATCTGATTAAAGCAGAATTAAACTAAAGGGTGAACCCAGTGATTTAAATCCAAAATTGTACAATCTTGAGATTACATTTTTCCATTTTTCCATCACATCCTTTCAAAGCAAATAAGCTATAATTGCAATTTTAGCACAAGGTGGTGTAGGACATGATTTTTTTTGTAAATTGAATATAACATATCTAGATATGTAAAGTGAGATATATAAACTCTACATAATTACTACCCCTTTCCTCTAAATAATAGGTATTGGTGAAAATGATTTAAATAAGAGTTCATCCATGGGGTGTATTTACAGACACATATTCAATCTGCTTAATTCATTTTAGTGTCTAAGATTCTATATAATCCCTGCTCATATTTGGAAGACCCAATCACCAAACATATACTGCTGCCGCAAGAGTTTTATTTCATATGCACCTCCCAGATGAATCAAATGCTGCCCGCCTTAATCAGCACTTGATTTTTGAGGGGTGGGCTACAAAAATGTCCCTGATCCTACCCCTTCCTACATCTAACTAGTGGGCCAATGGGAGCATGATTTTTAATCTGTGGGAGGTACAGAGCACAGCAATGCCTGAGATGCAAGTGTTGTGTAAATTGGTACTAATTTTTTTTTTTTACTCAAATAAATTCAAATATACTTACAATTCGAATGGGAGGTTATTGAATGTGTGATATACGATTGAATAGGAACGATCCGAAAATTTGATACAAGTCTTCCCTCTGAAAAAACTCAAATGTCGAGAATGCTCTTAACTGGACCTATGCCATTGACTTCTACATGAACGCGGCAGTAGTGATGGGGAATTTCTCTCATTTTGACTTGCTAAAAAATTTCCAGTGAAACGGTGAAAAATTTGCGAAACTCAAATTTCGATGCACTCCTCAATTTTGATGCCCACGTATATTCGGTTCAATTATGACACCAGTGTTAGTCAATGGACGTCAGAATAGTGTTTATGCGCTATTTATTCACTCATCACAACTCAGCAGGTTTTAGGTGGCGAATAATCAAATTCGAGTTGTTCCCAGGGTCAAGGTATGATAGATCTCGAATTCGAGTTTGGATTATTCCCAACTCAAATTTGTGAGTTTTGACTAAAAACCCAAATCAGAAAATTCAAATTTACAATTCAAACCTTAATAAATCTGCCCCTAAGTGTCTGATTTTGCTCCTCTGGATTTGCTATTTCACTTGCTTCCAGGGCAAAAGTACAGTAAATGCCCATTTAGTTGTCCAAGAAAAAGATTGGCAAGAGTGCTGGATTTACCTGGATTTATCTTTAACCACTTTACGACTTCTCTGTGAATTCATCTATCCCTGGAGATGTATTATTTGACTAGAAGAAAACAACTTCCTACATTTCAGTATAATATTTAACCCTAAATAGGCTATGCTATAATTTTCTAGCTGCCTTCAGGCCCGGACTGGCAATCTGTGGGTTCTGGCAAATGTCAGAGGGGCTGCTATAAGGTGCCATAGAAAGTCAGTATTTAGTGGGCTGTTTGGGCCTCTGTGTACCTTGATTCTCAGTCTGGACCTGGCTGCCTTAGACCAAGTTAGTTAAAAAAAATTATCTGGCTCCATTTTTCTTAAAGGAGAACTAAACCTAAATAAAATATGACTTAAAATGCCATATTTTATATACTGAACTTACTACAGCAGCCAAAAGTTTGTGCTTGTCAATAGCAGCAATGATCCAGGACTTCAAACTTGTCACAGGGGGTCACCATATTGGAAAGTGTCTGCAACACTCACATGCTCAGTGGGGTCTGAGCAGCTGTTGAGAAGCTAAGCTTAGGGCTCGTCGCAAAATACCAAGCAGAAAATTAAGTTTGTCTGTAATATAAGCTGATGCTATAGGACTTATTATTAAATTCTGATGCCAATTGCACAGTTTTTTTTATATACTACATATAGTAATTATCTGTATTACTTACTAATCAGCCTTATATTTTGACCTTTATATTCTATTTGTACTGTATATTGTGAGTGGGTCCTAAGCTCAGCAGGGCCGGAACTAGGGGTAGGCAGAGTAGGCAAAGCTCTGTCGCCTACCCCAATTGTCCCGTCTCTCCCCGACTGGTGCTGATATTTTCTCCTCATTTGTGCTTCTGCGCATGCGTGCTTGAGCGTAATTTTGCTCATGCGCACCTGAGCATAAATAGGCACAATTGCACTCCAGCACACACTCAGCCGGCGCCGTGGCTTCCCAGGTTGCCTTGGATGCCTGGCCGGGTTGGCCCGGCTCTGAAGCTCAGTAAGTCACAGCAGCACAGAGCATTTACAGTGAATAAGCAGAAAAGAAGATGGTGAGCTACTGGGGCATCTTCAGAGGCTCATATCTCTACTGCTAAAGAGCTGTGGTTGCCTTGGGCTGGTATAGAAGCCCAAAAACACAATGTGCAATATTGCTAGCCTATTTCTTTAGTTAAGCTTTAGTTCTCCTTTAAATCTGTTCTAAACATATATAAATTTGTTAAATATTTTCTGAAAACCAAGTTATTTACTGCAATAATTATTGCAAAACCCTTCATTTGAATTCAAGTAAAAGCTTGATAGTCTGCTCCTTATCATATTTATGAATAAATAGTGCAGCAAAGGGAACTCACATCACACCAATCACCACTTACGTATTGTAATATGAAATGTATTGTTCCAGCTTTAAGAAGATGTTAAAGGTTTCAGAACCTAAAGCCTTAGGAAGTGCTTAAAACATTTGGTTTGTGTCACTTGTTCTGTTTTTAGGTTTTTGCTTACTTTTGAGCATTGTAAAATGTGTGTGTTTTTTTAACAGAAGTTTGAACAATAAAGTTTATTGGATGAGAATGCTTTTCTATCCATCATGAAGCCCTTCTAGCATTTCAAAACCTATTTTTCTGCCTCCTCAAAATATTTCTGCTGAGTGCATAAATCTACCTTATTTGTTTCTTTCCAAATCAAATCAATATGGCTGTTGCTGTCTTCCAGCTATTGCAAATTCTGAGTTTACTCCCAAACAGACATATTTTTCAGTCTAATTACCTATGCCTCGATATTTTTCATTAGCTTTTTGCAAATAATTTCTGAATTCTGTGCTGCAAAAAGGTGTAAACTATAAAAGAAGGATGAGCTTAGAGACTCAAGGGTTAGTGGAATTCAAACAAGACTAATAATGATTGATGTGAGCCATAAAACAGGGGAATATGTATTGATCAATCCCCTATCTTTTGTCCACTTATTTGGATAGATTGTAGCACGTCCATTGTTTTTATATTTTTACATAACCTTGGAGTGCTCCTGCCATCCCCCTAGTGTATTTGTGTTTTAACAGTTGTTTCTGCAAGAAGACTGACCTCATTTCCATGTGGTTGTAGGAACCTCACAATTGTCCCTTGAATGGTGGTCTTATGCCTATCAAAATAGGTGTTGGTCAGGACAGTCTTATCTCCTTTTAAAGAAACAAGCAGGGAGGATTAAACATTTAAAACCAATGCTTTGGCAATCTCATTTCTTATAAAGGCTTATGATCGTGTGAATGATCGGGTGAATCAAGCCCTGTCATTCAATCAATGCCAAAGTCAGGAGACACTTGCCAGGGAGATACTACCATGCAGGGAGATGCCTGGCTCTAAATATACCGAGAGGTAACTAGTTGGGACCAACACATGGGGTTTACCTGGACATGGTACAGTGGCTGGTCAGTTTTAGGATCATAACTTTGTAACTAAAAACACCTGTTTTTGAAAATGCATGCACTTGCATAGATACTAAGTTACTAGAGAATGTGCATTGACCAGTCCCTTTTCTTGTGTATGCTTCTGGCTAATTTGGCCAAATCAATTGCACATCCATAGAATTTATAAATCTTACTTGCAACTCCATTTTTGTCAATTTGTACATTGCATGCATTTTTGGGAAGTGGTTTTCCTTGTGAGAAGGCATTGATAAGCTTGTTATATGTGGCAGTGCTATATGTCTTAAAATTTACACAGGTATGGGAACTCTTATCAAGAATGCTTGAGACCTAGGGTTTTCCAGATAACAGGTCCTTCCTTAGTTTGGATCTCCAGATTTTGTCAACTAAAAATCATTTAAACATTAAATATCAATGGCATTACCTTACCTCCAATAAGGATCAATCATATCTCAGTTAGAATGAAGTGCAAAGTACTGTTTTATTATTACAGAGAAAAAGAGAATAATTTTTAAAAATGTAAATTATTTGCTTAACATAGAGTCTATAGGGGATGGCATTTCTGGATAACAGGTTTCTGGAAAATACCTATATATACCTGTATATATAACAATACTTTCCAAAATAATTTGTATAGTGCTTCAAGCTCCAAATTGTAAATTTGATATTCTAATACTTTCCAAACCAGCACTCCCTTTTGTGTTAAAAGTATAATCTTTTATTGTTGCATCAATACCCAACGTTTCGGTCCCTATTGGGACCTTTTTCAAGGATGAAATGGAAAGTGTTTGGAAACTATTGGTGTATGCACGATTTACCGTGCACCCCTCCTTCTACTAAGATTGGCCTTGGAGTGCGGATACTCGTTTAAAAGATGTGTGTGTACAGTATGTATGTGTGTGTATGTGTATATATATATATATATATATATATATATATATATATATATATATATATATATATTCCAATATTTCTTGATTGCTTTATTCCACTGTGCATGCCAACATCTCGGTCCTTTATCAAGGATTTGTGTAAACATATATATATATCTAATATGCTATGAGCTATTATTCGCCATGGATGCCGATGACTGGAGTTACAACAGGCATTTCATGTGGGCACATCTACTGCTATAGGGGAGATAAATAAGAGGGTGAAATCCTGCTGCTGCTGTGATCCCGTCCTCAGGGTAAGGAGTTTTAATTACACTCGCTCCAGATCTTGCACATGGGCCGTTGGCTCACACTATATCACAAATCTCGGCACATATTAGACTTTCACATGCGCTAACTCAGTGATACTTAATGCTCATATCATAAGTATTGGAGCCGAAACGGCATAATAAACCACCACCTTTTTTTTGCACTAAAAGTCCTGTGAGTGCAGTTCATTTTTTTTGTGTATTTATATTATGGTATAACCAGCACCCAGGCAGCTGTTGTCTATGGATTGTGGGTGCTCCAGCCCAACTAATATATATCAACTAATATATATATATATATATATATATATATATATTATATATATATATATATATATATATATATATATATATATATATATATATATATATATATATATATATATATATATATTATCCAGTAAATGGACCCGCACTCGTTCATATTAGTGAAATAAATGTGCTTTATTCACAAGTTCATTTTTCGGTCCTCTGTGGGACCCTTTTCAAGGATCCTTGAAAAAGGTCCCAGAGAGGACCGAAACGTTGGAAATGAACTTGTGAATAAAGCACATTTATTTCACTAATATGAACGAGTGCGGGTCCATTTACTGGATTATAACATTAAGCTTTGACCAACGACCACCATCAACAGAATTGAATCCGGGAGGAGTGCGTTCACTGTACCGACATAATAAATAAATAAATAAAAAAAAAAATATATATATATATTTTTTTTTAGGTGTCATTAACATTCATCTTCACATTTGTATCACTGTACTTTCCCACAGAGAGTTGCTATGCAATAAAGTGTCCATGTTGTACTCCATATAATAATGATCTATCTATTCAATTAAATAATACCCTAATCAAAATGTTATAAATATCAGTTGCCACACTAGATGATGAATAAATATGTGTTACAGTGAATTTAATATTACTCTGAAATGGAGCATCAAAAATAACTTTTGCTTTAGCATGTTATTAAGGTATGAGAGGTTAAAAGTGGCTGTTTAAAGTACAGTATAATCATATACATATGCAAGAACTAAAGCCAAACTTTACCATCAGCATGCTTGACAAGTATTCTTATTCTGTGTTATACGTATTAGTCTACATTTACATCTTTAAATACTGCATTATTGACACCCTGTACTTTACATTTCAGTGAGTTGTGTAGAAACATTACTATTCTTTGCTTTTTTTTTATCAGCAAAATGTCTTTGCCCAAATCCCCCCCCCCCAAAAAAAAATAAAAATTCTGGGCCCTTAGGACTTGGTTACAAACAATGCCAAATAATTGCAGGTCAACTATGATTTTGGTGTGTCACAGGTCAACAACAAGCTCCCCTCATAGGCCTGTACAGGTATGGGACCTGTTATCTAGAATGCTCAGGACATGGGGTTTCCTGATAACGGATATTTCCATAATATGGAACTTCATACCTAAAGTCGGCCTTTCCGTAATTCAGTGATTCCCAACCAGTAGCTCGTGAGCAACATGTTGCTCTCCAACCCCTTGGATGTTGCTCCCAGTGGCCTCAAAGCAGGAGCTTATTTTTGAATTCCAGGCCTGGAGGCAAGTTTTGGTTGCATAAAAACCAGGTGTACTGCCAAACAGAGCCTCAATGTATGTTGACAATCGACATTGGAGCTACTAAATGGCCAATCACAGCCCATATTTGGCACCCCAGGAACATTTTTCATGCTAGCGTTGCTCCCCAAATCCTTTTTACTAATGAATGTTGTTCACAGGTTCAAAGGGTTGGGGACCCCTGCCGTAATACATAGCTTTCTGGATAACGGGTTTCCAGATAACGGATTCGCGACCTGTATATCTATTCCTGGCAATAATGTTTATGTAAAGCTCTAAAAAGTTAAATCTTGTTTTTACACCTGCATCCAAATTAGAATAAAGTATTAAAGTTTATTTGAGGGAATTGTCATTTTTTAGAAAAGGGATAGAGTATCCTCTGGCATTAACCAATGTCAATCTGGGGCTCTGGCATTTCTAAAAGCACCTTGGTGCCTCAAAGGGGTGCTTCATCTTTACGTCAACGTTTGCTATGCTATAGAATGGCTAATTCTAAGCAATTTTTAAATTTTTCAACTGGTCTTCATTATTTTTTATAGTTTTTTTTTAATTAGTCGCCTTCTTCTTCTGACTCTTTCCAGCTTTAAAAGGGGGTCACTGACCCTATCCTAAAACAAATGCTCTGTAAAGCTACAAATGTATTATTATTATAGCTTCATTTTATTGCTCATTTTCTATTCAGGCGCTTTCCTATTCATATTCCAGTCTCATATTCAATTCAGTGCATGGTTGCTACATTAATTTGGACCATAGCAACCAGATTTCTGAACCTGAAACTGGAGAGGTGCTGAATAGATAACTAACTCAAAAACCATAAACAATAAAAAAATTTAATTTTGTATTTGCTTAAAAAAAGGTGACCAATGTTTCTGGATCTTCCCCTTTACACCCTCCTCACTACTTCCTGGATGCTTGGAGATGACATCAGCTGCCTATGACTTGCCTTACGCGTTTTGTCGCTTGGCGACTTCCTCAGAGGCTTTGTGTAGGTAGGACTTCTCATCCATGCCTCTTATTCAATCCGGTTGTTATGGCTGCACGTCTCCACCATCTCTTATTTGTTTCCGTCTTTAGTGTAGCCATGGCAACCCTGGCAACCCTGTGCTATCATATTACTTTTTACATTAGATCCTGACTGTCCATTCCGCTATACATTCATTTCCACTTTGCTCCTTCTAACTCGATGTTAAAATATTAAGCCAATTGCAAAGTGTCTCAGAATATCATTCTCTACGTCATTATAAAAGTTAACTCAGAGGTGAACCACCCCTATCGCACACAGGGATTATTTATTAAAATAGAATGCTTACAATAAAGAAACAAAACATAATATAATTCTTAAACTAACATAAAATTAATTGCAGGTTAAATATGCTTTAGAGCAGTCCACTTGAGATACCCACCACCAGAAGACTTCCTTCCCATTACACTCATATGAAGACAGTCAGTTATCAAATCATCCCTTTGTCCATATTTACCCCCACTCCTTCCCACACCCTCACCAATCCCACAACCCCCAATATATAGCCAGTTCCTTGTCTCTATCCAAATTGGCTTCCATTTCCCTTCACCAAACCAAAATATCCCACAGCCCACACCCACCCTAAATCCCTTCCCCCACCCAAAAGATGAAGAAGACCCCAAACCCAAAACAAGATAAATGCAAAGGCTTGAAATTCATCGAAAATCTCTAAACACATGAAACAAGGCAGAATCATGTTCTTGAAATAAAAATATGACAAACACAAAAACAAACTCACTGTAAAAAAGAAAACTGCCATGGCCCAAAGACTACAGAGTAAATCCCCTACATAATAAAGATATATACCAGGAGTGAACTGACTAAAGATCTAATTTACCATAACTATTCAATAATAGATTTAGCAATGCCCTCAGGAGTAAAAATCCATAGGAACTGGTGAAATACATGTGCTTGAGCACTTATGTAACTGCATGCCTGGCAGGATTCAAAGGAACACGGTTTGAAAGAGGGCACTTTCTCAAAGGAGGATTGAAGGGCACAGACTCCAGCTCAGATCAAGAAGGACTGCTCTTTTTGTTCTAAATATTATCTTTTTGTGGAATAGCGAAAACATGTATAAAGTACTATTTGCAGAAGCCTATAACCATAATTGTAATATTAGGAGGGACATTTGAAATGGCATGGCTTGGATCTTGACTGTGATAAGCGTGTGAGGTTTTGTGACCATTACGCCATTTCTCTAGAGTATTCCTTCTGTGTCTATAGCCTTTTGTAAGAGAGTTAAATTAACAAATAATAGTCAAGCTCACTCCTCGATATACAACATGCAATGCAGAGTGTACCTTATTTCCTTTTCTCAGGGCTGTGCAGAAGGTCAGGGGCCAGTACACACGATTGCAGGAGGGGAGCTGGTCTGGCTCAGTGGGGCCAACAAGGGCTGCATTCCACCTGTTTTTTTTACCAGTGTCCCACGAGCTCAGTCCGACCCTGTCTCAGGAGGGGGTTATTACCCTTTGTCCAAGAGCCTTCAATGTGAATATCTATTCTACCTCCGCAAAACTTTCCTTACTCCATGTTTACCTCTAGCTCATACTAAACATAAATCTGCTACTTCTATCATCAGTTAAGAAAAGAGGGCGTTCAAGGGTAACTTAAAGGGAGATACAAATGTTCTCTTCTTACTCTTCCCGATTTTTAATATACAGTAGTGTCTTAAATTGTGTTCTGGCGTTGTCCTCCAGCAGCAACTAAAAAAGCAATTTAAGTCTAATTATTTATAAACAAATTTATTAACACCCCTGTGTCATGTTGATCACTATATCGATTTAATTTCCAGTTGTTATATGGTACGATTTTATTTTCCAAATACTGTATATGTATACTGTACATTCATTTTACTACCTGCAACATCAGTAACTGAAATAATAATTTTGTCTTTAGCTGTCTCTACATTCTGACTTTTGCAACTAGCACCCCAGGGTTCTGCAAATAATTTGCAAAATCTTTCATCCCACATTTGCATAATATTTTGAAAAATCCACCGTTGAAACTGAAGTAAAAGAGCATTTATGAATGTCTTTTACAAGTTCAAAGGTTTTCTTTTCTTTTTCCCTTGTTATTAAATGCCACTGGGAGAACCATTTTCAGCGCTCGCATTTCTGGGTAGTCGAATGCAAAAGAATGGTAGCAAAGGATCATGTTACACACACTGAACCCCTAGGGACAAGTTGCTTTAGCACAGAATTAAAACCACACTGTATGTGAATATGCAAAACATTGTTTGTTTTAAAAGTTTCTACTAGACCGCTATTTTTCCGGTGAACATAAATGTCACTTTTCCAGCATGCCAAGATTGCTCTAGGGGAGACCATGTGCCCCTCTATTACACAAAAATCAGCCCATGCCAACCCAAACTAAGCCAGACCACTGCCACCATAACTTCTAACAAATCCACTGACGCTACTGAAGGGTCACGATAAGCAGGCTTATTTAAATGAGAGACTACTGTCTGAAGAAGGAGTAACTAGAGAATGCTGGTGTTGATGGCATATTGGGGCTAAAGGCAGAATTTGTGCCACCTGTGACCTACTGGAAGCATGTTCTCTTGGCCAAACCAGCCTGACTTGTGGTTTTGGGTCAACCCTTGTGATTAATGGACTTCCATCACTAGGAAGGAAGTTAACAGTGGTGTAACTATAGATGAAGCAGACCCGTGTGTGTGTGTGGGGGGGGGGTTGCTGTAAAGAATCCCTTCCTCCCCAGCTACTCTCCTACCTGTACGTGGGGAGGGCGGGTGGAAAATGCCAGTGTACTACCAAACAGAGCCTCCTATATTCTGCCAGACCACATAAAGACTATACCAATCACAGCCCTTATTTACACCCCCAGGAACCCTTTTCATGCTTGTGTTGCTCCACACAGCTTTTTATATTTGAATGTGGCTCATAGGTATAAAAGGTTGGGGGCCCCTTGGGGTACAAACTCCCACCTGGTCTGGCTCAGAAGTGTGTCCTGCCTTTAGAAATTAGCAGGCCAAAGAGGAAGTCCCTACAGGCAAATTCCCCTAAAGGCCAACCTTAAGGGTTGGTGTCTTTTGCATGAAATTAATCTCTAATTCACCCCTTACATTTGCAACTCACAACTGAGTATGAGAACAAAGAGTGATTACAGTGTAGTATAGACTACTGTAATCACTACAAGGTAGGCATCCAATATTTAGGTTAGATTGAACGTCTCCCTGACCTCCACACTGAATGGCCATTTTAACAGTGGAGAATATTGAGCTGTAGTCATTGGGTCCTGGGCATCCCTGGTGCAGGGAACATTGCACTAGTCCAACACTATTATAATGTCAATTGTTTGCTGTACTGTAGTGTTTTTGTTTTATTGAAATTCGTGTATATTTTTCCCATTCCCATCCCATTTGGATGGGCAGTGCCAGTTTCCAGCTTGAAACTCATGAAGCCTTAGTTCTGTATTACTACAAAGAAAGTACTGTAGGTAGATTGGTGCCCATGAAATTATGTTGAAGTGGCACCATTCCCCAGGTAAAGTACTAAGCTAGTTTACTGTACAGGAAAAAGTTCCTATACTGCACTCTTGTAGTAGCAGAAGAACTTACTGTCTTCTGCTGTTATATGTTACATTTTGGTTACTGTGCAACAGAAGTATGTGATTTACCAGCCTGCTTTCACACCCCTGGGAGCCTGTAGCATTGTGTAACCTTATACTGTACACCATGGGCCAAAGCCATTTAACTTTTTTTTTTATCTAAGTTTTCTGTTTTAATAAGCATGGTTTGTAGTATTCACAAAGCAGATTTTTTTTCTTGATACCATATATATTTATATAGTTAATCAGTGACTTGCTTTGCTCTCAAAGATATGTAGTTGGCCTCCTTAAAATCTGCTGTACCCAGCAATGGAAGAACAAAACAAAATATGCCCTTGATGGATTACAGGATTAAAGCTTTAGACAGTTTGGGAATGAATAAGACACTTGAAGATAAAATTGTATGATAATAGCAAATTGTATGTTCCGTGTTGAATATATTTCATAGACTTTAATTTAGAATATAAATTTACTTGTGATCAGACACCTACTGAGTTAGGTACTTGAAAACAAGTCAATAATCATATTGCAGTTTTCCCTTATTCTAAATATACACAAACTGTATAATTTCTATAAACTGGAAATAAATAGGAACACTCAATATAGATAGATAGATAGATAGATAGATAGATAGATAGATAGATAGATAGATAGATAGATAGATAGATAGATAGATAGATAGACTTTGTAACTATAGATGCAAGGGCCACTGTTCGGAAATCTCCTATATCCTTTTGCATTTGCTTAATGAAAATATTAAGAGATGAGGGTATAATCCCCGACAAATGTTCTATTTTCACGATAAAATGCTTCAATGTGCAGTTTTTTATCATCTCTCATAGTCTTCCGGTAATCTTTTTAGAAGAAGCCAGCAAATAATCTTACTTAGTGGGAAAATAGTGATCACTGATGTCAGTGGACAGTGGAATTGGCAAGAACTGAATTCTCTATAAACCGCATTAACAGGAAAGCAAAATAACCTTATTGGTTTGGGAGTAGTGATGGGCGAATAAATTTCGCTGCAGGCGAATAAATTCACGAATCTCCTGCGAAAATTCACCGGTGAAAAAAAAATTTGGACACGCATCCAAAAAGTTGTTGCGTCAAGACTATTCAGATGCCCATTGACCTTAATGCCAGTGTCAAAATTGATGCCAGCAACTTTTCGGACACGCATCCAAAATTGGACGCGGGGGTCAATTTAGATTTTCAGGATTATTTTGCTAATTTTTTCGGCGAACGGTAGAAATTCACCCATCACTATTAGGGAGAGAAGTGTTAAAGGAGCCTTTCATAAGTTCAAAACAAGCACCAAGAGCATTCCCATGTCTCATGCTATACACATTACACAGCCTTAAAACCAAATATTTGAAGCTTAAACCTTCACATAGGGAACTATAGGCGTAGACATGCAAATTACTCCATAATGTCACAAGCATTAATGTCATGCAACCATCTAAATTATGAGATTCTGCCATGGTGGATTTACTGTACCACAAAAACAGTATTTTATGGTTTTAGAAGCATGGATATCGGAAGCATTATCAGATAAAAGGAAAAAGAACTATGCCACATACAAGATAAAATGGAATTTGGAGACACAATTAGAAGCATTCTTTAACCAGAATTTATACATTAATATCTTCTATTCATTAAATACAAAGGCAAATTATTAATTCAGTATACTTAATACGATGAACCTGGCAATCTCACATCTTATACTTGTTTTTTGACATTAGAAGCTATATTTGCTATACTGGGTGTAAAGGCATCAACAAATCAGTGTTATACAAATGTGTATAATTCTAGTGAAGCAATACAAGAGAGCATGTAGGTCTTGCTTTTATAATTCAATTATTTTGAATACAAAATGTATGGCTTGCTTTGCATTAATATTGCATTCTGAGAACTAGACCTTGCAAAGGCTTAGACTATCATTATACAGATATTCACTGCAATCCCTCCGAGATGAATGTGTCTATGTATTAAAATGTATGAACACATATCTTGTTTCATATTAACGATTCTATAATACTTTTATGTTTTTCCTTATATCAAAATAATATTTAGATATGATCTAGCCAGTTGGGCTATCTCTCACCTATAAGTCCTATAGTACAGTGGTGTAACTATAGAGGAAGCAGACCCCACGGTTGCGGGGAGAGGGATCAGGTGGGCCTGGACCCCGGGGCCTACTTCCTCAACGGCAGTAAAATAAAGTCCCCATTCCCAGCTACTTTCCTAACTGTGAGCAGGGAGGGAGGACGCAGCACTGGCTGGGGGCGGGTAGTTGGTAGGCAGGGAGTGGGTGAGCAGGAGGCGGGTAGTGGGGAGTTGAGGAGTGGGCAGCCAGGGGCCGGGTAGGGCTCTCTGTGCACCATGCCCATCCAAAGTTTATTTATTTTTTTTCAGGGGGGCCTGGTGCACACTAGTTACACCTCTGCTTTAGTATGCCAAGTATGAAGCTTTTTTAGCACTTATATTTTTTTTCCACGAATTCCAGTGCTTTTATGTGTGCAGCAAGTTGTAGCCCATATGTCCAAACGAACGCAATTAGATGTGCCCATTTTTGCAAATCAAATGAAAGTTACAGTACACTTCTGATGCATGTTGTTAAAATTGCATTAGCCAGTGATGCTATTGCTGCATGTCTGCTGCACATATTAATGCAACCCACTGTGAGAACCATGGCATTACCACCACATTCAAAGTGGCCTTAGCTCTTTGGTTCCTCAGTGTCAATAGGTGCACTTGCATACGATTCAGCATAAGAATCGGGATGGACACAATGGCACCTAGTGTAACTATACGGCAGTGCAAGGAGCATGTAGCAACCACACTTGTGACTGCAATCGTAACTAAACTATTAAACGATTAATAAAAACATACATGACACATGATTCTAAGCACCAAAATACATCATTAATGATTTAGGTAGGCATTGTAAGGCATTATACTGTATAGGCCAATTATTTCTATCCAGTATGTGCCATTCCTGCAAGGGGGTCTGGACAAACTAGCATGTCACTAAATGGGAATCAAGCAAATCCTTGATAAAGAAGGACCTAGGTACTTGTGAATAATACACTTAGCTGTAGTAAGCAATGCCAGTCAGCGAAAAAAAAGGGCAGTGAGAAAATTACCCTATATTGAGAGGGGTATAGATTTGCCAGGAGAGAGTCATTCAACTGTGGCACAGAAAGGAGCATGTTACATGTAACAGAACCACACTTGTGACTGCAATCGTAATTAAACTGATGGTTTTCATAATAATAAATATAAATAAACATACATGACCCATGATTCTAAGCACCAAAAGACATTATGGAGCACCATGACAGTGCGGGGACAGCATGATAAACTCCGGCAATGAGAAATGAGATGTAGAGAAGGGAAGTGTGTGTTTCACTTGCACCTTGGTTGAACATAATTAAATGTGTTCCCTCAGGATGTTTATCTGTAGCAGGACTCCATCAATACCCAATTATATATCCTGGGACAGATGACTAGATTGATAACTAGTAACAAGTGCTGACAGAGTAGACTTTAATAGTGTATTCAGTTCAACACAATATGACACACGTTTACCCTGTATAGTGAATAAAGTTCACCTGTATATCTGCTACCTGGGTACTACTATTGAGGTCATGTTTACTCTGTAACTTGCATTAAACCTGGTATTAATAACTTCCTTCACATGCCTTCAAATTAGATTGACTGTAATTGTATGCTTCTAACTGGAATGCTTGGCGAATACACATTGGTTTACATTGCTGTCTGAACAGTGCCTCAGGATTCCATATTGATCCACTTTTATTCTCTGTTTATTAATGACTTAGGCAGGCTTTGTAAGTAGCCTATCTGTGTTCTGACACAACATTATATAGGCCACCTATTTCTAACCAGTATGTGTCCTCCTGCAGGGTAAGGGTCTGGACAAACTAGCATGCCACTTATAACATTAATGGAAATAAATTAGGCAAATCCTTGATGGAGATGGGCATAGGTATTTGTGGATAATAAACTTAGCTGTAGTAAGCAATGGCTACAAAAGAAAAAAGAAAAAGGTCAGTAAGATAATTATATTAAAAGGGGTATAGATTCACCACTGTAAGTTATTCTTCTCCTTTATAAACATTGGTAGGGCCCCATTTAGAATATGCTGTGCAGTTTTGGTCTCCAGTGCTTCAAATATATATTAATGTAAAAGGAAGCGTGACTAAGCTGATAAAGTGTATGGAAGGTCTCTGTTCCGAGAAAAGGTTGGCCACAATGGTATTTTTTCACACTGAAGAAGTGCTGTTTTTACGTACGCAACAATTTTTCTCGCTCCAATTGCATTAATGTCAATGGGCTTTTTTGTCAAATGTATTTGTCATTGGGTGTTTTTTGTTGTGCCAAAAATCACAAATGGCGAAATGCAGAATTTCAGGCAAGTCCATGGCTGGTGGAAAAATGTGCTTATCACTAATAATTATGCATAAATAAACAAGGGGGTCTGAGCCAGCAGTACACTGTGTAGTTCTCCATAATAATGAGATTCTGCAACAGCAACTTATTAAAACGCAGTGCATCAAAAAAAAAAACATGTCTGTCTGTACAGCTCACTCTGTGTGGCTGACCCCACCTCCTGCTTCCTTGCTATGACAAACTTTATCAACATCAACAATTATCCACACATCCTTCCCTTTTTAACATCGATGGTGGCAATAACAACAAACCATTATAATAGCAAATTAGTACAGGTGATTCACTATAATACTATTACTGTATATTACTGTATTACTATCATTTTAAAACTATTCAAATAATTTCGAAGGTTTTTTAATAATACAGCCATAACTAGGGTTGCCACCCAGCTGGTATTTTACCAGCCTAGCCGGTAAAACACCTGCCAAGGCCAGGGTTAGTATTACAAATTTACCGGCAATGTTAACAAAACCCCTTGGCCCAATCCGCTGGAAACCGAACTGTTCTCCTCCTTCTGCCCATCGCATGATGCTCTGCCCCCTTTTACATCATGACCTGTCCCTTTTCATCGTGGCCTGCCCCCTTTTCATTATGGTCCGCCCCTTTTGTTAACGCCCCCCCCCCACCAGCCGGTAAAAAATGTATGAAAAGGTGGCAACCCTAGCCATATTGTGTTTGCACACCATGAGTATGTTTTTGTGCCTTGTTATTGTCAGTTGTATTTTGCATATTAACTGTGGGATGATCTGAGTTTCGTGTTCCTTGGATGGGAGAAGTACTGTATCTCTTAAGGTGGCCATACAAGGAGAGATCCGCTCGTTTGTCACCAAATGAGCGGATCTCTCTCCGATATGCAATATCGGGCTTATCCGATCATGGGCCCTAGGGCCCAACGATCGGATCCTAGCGAATGGGAACGGGCGAACAGATGCGGCCGCGATCCGACAGGATTTTTTGTCCATTCTGATAGAGATCTGTCTGAAAGTCGGCCAGATCTTGATCGGGGAAGCCCGTCGGGGGGGGCCCCATACACGGGCCAATAAGCCGCCAACTCGGTCTGTCGGCAGCTTTTATCGGCCCATGTATGGCCACCTTTAGAAAGGATTCTGATGTATCCATCTGGTTGTCCTCAGTCCTCACTGTTATCTGCCGACACCTGTTTATTTCTATTGGCATCTTTTCCTTGTCGTCATCTTGCCAGTAAGCATCCACTGATAGATGTTGCCCCATGTGAATCCAATCTTGGTCAAGTGCTTCCTCTGACTGACTGATAACGGTGCTAACCATCAGAATGAATCATGCTTGGCATTTTGGAGATTTTATATTAATGTCTATTATGCCTTAAAATTTTACCATCCCTTGTTTAAACCTCATACACTAGGGTGACACTAGGGGCTTTATTTACTCTATTTTTACGAGTATTTAAATAAAATAAAGTCCCACAAAAATTCATTATTAAAAAAGCACAATTTAATAGGATCGTGGACAAATTTGATAAAATTGAGCAAAAATTCAAATCATGCAGTTTTTTCCTATATGGCTCCAATTTTTTAAGACTTTTTTTTTTCCCCTGAAAAGCCGGATTTTTGCCTGATAAGACCGAAATAGTCAGATTTTTGGGCTAATTCCAGTGCAGACCACAGAAATTTCCAAATGGCATAAGGACCTCTCCTATTAGGTCTGAGATGCTGAATTTTCAGATTCTGACTTTTTCCATCCTCATGGTATAAAGAATCTTGAAAAATTTTAGGTTTTTTTCCATTAAAAATTCGGATTTTATAATCCGAGTTAAAAACTCATTGGCATTTCGGACTTTAATAAATACCCTCCTAGGTGTAGCACTTGTGCTTTTTTTATACCAGGTAGATTCATTCCACATTCTGACTTCATCTCCAACGTGTAAATCTTCAAGTAGTTTTGTCATAATTTTTCTGTTGTCTCTCACACATGTTTTGTTTCTGTTGTCTATACAGTTTAAGTAGGGTTTTATCATTGTGGTAACACTTAAGCACCAACGCAGAGGTAATTTTGTCTGTATTTGTCTTGCAAGGAATAACTCTGCTGGAGATTTGCCTCCTGCCAGAGCTGTTGCTCTGTAGTTAGGAAGAATGCCACCTGACCTGAATGAACAGCTTTTTCCAACAACTTTTATAGTCTTTACACCACACTCTGCAAGTCCATTACTTAGTGGAAATCTCGGGTTTGAAGTGTTGTGCTTGAATCCAAACTCTTTTGTGAATCAAGGTCTTTCCCCCAATAAATTGAGAACCATTATATATTATTTCTTCTCTTTGTATTCCATATCTGCAGCAATTTGTTTTAAGTACTGTATCTTGCATACCTCAAATGATGTGCTTTTTTTTTAATTTTCAAACTTCTGGATAATTGGAGTATGCATCCAATATTGCCAAATAATTAGTGCTTACACCCTGCGCAAAACAAGTCAGTTGGATGCAAAATACACATAGGTTTCCAAAACCTGGATAAGAAATTAAGACAAAGAACTGTATATGCTTCCCATAATAAAACTTCCAAAAGTCCCTTATCATTAAAAATCTCTCTTGTCTCTCTGATAAAAATAGATATGTCTCTCGGCTATAAAGGCGAATGTCGCTCTCCCTCCAAGTAAGACAGCACCCCACCGCTCCACCTCCAAGACATGCAAATCCCCTGCTTGGTTTTTACTCACAGGATCCGCTCGAAATCAATCTCAAATCGGTTCTTATGTGCACTGCAGCTTGGTTCTCAGTCTTTTCGGCTGCCTCTCATTCCACTGTCCCACATGCGCTGATACGCTCCCTGGATACTCAATCACAGCTGCAGAGGTTCACTCAATGCAGGTAGCGAATTTCTGGTGTTGTGGACTAGGAAACCATTTCAGGCAAAATAGAAAGAGGCTCAATAATATGGTTTAGATTTTATTATATTAGATAATCCACACTTACTCTTAAAACTGAAGTTCCTGGCCTAACGCGTTTCATAAAAAAATTTCCACTTCATCAGAGGCAATCCGCCAAATGCTCCTTTCTATTCAACATGCATGTATCAACTCTAATTGTATCCCAGGGACCACATGAAATTTCTCTCTGTATTAGGGGCTCCCTTTGAAGTGCTGGAGGAAAGCTTTTACAAGTTGATTAGTTTACCACTTGAGCAATATCCTCATTCATAGAGGGTCAAAATAAGGATTCTTTTTCCGTCTTTTGCATTTTTAAATTCCAAGATGTCCATCGTGTATTGTGATTAGCATGTCCTTCAGCAGCAATGAAGGCACAACAATTTAAGATTCTTTGAGCAATACTCCATCCCATGTAGAAAGCTCATCACAATATTGACGATACGACTTTGGAAGATACTTTTTTGGACTGTTTAATTGTAATGCAGCTATCACTTTTTGTAGATGATCTAAGGCAGTGCTTTTTTTAAAATTTCTTCCACATTTCTTCTAATACTACTTTCCTAGCCATTACACTATTAATATGTATTTACACACTTGATTCCTTTTCATTGTTTGATGCATCCGTGTCCTCATTCCATGTCCTTGATAATGCATCTGCAACTAGAAGGAGCGGGCCTGGTTTATATTATACTTTCTAGTCATATTTCTGCAATTTTAATAACAAACGTTGAAAGTGAGGAGGAGCTTTCCATAGTTCTTTCTGTGATGGTAAGCAGTGGCTTGTGATGTGTTTTAACTATAAGGGGCAGATTTATCAAAGGTCGAATTGAAAATTAGAATTTTCAAATTTTTGTTCTGGTCAAAACTGTCAAATTCGACCAGGGAGGTATTCAAATTTGATTTGAATTTTTTAAAAAAAATTCGAATTAGATTTTCAAGATTTATCATCAACTCTTTTTTTAAGAATTTGACTATTCACCACCTAAAACCAGCCAAATCGCTGTTTGAGTCAAAATAGAGATGTCCAGGGATCAATTTGGGAGTTGTTTGCAGCCTTCCTGACTCGAATCGAGTTTTTAAAATTCAAATCAATTTGATTCGAATTAGATTTGAGTTTGAGTCGATTTAATTCATCTGAGTTTTAAAAAATTACATTTTTTTTAAACAATTTTAGATTTTTTTGAATATGGGAGTTTAGGGGAATTTGTAAAAACTCGCATGAATTCTCACATGTGCCTCCCCATGTTGTCCCATACACACAGTTGTTGTAGCAGAACTGCATCTATTCCATCTTTTGATGCATCTGTTGATATTTTTGAAGGCCGACATATGTCAAAATAGTCAAAGAATGACTTTTTTAGTGATCAATTTCCTGCTTCTCTGTCCAATTCTGCTCAGAATGCTTTCAGTAACAAGCTCCTTGTATGGGGGGTCATCTATGTTGCCATTCTGCTTAAAGGAAAACTATATCCCCCAAATAATATGTGTGTGCAAAGTGATTTGTACGATCCCAGGGAGCAGCCATTATGTTTTGAAATGGCAATTTTCTATTTATGATTACCCAATGGCACATACTACTAAAATAGTATATTTTTATGAAAATGGTTTGTTTACATGAAGCAGGGTTTTACATATGAGCGGTTTTATGCAATATCTGTTTATAGAGACCTACATTGTAAGACTCTCTTTAATCCCTTGTTTTGCTCTGCTTCTGGGGTGCTCCAAATTAAAATATAATCCAAGTAGATTTTAACTCTTCCAAGAGTTGCTGCATTGTTCTGTAAAATTCCTCTGGGGCTGAAAGACAGACTCTTGAAAAATTTCCAAAAGAGGTATTAAAGGTACACAGGTTTCTGCCTCTCTTAGTAAGAAGAATCTGCCAAAACCCATGAAAAGGGGACTCCTCAAATGACCATTGGCCTTCAGCCTTCCCATTGAACCCCATTGTTACATATCATAATGAAACACCAGTAGCCAGAAATGGTGTAAATTGGCCACAGCATTTATTAACTTAATTTCATAAAATAAATAGGACCTTGCCAGCCTCACTCCAAGGCGATAATCGAGGTCAGAATTCCATAAGGGATCACTACTATGCTCTGCCGATCCTCACTTGAGATAATCACTATGTCATGATATCCACCACTGAGTATTAGGCTGCCTCCTCCTACAGAAAGGATGGCTCCAAACTCTGCTATGAGCAGGAGCTGCATCTCCCACCATGAGAGAAGTTCAGTAGCCCTGTTGTCGGTCTTGAATCTGCAGTGTGTCGATCATAGGAAATCCAAGCCGGTTGTTACCTAGCACAAGCAGTAGTAGCGTCTGTATCAGTCAACACACTGTGCAGTCACAGGAGAGAACCTCCTTTCTCCCTCTTTTAAATTTAACCGTGCAGTACCCTGGCAAGGTCCTACTGCTGCTGTGACAAATAAAAACTTAAAATGCATTATCATATATCCACTCGTTTGATCCCAATATCACTGCGTAGTGGCTCAGGTTTGTCCCGTGCATCAGGTAAGCTCCAAAGTGAAGTGTAACACTGACAATGGGGTGTCAAAAAGGTTACATAACCTAAGTGCAAGATCACTAGTGAATTGCTAGACACAAACAAATGCTAGCGCATCTTCACCATGAAATGCTCGCACTGCCAAAGTAAGTCACCAGCGTTCATGCCCAGGGCACAACTTTGCATATTAGTGAATCTTTTTTCTCTATGATGACTAAGGATTGTACCCAAGCTGAAGGTTCATTTATAGGCTCAATTACATCTAACTCAGTCAGGCATTGCAAATCCCGTTTAAGTCTTTCTCTCAGTGCCACTGGCACAGGCCTTTTGGCTTGTACAACTAGTTTTGCATCAGCTTTTAATGAAATATCATATGTAACTGTAATTTGTTTACCAATCCCAACTTTTGACATATTTGCGCACCTAATAGGGGACAGTAATTACCAGAGACTACTGCAAATTCATGTTTCCTTGCCTTGCCCTTGTAAGTATACATTTTCCTACTGATGGGATTTCAGACTCATTGTATACCTTAAGTACTGATGTTTTACTTTTTTTAGTTTAGTTTTGCTTTCATTTGTAGGTTTCTTCATATTTTTTCTGTGATGTTTGTTTCTGCCCCTGTGTCCACTGCACTGGACAGTGTTGCATTGTTAGTAGCTTTCATGTTTAGTAGCAGTCTCTGCTTGAAAATTCTCAATGCCTCCCCAACATTTCCCACAAACTTAACTGGAGCAGATGGGTGTAGACTCTGTCCTTATTTGTGCAGGTACTGCTACAGTCACAGGCTGAGATGGGCCTGCTGTGTCCTCTGTACCTCTTGCAGGCTCTGTCTACTGAGTGGACCCCACTCCTGGTACCATGTGTTGCTCTGCTTAATAATGAGATTCTGGGTCTTGACCCCACCTCCTGCTTCCTTGCCTACACAAACATTATGAACATCAACAATTATCAACACAGACACCAGGCAAAAAAACCTGGTGGGCCCAGCCTTTGTAGGCCATGCCCACTCACCTTCCTGGACCATTAGCTGTCCCAATTGTAGCCACTGCTAATAAGAAAAGTGGTAAGCAGGAGGCAACCAGGCTAACAAGTAGGAGGGCTCTTGATCTTGCAGGGGGGCCCTCAAATTTGCAGAGCGCGGGGGGGGGCATGGACACCCCAGTTTGATCCTGGACTATACAATAAACTCTCTAAAGCTTTAATTGCTATTTGGTAATTGACATACAAGAATATAGAAACTGAAGGAGAATCACAGTGACAATAACCATTTAAAATAGATATTACCAGTGATGCCATTCTTCCACTGCAATGGTTAATGCAGTACATATATATATCTGTGTGTGTGCGTATGTGTATATATATGTATATATATATATATATATATATATATATATATATACACACATACACTTTTAACCTTTCACATTTCATAAAAAAAAGTTTTCAAGAGGATTTCGAGCCTCACATCAAAGCCCTACTCAGAAATATCTCTGCAGTTCTGTGTGTCTCCGTCGGTGATATAAAGTCGTGACATATAAAGATATAAGTTATTTTTCTTGGAGCATATAAATATTTGATGAATGTGCAGCAGCCATGGGCGTGTAATATATGAAACCAAATTACAAATCAATAAATTAGTGTTTCTCTAAGCTTTAGGAAGGCGTGTGTTTCAGTATCTGTAACACTGCTGATCATACTGTGCATGTTTGAAAAGACTTATTCAAATTAATGAGAGCCTTTTGCTTTTTGTGCTTCATTAAATATAGATCCATAGCTTTTGTGCTAGTCATGTATAAATCCATTAAAGAAAAGGGGTTTTTTTTTCTTAACGTACCAGTCAAAAAAAAAAAAAAAAACAGTATTGTCTATGGAGATAATTATAACCATAATGCATTTCTGGCTCACATTGTAGACATTGAAATTCTCCCAGATTCCCAGTTCAATAGTCATATTTTATTAATTCATAGAGATACTATAATACTTCGAATGCTAAGTCATGCCATCTGAACTACACAGCATATACAGTATGCAAACTGTTCTGTGTATTGTTTTACATATTCATTCATTTCGCTTTGCCACTATTTTTTAACCAGTCTCTATAAACCATGCCTAGCTGGCAATCACCATAAGGTATTGAAACTGCAGAGTAGTGATGGGCGAATTTATTCGCCAGGCGCAAATTTGTGCAAATTTCCACGTTTTCTTGCCGGCAAATAAATTTCCCAAAATTCCTGCAAAAAATCCGCAGGCAAAAATTCCCTGGCATCAAAATATATTAGACGGCGGTGACAATTCGAGGCGCCCATTGATTTTAATGGCCGTCAGAATTGTCTTCAGCATCAGAATTGTCACCGGCGTCGGAATTGTTGCCTCGTTCAAAATATTTGGATGCCAGTGTCAAAATTCGCGTTTCGCAAAGTTTTCACAGTTTCACAACGTTTTTGTCGAAGCGAAATGGAAAAATTTGCCCATCACTACTCCAGAGGGCAAAGCAATAGACATTTGTTCTTTCAAGTTAAGGAACCTTGACTACTGTAGCTTATACATCACCCTTTACCTGCCTCCATTAAAAGGGAACTGACATTGGAAAAAAAGTTTAAATACTATTGTTTTTAAAAGCACATATACTGTACATTAAAGGAACAGTAACACCAAAAAATTAGTGTTTCAAAAAAATTACAACATAATGTATTGTAGGACACATTGGTAAAATAGGAGTGTTTGCTTCAGAAAACACAACAATAGTTTATATAAACAAGCTGCTGTTTAGTCACGGGGTCAACCATTCAAGCAGAGGATACACAGTAGATAATTTCTGAAGAACTCCATTATATACTAGAGCGCTTATTGGTTATCTGTTGAGTGTCGTGTGCCTTTATTACTTTTTCAGCTTTAAATGGCTGCCCCCATGACCACACAGCAGCTTATTTTTCAATAAACTATAGAAATCTTTTTAAAGCAAACGCACCAGCTGTACCAGTACAGGACAACAGTATATTATATTTTCATTACTTTAAAAGACTTATTTGTTGGTGGTACTGTTCCTTTAACAAACCTTTCCATATCCAAAGTTATAACAGATCACATAAAATGCTCAAATAAAAAAACATCAAATGATCACCCAAAGCCTGTGACCTTCTAAAGGCAGACATTGGTTTGTTCCCACAGAGATTACCATACTCTTTGGGGGTCGAAGCGAATTCGAAGAGAATTTTCAAATTCAAAAATTTCAGATTTCAAAGTAATTTTTGGGTACTTCGACCATTGAATAGGCCAAAATTTGATTTGAATTGAAAAAACGTTGAATATTCGGCCATTCGAAAATCCAAGTACTGTCTCTTTATAAAAAACTTCAAATTCGACACTTCGCCGCCTTAAACCTGCCGAATTGCTATGTTTGATCGACTGATTAAATCATTTGATTGTTCCATTCAAACGATTTCTACAATCGATCGAACAATTGTAATTCGATCGAAAACAGCTAAATTAAAACAAACAAAAAACTGACTATCGAATTTTTTCAATTCGATGGTCGAATTTCGAAGTTTTAGTACTTCGAAATTCGACTCTTCGTAAATGTGCCCCTTTGTGTAATATTACCCAATGCTTATATATTTTAGGTGTTGAGAATTTGCACTGTAGGTTGTAACAAAGGGAATTCTGTCTGTGGCTTTAGGGGTAAGTTTTTGTGTTTCACCTTTAGCAACTTCTTTTTTAGCCAATACAAACACAATAGTTCAACTAGAAAAATAACCTCACACAATTCATACTCAAAGAGGTACTGGTGTAACATAATTGTATATCTGCTGTGCAGTATCAAGACTTGCACATTTATGTCACATTGTACATTTTATTAAGGAAATAGTACATTTAGTTTACCATTGTCTCTGGGCTGTGTTTGAATTATTTTACCAGACTGTTGTTTTCTGAGTCCCCCCTAATTGTGCAGGTCTCACTAAATGATCTCTACTTACAAAATCTTTGCCAGGAAGAGTTGGCTTACTAGTAAAATAACCTACCCTTAATACAGCTCCCTGACAAGCAGACCTGCTTTTATGTAAATAACATTTTGTAATTGAATTTAATTAATTATATGATGTTATAACATTAAAATGTTAGCCCCAAAATAAAAATGTACCTAATAAAAAAAAAAAAACATACGTCTAAGCAACTTTCCAATATACATTTATTAAAATGTTTAATGTTCAGTGCTTTTTAAAGTTATTTGTAGTTATGGGTGAATCTGATCCGTTTCACTTCACTGAAAATTTGCGAAACTGAGAAAATTTGCCGAAATGCATTAAAGTCTATGGGCACAATTTTTTGATGCGCGTCAAATTTTTTTTGATGCTCAACAATTTTTTACACCCATTGGAGTCTATGGGCGTCATTTTCAAGGCTAAACTTGGCGAATATTTTCACTCGTCACTAGTTATTTGTAAAAAAAAAAGAAAAAAAAAGCATTTGCTTAACTCATGGTTGTTACTTATTAAACAATGTTGAAAAAGTATTAGTTCCCCAGCAAGGACAGGTGACTTGTTTTACATTGTATCAACAGTCTGAGCCACCTGAACAGAAAATAGAAAGGGACAGATAGACATCACTTTCAATAACAATACATATACAATTAACTAAAAAAACATAGAAAATTGTGAATTGATACTGCAAAGTTGCTTGGAATTATGTTTTCTTTTATTAGACAAAAATAATTTTTTAAGGTTACATTGAGTTAGCTATAAAATCTTAATATAGATCCCAAACATTGCCAAGAGCGTCTAAAACACACAAGAGAAGAGGATCAAAGAAACAAAATGGGAACTCTGTGACCTTCGTGTAAGACAAGGCAGCTGAATAACAGACCAAGGGCCACCATCGGGGGGGTACGGGGGGGTACATGTGTACCGGGCCTGAAGGGGAGCCGGAAGTGCTGCACTTTCAAAAGAGCCGGGCTCCCATTGACAGTGCCGAAGCCATGCGGACATTTCCGAAGTCCCAAACAGCCATATTGCGGAAGTGCCGAAAAGCCAAATAGCCAAATAGCCAAAGTCCCAAAGCTTTTCAGGTCCATATGTCAAGAGACAATTTTGAATAGGATGTTCTGCAAGGGCTCTGTGCTTCAGTCTATCCATTAAAGAGGAAAAATGTCATGTCTGGAGGATTGTTTGTTCTGGGACAGCAGGCTCTGTTGCTAATTTTTCAAAATGCTTTATTTTTCATTGATAGGTCATAGACATAATGTAAACAAAAATTCAAATATCAATTTTTTTTTTATTTCATATTACAGTTGACTTCACTTCTATATACCATAAACATATTGCACCATTTAGTTAAACTAAATAGGACTCATTGATAAAGAAATAAAATATTTACATTTCAAATTTTGTGTGCAAATAGCAGTATTTATATCTGATATCTACTTCTCTACTCTATCTTAGTCCTCTGTACTTGTCCCAGCTAAGACCTAAGGACAGGGGCTAAAACCATTAGGAGCCTCTCTCTCAGGTTCTGCTGTTTTTTAGGGTGCAGAGTTGTTTTAAACTTTATAAACTTAATAAATTACATTTTATTATTTGGGTTATGTGTGAGATATATAGTGGATAATGTACCCCCCTACTGTAATTTATAAAGATATTATGTCACCGAGGAGTTATGTGACCATATAAAAGCACGAGGCCAAAGGCCACATAACTCCAAGGTGACTTCTAATATCTTTATAAATTTCAGTAGTGGGTACATTATGCATTATAATCTACATTTTATGTGAAATGTCGGGAGGGGGGGTCGGCATACAATTGTGGTCGAGCATTCAATTTGGGTGCGTCGGATATATATAGATATATAGATATATAGATATTTAGATATATATATATATATATATATATATATATATATATATATATATATATATATATATATATATATATATATATATTATACATACATATATATATATATATATATATATATATATATATATATCACGAAAGCCATGCATATCTTGTAAATTATATCCTTATAATACACAAAAGCTATGCATATCTTGTAAATTATATCCTTATAAACGGTGAGTTCTGATGTCATTTATGTCACTGACACTTTCACTCACTGAAATTTATGTATTGTAATAAATAAAGTACCCCCAATTGTAAAATAAGAGGATATTAGATGTTACACTCGGCGTTCCATGACCTGAATAAAAACAGGTTATGAAACTCCTCGGTAACTTATAATATCCTTATGATTTACAAGAGGGGGTACTTTATTCACTATATAAATATCAGTGATGGTGGATATTAAAAGTGAATGGCAATTTCAATACAAATAGCTAAAAATTGTTTTATCTGCGTTTGCATAACTTGTTTCAGTATTAAACCCATTTCACATTCTGTGGCCAGTTCTAAATTCTATTTGTTCAAGGTCTAGGTATCACAAGACAAAAGAAGAACAATGCTCTTCCATACTTCACATAGCTAAGGGGTGCCCTACTCAAAGACTATGCACCTGCCATTCTCTCTTTTAAGAACACAGTATTGCTGGAGGTAGTATATTTTCTTCAAAAGATCAGACTTGAGGCTCCTGGACAGAAACCAGCTCAAAGGATATGATACAAATCTTTTGAAACATTGTAATTCAGTTTTACACAACACACATCTTTCAAAATTGGCTTCTGAACATGCATCTGATTTCAATGTTGAGCTTCAAACCCTTAAAGAGATTTTTTTTTTAGATTTAGGTTAATATTCATATATTTCTCTCCGACTCCCTTTTACTGAGAACATTTTTCAGATATATGCGTATGTTCTTTCACTAATGCAAAAAAGGAGCTTTACAAAATGGGACATTTCCTTCTGAGCATTTTTCAAGTCAATAAAAATTCACATCTGTGACTGAAATAGTTAACGCAGTTATTGGTGCACTGTTTTCATAGTTCATATTAACCTTTTGTAATGAGAACTATGACAGAAAGCCAGCAAAAATAATGATGTGGATCTGAAATCTCAGAGAACAGCTCTCAATAACATTTATTTGTTTACGCTAACGCTTGATGCAGGAGAAGAAAAAGCTATTGAGGAAAATAAAGCTCAGATAAGTAAATTCCAACTTTTCGATGAGTGAATCGAGAGCAAAGCTGAAGATGAATATGTAATCCGTTGAAATGAGCATAATTAAAAAGTCTAAACAATTCATCTAATCGCTGCAAAACAGCTCAATAGTTCTGCTTACTCTGGGCTAAAGTTAAGAGATCAGGTATCGGCATCATAATGCTGACATTTGCATACAGCCCTTGTGAGTGGGCGCCATTGAACCACTCAGTATATCAAAAACATTTTGTTTTTAAAAATAAACTATTTAACAGAAAATGTATGAAATTTGCTTATGTGATCTTTGCCCTGGGATGACTTCCCATGCTGCTCATAGGCAGTCTATCGAGTGAAGCATACAGCAATCCATGTCCTTGTAAAGGTTCTAGTATGTTTCTGTGGGACATAACGATTATGATTACATTAGGTTACAACCCTCTTCTTAGCTGTTGTTACAAATTACAAAGCGAAGAACAAACACAATAACTATTATTGTACAAATAGAAATATTGATTTGTTTGTTTTTCCATCGTCCGTGTTTAAGTGTAAATCTATTTAATTGTTTTACAAAGATAAACTGCCAAAGACGTTATTTTAATGGTGAGTCCTGAAATAAAGTGGCAATACATTTACAGATAAGCTTTAACTTGGTAGGCAACTATCTTCAAGATTGTGAGAAAAATACTGAAAGAAGAGCAAGAAAGACCCATCAAATCATTTTGGAAAATATAATGTCCTAGTTTAACAAATTCCAGTCACATTGTTTTGTGTATGTGTATGAGACTTGTATGTCAAGCATAAAACTGACTTATAACCAACCCACAGACGTCACCAGTAAAGATGTAGCTGTTTTCCCAGTGGAGACCCTGGGAGGCCTATTTTTTAAAGGTTGAATTTTAGTGGTATTCTTGAGAATACATGAATTGCATGAGAATTGTAATTGTATAACGGGGTAGATATAATTTATTTAAATAGTGTTACAGTCACTAGATGGCAAGTAAAGCAGGGAATCTTCTAGGGGAGGGTTCAGGAGCAATTTCTCCTCTGTGGCACTTGAAGGGGATTTCTCTAGAGATACTATATAAGGGGAGAGCAGTATACCACACTCTCTTTGGCTAAGAGGAAGAATAAATGAGGCCAGTGATGCTGAGGCTTCCACGTCAGTGAGGTTCCCGAAAGTGAGTCTACAATTAGGTTAGCTAGAGGTAGGTTAGACCAGTGGAGTTCACTGTAGGCAATGAGAGAAAGTGGTAGGCTAGCTAGATGAGCAGCTGAAGATTCATTGAGTAAGGAAGGTGGCAGTTCCCTGGCAGTGCCTTGCCAGACTAGGACCCAGTGAAAAGGGAAAAACCGACTAGACAGGCCTTTATACCACGAACGTAGGATGGCCCCTGTGCTTGTAGGCTGCTTAGTGCAAAGCCCTTGGCCTGAAGAGGATGAACAGGAGGGTTGGCAAGAGGCAGCCCAGTGGCCTGGAAACCTTTGTTCTGTTTCACTGACATTTGATTGAATATTTGTGTAACAGTAAAGAAGCTGTACAGGTAACTGTGAATAAATAAGTCCTGTGTTCATCTGCAAACCAGAGTGGAATTACAAATCCACTCTGATCTGTGGTGTGTACCTTAAAGGGTATTAAAGGAGAACGAAAGCTTACCCAACATAGTTTGCTGGAATGTAAGACCTCCTGATAATATCCTGAATCCCTAGGTTTTTATTGCTGTAAAGGCAATCAGCTACCCATAAATCATGACTCTAGCTGTCCAAACTGCAGACCCTTTTGTGCATGCGCAAAAGCCCCTTCTACAGAAGGAGCATGAAGGATCAAAAGGAGCATGCGCCATATTGAGAGACAACGGAGATATTGCCCATGGCAGTGGGGGTGTGGAATGCTAGCAATGCAGTGACGTCACTGCACTTCTACGGAGAGCTTTGGAAGACTGGAGCGTGCAGAGAGAAAGGAAGCAAAGTAAAGGGAAACAGTGAGTGCTTAGAACACCGTTTGAAAATCATGTTAAAATAAAACAGACTTAATTTTAACCTTTCCTTGTCCTTTAAAGGGTATTTGGACACCACCTTTTGGACACCAAAAATGTATGTACATGTTTGTATTGTTTTTTGCTAATCAAGATAATATAAAAACTGTTACTTCCATTTTTTGGTCATCATTCTATGACTCAACACATGAAATAAATATTAATGAAATCTCATTTTATTTCCTCAAAGTGCTCATTCTTAACCCATTTACTTGCATGGATGGCCAACTTTGTATTTCATTGAAAGGCAATAGTAATGGGGATTTTTTTTTATAATATTCCGTTCAAAATTGCTTATTGCTCCAGGCAACATGGCATAATCATTAAAAAGCTATGCAAAATTGCTGCGTAAATTATATCCATTTTCTTTTTTTGTGGATAATTGCAATAAGTATCAAATATGCCAAATTACGTTGTAATGAAGAGGAGAAAAAATTGTTTGTTTTATTAAATCTGAGCTCAGTAAAGAAATTCTATAGCCCTCTGCATCTTATTAAACGATACTTTGCTTAATAATCTGCCATATGAGTCACTTTTCCTCAGACAAATACAATTATCCAAATTAAACTCCAATAACTCACTTTATAAATGTGACACATAGCCTTGCGTTATTCTTAAGGAAAGGTAATAGCCCATCACTAAAGAAACAAATATCTCAATTTGAAGTGATATTTTGAGCATGTAGAACATTTAGAATAATCGCCCATATTAATTTAAAAAAAACTGTTTTTCTAATTCATAGTTTAGCAGAGATTTGTAAAGTTTAGTGATATTAAAAACGCAACTAGAATAAAGCAACGTGTACATTTTTTGTCTTATAATATAAATTTGCAGTTCTAAATTATCTGAAACTATGAGCTGGCAGTTCTAAATACTCTAAATATTCTAAAATATTTACCAGGCATGAGCACATTGCTATTCAAACAATATACCAATGGCCTGAAAGGTGGGATATTATTAAAAATAGTAGTGATGGGCGAATTTATTCGCCAGACGCGAATTTGCGCGATTCGCCGCCAGTGAAAACATTCGCAAAACGCCCGCGAAAATTCGCGGCAAAAATTCACCGGCGTCAAAAATTTTCCAACAAAGAGGGCGCTGGGGTCAAAAACGAGACGCCGTTTCGCAAATTTTCGCCGTTTCGCAAATTTCGCACAAATTCACCCATCACTAAAAAATAGCCATTGACAGGTATGTAGCTATGATCCCTGTTTTCACAGGCCATAAGGTTTAGCCAGTAGTTTGACTGACTGTGGGTTGGGTTTTACAGATGTTAAAGGCTCTAGAAGACATGTTTATGCCTCTTTAAGGTTTGTGTGTAGTGTAGTTCTACTGGCTGTCATGAGGGTTGGTATTTAATGAAAGATTCCTAGATCAGCAGAACATAAATAACTTGTGTCCTACTTTTATAGTGTTTGGTTATGCCTTTAAATTATGCAAGTACATAAGGTGACATTTTTATAATGGAAACATGACTTGAACTAGGGGTAGACGAAGAGCCACCTGCCTAGGAAGCAACGATGTGGGGGCACTGGCAGATGCCTAGTTTGGATCGATCCCATCTGCAGCTCTCGCCCACCCCTGTCACTCACCCTTCCCCTCTCCTCTGTCCCTCCCCTTACGTTTCCTCTTTTCTTTGCCCTCCCCGATTTTATGGCCCTGAATGTAAATAATAATGCATTGACACACTGCAGCCAACAAATAAGATGGAAATTATGGTTTACTATTTAATAGGTACAAGCTGCAGCAACTTTGCTTTTTTCACCAATACCATTCATCACCAGGAAAGATGATATAACCTACAAGGTATTTCACATGGCATAGCTGCTTAAAACTATGTTTGCCCTACAAAGTTAGGCTGGCCAATTGAGCATATCTAATCTAACTGCTCTTAAAATGCTTCTAGTTACAGAGACAGCAGACTCTCATATTTAAGAGCTGGGGGCCCAACCTTTAATATCTGTGAGCAAAATTCATATGTAAAAAGAGACGGGGAGCAACGCATGCATGAAAAATGTCCCTGGTTGGTGCAAAATAAGTGCTGTGATTGGCCATTTAGTATTGGACTGGCAGCTAACAAGAGACTCTGTTTGCCAGACACCTGGTTTTTATGCACCCAAAACTTGCCTTCAAGCCAGTAATTCAAAAATGAGTATCTGCTTTGAGGCCACTAATAGCAACAAGGGGGTGGAGAGCAACATGTTGGTGATCACTGTTTTAGAGCAATATTCTCCCTCATTTTCCACTACAACAAAGTGTTGTTTTTTTTATGTGATGTTCTGCCAACCATTGCTTTCTGAAAATACAGTATATGACAATGTGCAGATGGGAAAAGTAGAAATATTGGCAGAGACAGCTGCAATAAATTCTGTTTTAAACATCTAAATAGATTATTGGCAGCTGAATGACTTGTCAATAAAATGCATTTTGTCAAATGCCTAAATGTCATGTTGTAGACAAAATTGATTTTAGTATTTTCCTGAAATAAAATTGGAGACAATGCTTTTAGTCTTCAATTTGTGTTGAGATTTATGGAAGTCTTTAGGACTTAATATAAGGTACATGCACCAGTAGTCTTGTTATTCCTGTATCCCTTTGTCTAACAATTGTTTTCCAATGCCTTAATACAATGTTTCTGTATGTACAATAAAAAAAAGACATTGTAGACACATTAGAACAATGCCGACATCTAGATAGAAAAGTTATTTTACAATTAAGAGGAACAGATTGCAGTGGGATGATTACATATTTTTTCTATTGTGGTAAAAAGTACCCTAGTTGTTCTATTTTTTCATGCTTCAGTGTACTAAAAATTGTAGAAATTTAGGGGGCTGTTCACCTTTGAGAACTTTTAGTCTGAAGTAGAGAGTGATATTCTAAGACAATTTGCAATTGGTTTGTATTTTTTATTTAAGGTTTTTAGGTTTTTTAACTTTTTATTCAGCAGCTCTTCAATTTACATTTTAACTAATCTGGTAGCTAGGGCCCAAATGACCACAGCAACCATGCATTGATTTGAATAAGAGACTGGAATATGAACAGGAGAGGTCTGATTAGAAAAACGAATAAAAAAAAAAATAGCAATAACAAAACATTTGTAGCCTTACAGAGCACTTGTGTTTTAGAAGGGTTCAGCGCCGCCCATTTGAAAGCTGCAAGAGTCAGAATAAAGCAACTAATTATAAAACTATAACAAAAAAAATAGTAATTCCCAATTGAAAGGTTGCTTAGAATTCTACAACATTTTATAAGTTAACTTAAAGGTGAACCACCCCTTTTAAACTAGAGCCCTGCTATGGATCATTAAATATAGATACCTTGTCCTTTCTTTGCACTACTTTCTGCTCCCTACTCCCTTGCATTCTAAAGTAATATCAGCTAATATTTTTTACTTGTCAGTGCAGAAATTAAGCACAGAATCTCATTAATAATGCATTAAAAATGGAATCAAAACATCCAAGAAAAAACGCATGTATTGGTGTAATATAGATATATGCTGTCTACCCATTGCTGTCCTAAACAGCAAGTTCTTAAGAGTGTCTGGAAAGGCAAAAGGAGCTGTTAATTACTATTTATTGCCAATCAACCAGGTCATAATTTGACTGGAGAGGTTGTGGCTGGACTGGACCAAGCAAGGGTCCTATTGGGAGCTCCAAATGAGGTGCATGTCAGGTGTTCTCTGGCCTGGTTAGTCAGGTTTGTGTTTCGAGGGACTTAGAGCTCAGATTGGCTAAAAGGAAAGGTCTGGTGTCCCCATACCCTAAAAAAGCCTCTTCAGGTAAAATAAATGATTCTGTAATAAAATTACCTGCACGGCGGGGTCGGCCGCCGCTCCACCGACGGGGACGCCTAGGCACCATCTTTGTTATTAGGGCATGCGCGGCATGCCTGCGCGCCTCTTAAAGGCACTGGCATGTTTGCGCCAGCGCGTTTTGGCATGAATTTTGAATACTATTTAAGGCCCATTCAGTGTACTGTTCCTTGCCCGTGATAGAACTTGTTTCTTGTGGTTTCCTGAGCCTAGTGCATCTAATCTGAATCTTGCCTGTGTTTGACCCTGCCTGTATCCTGACTACTCTGAACTCTGTATCCTAACCTTAGCCTGCCTACGACCACTCTCCTGCTTAACCCCTTGATTGACAACCCGGTTTGACCCTTGCCTGCCTGACGATTCTGATATCCGCCTGCCTCGACCCAGCCTGTCTGACCATCCTTCTGCCTAATCCTTTTGTACCGTGACCTTCGGCCCAAAAGACTTTGCCAACAGCCGTGCCCCTTCGCCAGCCAGAACATCTCGCCTTGCACCCCTCGTAAAGTCCAGGTGGCATCCAAGTAAGCTGAGGGCTCCTCCTGAAGCCCAACGGTGGTCACACTACTGGTGAAGCCGAGTCGAGACCAGGGTGCTTGGCATTTCTTCTGGTATTGGGTGCCGGCCGTGACAGATCCATCTGGCATGGGAGGTCACCACCACCAGTGTTAAAAATCCCTGACTGCTTAATGATTCCAACGTGGTGTAGAGAAGTCAGAGATCAAGTATCTGTTGACTGAATACTGAATCAAACGTGCCATATTGACCCCAAAATCGATAAACTGAGTGTTACATTATTGAACTAGTTCAAGATGCCTGCCTCCTTATAAACTGCAGGGTTAAAGTGCTAAGCTCCCAAACATAGATGAAGCAAACCTTATGTTATTTGTCACAAATAGGAGGGAAGCAGCTACACCCCCAGTAGCAAAGTAATACAGTAAGTCCTGGCAGTGATGTGACATGATAGCGATGCACTGGCTCAAGCATAGAGTATTAGTATCTTAGCTTTTCCTTCTTTCTAAAAAGGCATCCAACCATTTCTTGCAACTATATAGTTCTCCTTTTTGTAACGGCCTGGGAACTTAAATGTCAATAGGAACACTTCAGATCTCATACAGACATCACCACATGTTCAATCAGACATGTTACACTGTATCTCTGAATTATTTTGTGCTTTGTTTCACTAGCATTACAACACTGAGATACCAGTGTAAATCCCCTTGAGTAAACATAGCTGATAAAACATCCTCAGTGTGGCTTCATATTGCTTCAAACTACCTGGCTGTCACTATTTCTAAATCTATACTGTTAACAAATCACTGGTAATGACCTAAAAGAAGAAGCTACACCTATAAATGGGGCACAATAAAATAGCTCTCCTCTGATTTACCCATGCATCATCCCTGAGTGCCTCATATGCTCGCTCTGCTTTTGTGAGTCAGTCCATTTCAGTGAATTATGTATATTGGTTGTATGGAAATTACAGCTGCATTAACTCCAACTAAACATAGTGGACTCAGCTGCACGTTTCTGCTGGGTTCCCGTTGCTTAAAAATGTTACCAAAACAAAATGCATGCATTTTATTTGTGGCAGAAAAGATGCAGATGTATTCATTTTAGTGCTCCTAAAGAAGGCTTGGCGGCATTTAGTCTTCTGTGTAAACACTGTTGGTGGTTAACTTCAATCTTAGTTGCTAATGCTAAGCAACTTTGAAATTGAACTTCATTTTTTATTTTTTAAATGATTTCCCTTTTGCCATCAGACTCTCTCCTATTCATCTTCCGGTCTCTTATTCAAATCAATGGGAATTTGGACCCTAACAACCTGATTGCTGGAACTGCAAACTGGAGAGCTGCTGAATAAAAAGCTAATTATTTCAAAAACCACAAATTAAAAAAATGAAAACCAATTGAAAATTGACTCAAGATATTCTCTACGTCATACTAAACATTTAAAAACTACCCATTTAACATAAGGCTGCAGGGATGCAAAATGTTCAGCACATTAGAATTGTGCACTACTTGTACATGTTGACCACATATAGACATATATTGGTCGTCTGCTTGGCTGCTCTTGACAGTCAGCAGACCACTGTGCTGTGTATGGGCCTGCAAATAATGCCTCCCAAATAGATCTGATCAAATGTAAAAATTCCAGCAGAAACTTAATGACTGAATGGTTCAAGTGCAATCCAATGAGACATTTAGGAAGCCACATTGGTGCACTATGCCTGGGATAAACAAAGTATTACTAAGCATAATAGATAGCAGGGTTATACACAGGTTGTCAAGCAATACCTCTAAGAGCACATATGGCAATATATACACAGTTCAACAATGACATGGAGGCAGAAGCCCTAATAGAACATAATTTCAAGCAGCAGCCAAGATAGCAACAGGTAGGAAGTGGCAGTGTACCAGAAACCACAATTTGGCCTTTTATACCCTAGTCTTCCAAAAGTTACTTGGATGCATGCAGCCCTTTCCATATTCATCCACTATCTCCCGTATTCTGTAATTTGAAGATGTATTGATACTAGTATGGTCAAACTGTAACTACTCTGGGACCATAGCCTTGTTTAATCTGGCAAAAACTGCGTTACACCTTGTTCTATAGCCTCTACCAGAACTGCCAGGAGTAAATTTGAAGTTCACCTCCCCAAAAACATTATAATTAGTCCACTGGTGCCCTGGGCACTGGCAATTATTATAAAGCCCTTCAGTTAAATTCACAATTAAAGCTTGCCCTGTCTGCAGGTAGGTAAACGTTTTGTTTAGTTATACAGTTTTCCCTGCCACAAACCATGATCAGGAGCCTAGAATAGCATAATCATGAAGATTTGCAGCAAAGTAATATGTTGAAAGAAACTTAACAGTATACTGTGGGGTATATGGTTTTCTGAAGGCTCATGGGGGGGTATCAACTTCACCTCCACGAGCCGTCAGCAAAGGGGGTGGATGATTTAAATACACATAAAAGGTGTGCATGCTAAAAAGAATCTCTTCCAGAGATCAAACTTGTTGTCTTCTTTGAAGATACATCAGTAGCTGCAACATCTTTCCAGTTTTCTCTGTTTGGGGGACCCATTATCTGTAGACATGAAAGGGAGAGGAGTTATGCAGAAATAACAAGAAACAGAGATGCAGGTTATATATATTAAACCGGGTTAATTTATTAACAAAGTATTAGTATGGGGGCTAAGGGTAATGTGGTGTTGAGTGAAGGAGAAAGCAGCATTCTGAGAAGCAAAGTCCTACTGTTAAATGCTTTCTATTCTGCAGAAATGAAAGCAGCTGGTCCCCCATAAGTAGGGCTCTTCAAAAACACAGCAAGAATGTCTAAAACATCTGTATGCATGTCACAAATTTCACCTTAACAAACAACTTACATATTAGATTTTTCATAAGAGCACAAAATCACACTTCATATGGAGAATTTCCTTTCAGTCTTATGAACACGGAGGCTTAACATAGCCGAGGATTCCGTGCTCTAACATTGCATTGGGGCATCAGATTGACGTCACTGGGAGTTACCTTGCAATCCTCTTGATAATCCATGAACCGTACTTCATAAATCTAACAGACAGAATGAATTTTCCTCCCTTTTCTATTTTCTGTCAAGTGATCTTAATGTGTGAGCTCTAGAGAGATTAAACTACAGATAAGGAAAATGATTAATTATACGAAAATTTGCATACAGCATGTAATTAATGCAAGTGAAAAAAATCCAGGTCTCCAGTAAAACACAACCCAGTTTCTCAGTGCTTTTCTTGGACAAAGATACGGTGATGCTCAAACATCTGTAGAACAATTTAATGTTTTCTTTAGCAGACTTTAGCAGGTAGGGTGATCCAAATTATATTTGGATTATATGTATAATAATATATAATAGATCTCATAATAGATCTGATCCCTGTACTGATTTCTCGTACCTCACAACAACAGACTCTCCTATACTATTAATATGAATGTGGTACTAGGCACAATGGAGCCCTGCACCTTACACCTGATATGGCTCTAAAGCATAGGGCTCTGTTTTGCATCCCTGAAACTGTACAAAAATGTAGGGTATGTAGGAATATGCCTATGACCCTCCCAAGCAACACACATTTTGTTGCTAGTGCATTTCATGTATGTTCTGGGTGTTTAAACCACCAAAACTTAAAAACTGTTAAAAAGGGTTGGATTGATATTTATAATTTTGGCTTCCTCCAATAAAATGTAAGTTTTAATTTTTAATCTACTTCCAGAGCTGCTGTCAGGAATCGCCCCCCCCCCCCATACTACTAAGTTAGCAGGGCTCTCCCTCCCATGGGGCCTTAATTATTAAGCCATTAGTCAAAGAGCCATTCCAAGAAGTAGAATGGGCCCCATTGAAAAAAGTGGCCCATGCATTCACAAACATGGCCCTGATCCACTCCAATCATGCCCCATTACGCCAATACGCTGCCTACATGCCTACCATTTCTGAAATTAACCTGGTTCGATAAAAACTAAAAGTGGTTATATTATTTAAGGTTATTTTCTTTTACCCAAGAAATTTGCATCACTATTTTGACCATCTTAGAGCTGGTGTAACCCATTACACTGAGCCTGTAGTGTGTAGCTACTGTAATATGGCACTGTGTGGTGTATTTTATTGTTGATCAATCTGTAAAGCCAATTGTCACATTAGTAAAGGAAAATATGCCTATACACCTTTAAATCTAGCAAAGGACACATTAAGCGCAATACAATACCGTACTGCTTAAAGGGGCCGTTCACGATTAAGTTGACTTTTAGTATGTTATAGAATGGCTAATTCTAAGCAACTTTTCAATTGATCTTCATTATTTTTTTTTATAGTTACTGTATATATAGCTAGACTGCTAGAGTAATTTTAGCACTAGTAACCAGATTGCTGAAATTGAAAACTGGAGAGCTGCTGAATAAAAAGCAAAATAATTCAAAAACCACAAATAAAAAAAAAATGAGAACCAATAGCAAATTGTCTCAGAATATCACTAAATCATACTAAAAGGTAACTCAAAGGTGACCAATCCTTTTTATAGCAACTCACCAGAAAATTGCTAAATCCTGGAGGTTATTACCTTTGCCATTGTCAGAATTAAAACGGACTTGAGATTTTAAATTAACTATACTAACAAACCCAGTAATATAGTAAATGTGGTTGAAAACAATGCATCACGTTCAACCTTTTCTGAAAGCAGTACAACTGCTTAGGCAACAGTATCCACAACTTCACAGCTCGCCCCTGTCCTATATCATGTAGTAGATATTACCTTGCACAAAACATATTTTGGCCACTATTTTTAGTGTTAGATAAAAACATTAAATTCTGGAATACTCCTTTTATATACCCAATGTACCATTCTGTGTTGACTGTTTTGCAGGGTACAGAGTAGGGTTACCTCGTTTTGGGCCGTCTAACTCCGGGCAGGGGTGCAGTGATATAATGTGGCGGGGTCGTGGTGCACCGGGAGGGGGATTGTGACATCAGGGGTGGGGCTATTATGTGGTGATTGTCGATTGCCCGATTGCCGCTTTAATCATAGGGAATCCTGCCTGGTTTTCCTAATTTGGAAAACCGGGCAGGCAGTTTTGACCCGGACAGCCCTTCAAAAAACAGCGCTGTCCCAGTCAAAACCGAACAGGTGTTAAGCCTAGTACAAACTTAAAAGCATTGAAGGACACACATAGGATTACTTTTTAAATAGCTATGTAGCCCTTTTCTGCTACTGCAGGAAATCTAGAACTCATTCTTTTTTGGGGTGCTACAGGGGTCCTTTGGCTCAGATACAGGGGAGAGCAGGGCTGTAATAACTCTCCCTGGGAACTTCTCTGATACACAATCACACACACAGAGTTAAGAGTGATTGGTTTATTTGCAGGATAAATTTATATATACAGCATGCCAGCCAAGAACTACTTTACATAATATTTTAGATGGTTTGATCTCTTAACGGCTGGGAGGATACATTATGTGACAGTTTCTTCAGAGTCATGAGAAGGATTCCCTTTGCCCCTGTGCCCTGAGTATAGTACATACATCTAAAATACAATACATTTATTTTACAAAATACCAAAATCAGCCTCATGGAGGATTTTAGAATTAGTGGAATAACTAGGGGAGCAGGCCCTTTCATGGGACGGGTCCTGTGGTGGTGGGTGGATTTGGACCTGCAGTTAAGGGTGGGGACAGGCCCATGGGTCCAAAGTTATACCACGGTTTGGAATCTTTATTTTTATGGAGAAGCTGTGTATAGTTGCCATTAGTGATGGGTGAATTTATTTGCCAGGCGCGAATTTGCGCGATTTGCCACCAGCGAATAAATTTGCGAAACGCCCGCGAAAATTCACTGCAAAAATTCGGCAGCGTCCTTTCGCGAATTTTTCGCCGTTTCGAGAAATTCGCGAATTTTTTGGCGAAGCGAAACAGCGCAAATTCACCCATCACTAGTTGCCATCATTACAGAAAGATGAAGTGGGCTTTTTTAATAGAAATTCACCAGAATGACTTTTCGCAGGGACATCAGCAATTTACTAAACTCAAAGCAGACAATTTGAAATCAAAGTTTCACCAGGTGAATTTTTGCTCAGTTACGTAAATTTATCAAAGTGTGAACTTTCCAATGCGTTACATGCATCAGATGAAAATTGAGCATAGGACTGGGCAGATATGGGGTGATTTTGACGTAGTTGGCCATCTTAAATATATTGCAATATATGGACAAACAATCCCTGTTTTGTTTAAAGGGCAAGGCATTTTTAGTAGCAGTATGCACAAAATGTGTCTGTCTTAAATATATCGATAATGGGTTGAGTGCAGAGGACCTCTTGTATTTGTGTGTGTGTGCATATATAAATATCCGGATTTGAGTGTGGCTGCTTGACTACCATTTATTGACTATATTTATATATATATATATATATATATATATATATATATATATATATATATATATATATATATATATATATATATATATATATATATATATATATTTATATTTATATATATATATATATATATAGTTATATTTATATTTATATATATATATATATATATATATATATGTATATATTTATATATATGTATATATATTTATTTATATATATATATATATATATTTATATATATATATATATATATATATATATATATATATATATATATATATATATATATATATATATATATATATATATATATATATATATATATATATGAGCATGTTAACAAAGTTTCAGTTGGAAGAAAGTAACGCTAGAGAAAATTTGCTTAGAAATGTTTGCGCTGACGAAGTTACGAAAGCGTTCATCTGCTGAGACAAAACTTTGTGTTTTGACAAATACATGTATTCACTGTATAACGTCTGACGAAGTTGCATGAATTATGGAGAAGTTTCCAGAAGCAAACATTTGCCCTTTAGTAAAATTGCCTAATTTGCCCGGTAGACTTGATCTGTTGCCAAATGTTTTGCGTATATGATTAACACAGACACAGTTAATTGGAGCCCACATAAAATGTTATTTGGGTCTACCAGTAACTTCCTAACCTGACACTATCTGTATTACATTTTTTGGAGCTTATTTCCACTTCTCTCTTGTAGTGAGATCAGCCTATTATTGTTATTTTTTATGTTTATTCAAGCACTTGGTTAACAAGGAACCACATTGTCTAGTTTGAATTATCCTTTGTATTTGCACTTTGTACCTTGGTCCACCAGGGCCAATTCTTTTCTAAAGTAGAACCCAATGTGAGGCTGTTGCCATTGACCCCATTTGATCCACAGATATAATATATAGTTCCAACTATGAAACCGCAGATCTCATTTCCAATTCAGCAGCACAAGCGTGTCTGCGTTTTAATGGGTCCACACTTAGGGCTTGCTCCAACAGCTACTGAAATGAAAGAAAACTGTTGTTAGTGTAGGCAGTTTAAGGTGCAGAGTGCAGCATTTTATAGGCCAAGAGAGCCTGTACATAAAAGCTTTAAAACTCTACATAATAAAGCAAAGTTAATTCTATCAGCCTTCCAGTATACATGATTATAATTTTTTAATCTATAATTAAATGTAATCGATTTTTAGAACAGTTTTCTGCAATCCCTTGCTATTTTTTTTCACTACTGTTTCTGACTACAAGATTTTAGTTTGCCTAATGACTGTTAAAGGTGTGGTTCAGATTTTGGCTGTGTTACAGAATGGCCTAGTCTTAACAATCTTTCAACTGGTCTTGGTCTTGGTTTTTTTTTGTAAGCATTTTCCAGCTTTCACAAAAATTTCCACCACTGGCAAAACTGCAAATTATGCTGACCAAAAAGCTACAGTAAATAGTTAAAAGACCACAGACATTTCAAAATGAAGACCAAGTGCAAATTGTCTAAAAATATCTGTCTGCATCTATACTCTGTAATAAAATGCCACATTGACTTCCTCCAAGAGCACTCTAGCCAACCTGTGATCCGCCACATCTTGACACACTGACCCAACCAGCATTATATGGCACATAGGCCATCCAAGATATCATGGCACAGTAATCACACCCACTCCCAGTATATTATAACACAGTTAGACAACCCCTCCAGCACATTGTTGGCATAGCAACCCCTCTCCCCTTTAACAGGCCATAGCACTGTGACCAACCCTCCCAGCCAGTTATGGTAGAAAGACCCTGTCCACCTATATAAATCCAGGGGTGCGGGTCCCCTTCTGGAATGTCACAGCACAGATCACCCCAAGCCAGACCCACAAGTCATGGTAGAGCAACGTCCCCATGTCAAAGCATTGTGACCTTCTCCCCTACACCAGACTATCACTGCACTGTAACCAGGGCTGTCATCATAAATCTCGGAGCACCTACAAGTAAAAGCAGCTTTGTAATTATAGTTCCACAGACCCTACAACTGTTGGGGGCACAGGAACTATGTGCACACATGGAGCTGATCATCTTCTTTCTCCTCCCGTGTTTATACCCAGATGGAGAAACAGGCTCATGTGGTATTAGCCATACTGCCAAGAAATGTTGCACATTCTTGCAAGCTGAGCCATAAACACCTTTATAAAATGGAATGGAAGAGCAACAGAAAAACAATAGCACCTTGAGTTCTGATTATTCCTAGGCAAATAATCTGCAACTGTAGGAGTATGTCTACAGTATCTTCTTTTGGATTTTCCAAATGAGGTTTCCAGATGATAGATCCCTCACCCATAACTATATTACTATTTATTGTCTAGAGAATGGCTTTCTCTGTATAAGCAAGAATTTTCTGGTGTACGTAGGAAGAAAGGTAAAATCCTTTGTTTCATAAATGCTCTGTTTCCTTCCTTCCTAGACCAAGCCTGTCTAGTCCTAATTATTCAATCGCCAGCAAGTGGTATTTTATTTGTTAAATTATACAGTGTACTCTAAAAATGACAGAAGTTCAGAATCAGTGAGTTGCTGGTGATTCACTTAAGTGACAATGAAATATTGAGTATGTAAGGGATGGGTAATTTCCTTCATATCATAATACAGGTCACTGATTCTTGACTTTTCTTTTTCCAAAAGGAATTATTGCTCCACTCTCTGCATTCCACTTAAACAGCCTTGCCATGGAGCATAAAAATGACTGCCGCTGTAATGTACCTAAGCATTCTGGATAATTCTATTTTCTTCCGATGAAAGGCTCATTTTAGAAACCATAATCTATATATAATAAAGTTTGCAAGTGAAGCATAAAGCAGATATTTAGAAAGCTGAAATTCTCTAGTTGGCATGGAGAAACTAGTGGATTAATATAAACTTGCAAGAGGTTAATTACAGGGTAGGTATATAACGGCTAGTGGGAGTAGTGTTAGCATGACTGCCCATTAGAAAAGCCAGATTGGATTTTCATAGTGGGCCATTAACCTTCGAGTAACAATTACATTCCATCTAGAAAAAAAATCATGATAATTATCGTTTATTTAACACTGTCAAGTTTTAGATATAACTAAAACATGTCCAATTAAGAGAGGCTTACATTCTAAGATTAATATTAACAAGAATAGAACTGTAACTAGGTTATTTCTAAGCCTATTCCTTCTGTAGCTGACTTAGTAACAGAGAGTGACTCAAGGGCATATCCACTAGGTACAGTAAAATTATGATAATCATAATGTACTTATTCTAGGGTGCACAGATCATGCTCCATGGACCATTTGCAGGAATTATAGTGCATAGCAGTTAGCAAATAGTCATATCTGAAACATCTGCAGTTGCCTGTCCTGCAGGCAATAACGTGGCCTAACGCCTCCACCTCCATGCTCACATGCAGTAGATCATTGTGTATTAGCATCTGCGACAGCACCTTGATTCATAATTTGTGAACATTCATAAGGTTTTAATTAGCTAATTCATTCCCTTCATCCAAAGAATAAAGCAAATTTGTTACTTATGGTTGAACATTGTGGTCATTGACAGAAATAAACTGTCTTTCATGCAAACATTGCATTATGCCCGCTGCAGGCAGTATTAATAAGGGATAAGATACAAAGCCCAATACTCTTAGTTTCTGCCTGCATGGCTGTATGCAATATAGAAACTTTCAGACAAATTCAATAGCCATCTAAGAAGAGGTGAGCAGAAACTTGGACATTGTGGTGGCGGTGGATGTGATCTACTTAGAATTTGCTAAAATGTGTGATAAAGTACCACACAGAAGTAGGGATGGGCAAATTTTTTCGCCTCGTTTCGCCGAAAAAATGACGCCCATAGACATGTATGGAGACGTGCGTCAAAAAAAAAGACGCGCGACAAAATAATTTCGCCGCGTGACAAATTTTTTTTGAGGCCCATAGACTTTAATGGGCGTCTGCGACATTTCGCCGGTGGCGAATTTGTGGCGAAACGAAACGGGTCAAATTCGCCCATCCCTGCACAGAAGGTTTCTGATTACATTAAGGAATATTGGCTTAAAACATAATATTTGGACTTGGATAGAGAATTGGCTAAATGATAGTGGCGGTACTGGTAAATGGATCATTTTCTAATTGGAGCTGTGTTGTTAGTGGAGTACCACAGGTGCCTGTCCTTGGTTCTTTGCTTTTTAACTTGTTTATGAATGACATTGACAAGGGCATTGAAAGTACTGTTTCTGTTTTTGCTGATGATACTGAATTGTGTAAAACTGTAAATTCCATTGATGATGCTGCCACTTTGCAGAGTGATTTGACTTAATTTGGAAAACTATGCTCTGGACTAGCAAATGAGATTCAGTGTAGTAAAAGTTTATGCACTTTGGTAGAAATAACATAAATCTTATTTTTACTCCAAAGGGTAATTTGTTGGGGACCTCCTTATTTGAGAAGGATTTGGAGATTTTTATGAATAACATACTGTGTTACTTTAGGTAGAGTCATTCAGTGGCTGCTATCACAATCAGTTGACTGGAACAAGATGAGGCAGAACACACTCTTAAATCACTTATTATTATTATGTATTTATATAGCGCCAACATATGTAAAGTAAATGTGATTATACAACTAAATGTAATAGCCTGGTGCACAGTGTAGAGAATACGGCAACCTCCAAAGTGTCAGTAGAAAAGAGATACACTGGGATGTTCGCACAAAAATAAATAGCATGGGGTAACCCTGCATTTCAATTGCCTTGTGTGCCAGTGTATCTCTTTTCTGCTGTAACAGAATAGAATGTGCACATTGAATGATTTAATGAAAAATAAATAAATATGAACAAGTTTAGTAAAGCAGACTGAAGACAAGTCCATAAAACAAAATATAGGTCAGAAGTAAAAACTGCTTTCTTTAGAAAAGAACTAATTTATAGTAAAAACATATCATTTGATTCAAAAAATAGATTTACATAAAATCATGGAATTGTTAAAATATATAGACCTCATTAAGATGTTAAAGCATACTTAAAAGCATAAAATTATTTAAAAATGTGTGATTACTTAGTCTGGTACCATAAAAGTTCATGTTTTGTTTCTTTTTATCAAATAAAACAATATAAATGCAATATCTTGAGGGCCAGTGTTATGCAATCACTTATTAAAAACATCATCCCCATCTGTGGAACCCCAGGAGCAAGGGGCCAGACATACAGAAATAGTGGGTTTAAAGAGGCTGTCTTTAAGGGCTCTTACTCACGAGCGTTTCTTCATGCGCTCCCCTGCGCTCCGTTTGGCTGCGTTCAGCCGCAGGGGAGCGCAGGTCTAGACGCTGCTAATATCTTTCTATGTGCCTGTACTCACACAGGCGCATGTAAGCGCTGAACCATTGAAAAACGCAGAAAAATGCAGCATGCTGCATTTTTCCTGCGTTCAGCGCTTACATGCGCCTGTGTCAGTACAGGCACATAGAAAGATATTAGCAGCGTCTAGACCTGCGCTCCCCTGCGGCTGAACGCAGCCAAACGGAGCGCAGGGGAGCGCATGAAGAAATGCTCGTGAGTAAGAGCCCTAACTGTGCAATCAATTAAGCAATTACAGCTGGAGTAGATGAGGAGCTACAGAGAACAAAGCTAATATAACCATGCTTATCAGAGTGCTCAAAAAGCTTCCATTGGCTCAAGTAACACAATGACCAATTGTCTACTAAAGTGGTGAAGTACTCTCTTGTATTAAAAAAGGACATTAACTCATGGTAAGAAAAATTATTTTGCCTTTTAATAGGTCCCTGGTAAGTCCTCACCTTGAGTATGCAGTGCAATGTTGGACTCCAGGCCTTAAGAGGGATATTAATGAGCCGGAGAGCGCGAAGAGACTTGCAACTAAGCTGATTAAGGTGATGGAAGGGGATGGAGCTTGCAATGGGGACATGATTACTCTTTAAAGCTTCATTAGAGATCATTACAGACAGCAGGCAATCAAAGAACAAGAGTCCACCCCTTTAGGGCTCTTACTCACTAGCGTTTCTTCATGCGCTCCCCTGCGCTCCGTTTGGCTGCGTTCAGCCGCAGGGGAGCGCATGAAGAAACGCTCGTGAGTAAGAGCCCTTAAACTTAGGAACTGAACTTTCAATTAAAGCAGCATGCCTAGAACCTAGTTTTCAATTAGTAGTATTTTAACCAACTGGCATTAATAAGTATATATAACTTCATATTTGCATTTGAGTACTTTTTGCAATTGAGTATTTCAGATTAATCAGCTGAGGAAAAAAAGCATTTTCTTGCAGTTATAGATGCCACCTTTCTAAACCAGGCAGTGGGAGGGGGGGACATGAAAGGGTTGGGCTGTAATGGAAACTGTCTAGATGCCAACCCTACTTGCAGAATGAGAAAGTTGTTTACAGCAAGACAAAAGGAACTCATGCATAACACATTTTACGGTTCCTTTATAGTGATGCACAGTTTTGGGCCACAAAATAAAACCCATGGTCCGAAAGATGTTGTTATTATTGCTTCTTGCTTTCTAAAGCAAGCAATGGTAGTGCAACCCTCCAAGTCTTCACCCTGTCTATCTAAGGAGTTGGTCTGGGTGATGTGTTGGAAGAAATTGGCAACAAAAAATTTATATGAAAAAGTTGTATAATGGAAAGGAGTCTCTCCAAAATGGTAGGGCAATGCTACTGCAGAGTTAAAATGGCTTAATTGCAATATAATTTTGCCTCCCCACTGAAAAATGCATTTCAGAAAAAGTTTCACAGTTTTTACACAAAGCAAAACGCAGCAAGTTATCCTTTTACTAGGCACAAGAAATAAGCAAGCTACTGGCTATAAAACTTGAAATTTTGATGGCTGCAGCTATGTTTTCAGATCTGACCCATAATTAACAACTGCATCTTTGTGTCTGCTGATTAAAGGCTTGCACTTTGACATTTTGACAATGATAAATGTACAATAGTACATGTAAGATGATACATACAGTACAGTATATTGCAGAGAATTTGAAATAGTTAGAGTTCATCTATGAATTACATGTGCCTTCTTATTCTAGTCTCTTTTCGTGAGCTTCAAGCTGGATTATGAACCATTTCAGGCCATAAACTGAATTCCTTCAACTACAGTATACACATAATGCACCTAGATTAGTTGAACACAAACAAACCATGGATGCAATACCTGTACTCAACACGTTCATCTTTTTTTATGAGTTTCTTATGTCATCTGGTAGTTATGTCTTTGTGTCCTGAGTACCCAGTTGTCAAATATGGTCCTTCTCATTATCCCAATATCTGTACCTTGTAGAGGAAATTATATTTATTACACTTAAGGGACTCTTTAATGCTGGAGGCAGCATTGTTTCTGATTATTTGTGTGGTTTATTACCCTATGAAATGTATTCTTCCAACCATTTCTCAAAGGAATATTGACTCCCTTATCTATTCTACTTTTGTTCAAATGCAGAGTTCATAAGCGTTCTATGCAAACAGAATCTGCCATTTTTTTTCCTACAGTGAAGTATTGTTTCCCAGCATTGCAGCATAGCCTTGCCAATATAAACTAGTGCCTGTTTTAAAATTCCACTCTAATCTAAGCCTTGTCATTTGCACATGGGGCATGGTGTATACTTACTTTTTAAATAGTTGTCAGAGAATCCAAGGAGGGCATTTACACAATGATGAGGGTTATGATATTTAAAAAGGTTTCATTTAAAAAGAAGCAGAATTGCCAGCCCCGGGGAAACTACTATAGTCAAAACTACTATTTGGCTCAGAAATTGCTTGAATCAGCATTTGCTATAGGGGTCCATGTTTGGACTCTAAGCTTGTGTCCCAACTGGCTCATTAGGCACATTCAAGCCCACAATATTACATCTCATCAGTATGTCCATGTGTCTGTTCCAACATGCACAGCACCACTAAGAACATTTCTGGCCTTACTTCCCCCAACAAGTCTTGGCTCTGCAGCTCTTGGAGGGGTGGGGGAGCAAGGAGGCCAAATAGGTGCCAATTATATAATAGAATTGTATACATACAGTCATATGAAAAAGTTTGGAAATCCCTCTCAGCCTGCATAAGAATTTACTCCTGTTTCAACAAAAAGATAACAGTGGTATGTCTTTCCCAGGAACCAACGATTTTTAGTGAAGCAGTATTCAGTTGTATGAAATTAAATCAAATGTGAAAACTGGCTGTGCAAAAATGTGGGTACCCTTGTAATTTTGCTAATTTGAATGCATGTAACTGCTCAATACTGATTACTGGAAAACACCAAATTGGTTGTCTTAGCTCGTTAAACCTTGAACTCTATAGGCAGGTGTGTCCAATCATGAGAAAAGGTATTTAAGGTTGTCAATTGCAAGTTGTGCTTCTGTTTGACTCTCCTCTGAAGAGTGACAGCATGGGATCCTCAAAGCAACTCTCAAATGATCTGAAAACAAAGATTGTTCAGTATCATGGTTTAAGGGAAGGCTACAAAACGCTATCGCAGAGATTTAAACTGTCAGTTTCAACTGTAAAGAATGTAATCAGGAAATAGAAGGCCACAGGCACAGTTGCTGTAAAACCCAGGTCTGACAGGCCAAGAAAAATACAGGAACGGCATATGCGGAGGATTGTGAGAATGGTTACAGACAACCCAAAGATCACCTCCAAAGACCTGCAAGAACATCTTGCTGCAGATGGGGTATCTGTACAATGGTGTATCTGTGCAAATTGCGCTGAATTGTAGCACAATGTACAAAGAACACCTGTATGGCAGGGTGATGAGAAAGAAGCCCTTTCTGCACTCATGCCACAAACAGTTGCGTGTTGTATGCAAAAGCTCATTTAGACAAGCTACAGTCAGTGCTTTGGACTGGTTAGACAAAAATTTAGTTATTTGGTCAAAACAAAAAGCGCTTTGCATGGTGGAAGAAGAACACCTCATTCCAAGAAAAACACCTGCTACCTACTGTCAAATTTGGTGGAGGTTCCATCATTCTGTGGGGCTAGTTCAGGAACTGGGGCCCTTGTTAAAGAGTGTCTAATGAATTCAACCCAATATCAACATTCTTCAGGATAATGTTCAGGCATCAGTCACAAAGTTGAAGTTACATCGGGGTAGGATATTTCAACAAGACAATGACCCTAAACACACTTTGAAATCTACTAAGACATTTATGCAGAGGGAGAAATACAATATTCCGGAATGGCCGTCACAGTTCCCCTGGCTTGAATATTATGGAAAATCTATGGGGTGATTTGAAGCAGGCTGTCCAAGCTTGGAAGCCAACAAATTTAACTCAACTGAAGAGATTTTGTATAGCCGAATGGTCAAAAAAACCACCAACCAGAATCCAGACACTAATCAAAGGCTATAGGAGGTGTCTAGACCCTGTTACATTTGCAAAAGGAGGCTCAACTAAGTATTGATGTTTTGATTATCTCTGTTGGGGTGTTCAAATTTATGCACCTGTCTAATTTTGTTGTGATGCATATTTTCTGTTAATCCAATAAACTTTGTCACTGCTGAAATACAACTGTTTTCATAAGGCATGCTATATAATCAAAGGAAGTTGCTACTTTGAAAGCTCAGCCAATGATAAAACAAAACTTTAAAGAATTCCCAAACTTTTTCATATGACTGTCTAGTGATAATGTATTTGACTAGATTACTAGTACGGTGTTTAACTTTGTACTTTATAGTATAATATAGTTTAGGGAAATATATTCCAAAGGGAAGTTGTAGGCACTATACTGTATCTATGTTTTGAAAGAGAAATTGTATTCCTGTTACTCATATGACAGCAGTCTTTCTTGCTTTGAAGCATGAATTTAAGATATACACTAGAGCTTGTTTTGTATTTGCAGCAGTGGAGATTTATTGCCCGTTTCTGAATTTGTGATAAGAGTTGAGGAGATAAGAACACTTAGTTTGGATTGGAAAAAACAAAAGCGTTGAGCTTCCAAAATACACCAGTATATTAAAGCTGAAGCTCTAATGTGACAGAAAAAAAGACAACACTGTTAAAATGTGTGTGGAAAATTAAATTATATTATAAAAGATGTTAATTACGTGATTAACTATTGGTTTTTGCAGGAGAAAGATATCTGAAGTGTGTCATTTTCTTCCTCTCACTTGTCTCTATCAGTGTTATTGTGTGTCTAGATAATGACCATATTCCTAAAGATTTTGTGCTGTCTTTTTCTCGTCTCGCTCATATCTACCGTTTGACACATTTTGACTAATTTCCATTTCCCCATATTGTCCCTGTTTTTGTCTGACCTCTACATAACAATGCCTTTACCCATTATTTTTAATTGGTTGTGTTGTAATTATTATGTTAATCCTTGCAGAGAGAACTAGTCTGTGCATCTTTGGAATATTAATAGGAACAAAACACTCATAACTATCACTAAGCAATACAAATTTATATATTTTTAATTAATTCTGCTTTTTTTCCACATTGTGTAGCAGGAAACTTATCAACAGTCAAAATGATGATATTTAATGCTAGCTCAATAACAACACTTGATGCAGAAATTCAATAGCCATTTGGATAATGTTAGAAATTGTAGAAGAAATTAAATTAACATGGGTGTTGAAAAATAATTACTTGCTGAAAAAGAACAAGTTGGGCATCTTTCCATTTAGACGTGTTAGTGGCAAGGCATGCACAGCACATATGGCAGGCTCTGCATAGCATAAGCATCATGCCAAAGGAAAAATAGCATAATTAGCTATTTAAATTATCACATGATGGGACATTGTAAACATCTAAGAAATATGTCTACATAAGGTTTGTGTCATCTGGCATAGACAGGTCATAGGCACAGTGTAAGTAGGACCTGTATAAAGGTCACTTTTAATGACAAGAAAACCTAAAATATTAGGGCTTGATCATGAGGGCTCAATGAATGTGAAAAGGGTTAGTTCCAGTTTCAGACTGGAACACCAAGGGCCCACCAGTAACTCTGATACCAAGGGCCCACCGGCCAGAGACCTAAAACTATTTCTGCTGATTGAGAAAAGCTCAAGTATCCCCATATTTTGGGAGGTTCAATATTAAAATGTAAATGATTAATACAGGCTAAGGGTAAGGCCACACTGGGTGTTTTGGGAAGATTTGGCCGCCTGGCGACTAATCGCCTCGTCTTTGCGGCGACCAATCTCCCCAAACACCTTCCCTCACTCTGCGCTGGCTAAAATGAAAAGACGCTGGCACTTAAACACACGCTGCACTTAGTTTTACGAAGTCGCCCGAAGTTTCCTCTTGAGGCAACATCGGGCGACTTCAGAAAAAGAACTGCCGCGTGTGATTAGCGCCATCTCCCCAAAACGCCCAGTGTGGCCTTACCCTAAAACTGTATGTACTGTTTTTGCCTACTAGATGCCAATTCCCTGAAGTGTGTGGAAAGGATTTCTTCATAGAGATTCACAGTAAGCAGAGTTCTGGACTAATTCTGCATGGGTAGTTGTGCTCTCCTGTGTGTTCTTTTATTGCTAGAAAAAGCACAAAGCAATGCAGTGGATACAGACAGACTGCAGAGGATAGCACAGACAGACAGAGAGACAGTGTGCTGGCTAAACATCTCTCAGCCCATATTATATGGTTGTTGAAGAATCTATAATCTCTTTCTCTTTATTTTACACTGTGCTTCCCCTGCCATCTCTACATAATTAACAGCCACCGTGGATTCTTCTGCTTATCAGTGGCAATAAATTTGACCATAGTCACTTCCCTGAGCACATCACAGTACATTGAAGCTACTCCATGTTTGATCCTTGTGGGGTAAATACATATACAGTCAAGTCCATAAATATTTGGACAGACAACTTTTTTTTCTAATTTTGGTTCTGTACATTTCCTCCTTTTAATGGTCTGCCAGACCTTTACTGCAACGGCTTTCAGTTGCTGTTTGTTTGTGGGCCTTTCTGTCCAAAGTTTTCAACAAGTGAAATGCAACTCAATTGGGTTCAGATCAGGTGACTGACTTGGCCATTCAAGAATATTCCATTTTTTTGCTTTAATAAACTCATGGGTTGCTTTGGCTGTATGTTTTAGGTCATTATGAAACGCCTCCCAATCAATTTGACTGCATTTTGCTGTATTTGAGCAGACAGTATGTCTCTGAACACCTCAGAATTAATTTGGCTGCTTCTGTCCTGTGTCACATCATGGATAAACACTAGTGTCCCAGTGCCACTGGCAGCCATGCACGCCCAAGCCATCACACTGCCTCTGCCGTTTTACAGATGACATGGTATGCTTTGGTTTGAATCCTGAGCTGTTCTATGCCTTCTCCATACTTTCTTCTTGCCATCATTCTGGAAGAGGTTGATCTTTATTTCATCTGTCTAAAGAATGTTTTTCCAGAACTGTGCTGGCTTTTTTAGATGTTTTTGTTAGCAAAGTCCAATCTAGCCTTTCTATTCTTGATACTTATGAGTGGCTTGCACCTTGCAGTGCCGCCTCTGTATTTACTTTCATGCAGTCTTCTCTTTATGGTAGACTTGGATATGGATACACCTACCTCCTGGAGAGTGTTGTTCACTTGTTTGGCTGTTGTGAAGGGGTTTCTCTTCACCATGGAAATGATTCTGTGATCATCCACCACTGTTGTCTTCCGTGGACGTCCAGATCTTTTTGCGTTGCTGAGTTCACCAGTGCTTTCTTTCTTTCTCCGGATGTACCAAACTGTAGATTTTGCCACGCCTAATATTGTAGAAATTTCTCGGATGGTTTTTTTCTGTTTTTGCTGCTTAAGGATGGTTTGTTTCACCTGTATGGAGAACTCCTTTGACCGCATGTCTGTTCACAGCAAAATCTTCCACATATAAACACTCCCCCTCAAATCAACTCCAGGGCTTTTATCTGCGTCATTGATAATGACATAACAAAGGAATTGCCCACATCTGCCCATGAAATTTTTATGCAAACTTTTCGTTCAACCCACTGAATTAAAGCTGAAAGTCTGCAGTTCATCTGCATCTGAGTTGTTTCATTTAAAATTCATTGTGGTAATGTACAGAACCAAAATTAGAAAAAACTGTATTAGCAGGGCACCGACATTCAGCATGCATAATGGACTTCTGCTTATCTCTAGGCCAAAACAATCACAGCAAAGGGAGAAGGAAGTGTTGTATACTGGGATTCTAATTGTCTACCTCACAAGAACCAAACATGGAGTAGCTTCAATGTAACTGTTTAGAGCAAACAATCACAAAAACCATAGATCGCTTTTTCGTGAATAAAACAACAGGCAAAAAGCAGTATTTGTTGCAATCATGTTCAACAAGGGGATTCAAAAGGGCATCAGAGGTGAATTACCCCTTAAATTCTTGATATACAGATCAGATTTTCTCTATTGCTTTTATTTTATACATTGATATTGTTGGTGAGAAGTCTGCTATGACCCATGTGGATGCAAAGGAAAAGGCATAGGTTGTAGAAAAGTTAACTGTACCAATTAGTATTTTCCGTGCTTTATGAACATTCATTTGTGGTGTTTATACAAATGCATAAACATAAGCAGGCTGCATGAGAGCCTGCTAATAAAAGCACTGTTATACTCTACTCATCCTCGACTACCAAAACATAACATCATTCAAGTACTAATTAATGTAATATATCAGCACAAGTCTTTACTAGTGATGGTTCCGATGCCGGCAACTATTTAAACGGAAGCCCATTGACTTTAATGTGCGTCAAATGTCGCCGGTGTCTAAATTGATGATGGCATCAAAATTCACGGTTTGCTAATTTTTCCCCATTTGCCCGTTTTGCGAATTTCGCGGGAAACGAAACGGGACAAATTCGCCCATCACTACTCTTTAACCATTAAGACTGCCATGGCCTAAAATATATACAATATTTTAAACTTATAAGAGTAAAGGATTTATTTGGGAAGTAGAAAGAATAACATGAATAGGCAGTTTCACCGATATCACAAATTTCTAATTTTTTTTCACAGCCAGGAAGCGTGTAATATTTTATTTAGCAATTGTTTACTTCTGAGCCATTGAATGTTCCAATTCCAGACTTCATCTGCTAAAACCAAGTTGTCTGATTGATGAATTATTCACAAACTAATGTGTGATTTATTTTTTAGTGAATGTTTTCTGGTAAGTTGTTTAAATGCCTCATATAATCAGATAACATGGAAGGTGAAGCAGCATCACCCATTCAGCTGCAAAATGCTGATTTTTCAATCAAAGCCAGACTGCAGGAGTCATTTTGAATCTGCATTCTTTTTGTATAGATTTGGACACAATGTTTCAGAGCAAATTGAAGAGAAAGGGACCATGGATATTGGGAGCAGGGCTGGACAAAATGGAGGTACAGTTGTTCTAGCTGTGTCCTCTAGCATGTTTGCCATACACGCCCTAAAGATAGAAGCAATACAAAGGAATGCCTGCATATCAAACTCTAACCCCTATTTGCACTAAAATACAAATAATAATACAAATAAAATACATGCAGTAACCCATAGCTACCAGTAAGATGTCTGCTTTTAAACAAATGACCAATAATGCTATCTGCTCATTGATTGTTATGGGGTACTGCACCTGGACAGACATCGAGGAATACAGTATTTACTAAAGGGCAAAACTTAAAATTCAGAGTATTTATGGCAACAAATGAAAAATTGCCACAATTTCAGCAGTTTCCTAAAATGCATACATACATTTTTGCGAATTAACTTTGCATTGGGAAACATCCACCTCCAGCGAAACTGCACAGATTCGCACATCACTAGCCAAAAGTATTAAGGTAAATTTTAGATAAAGGAAAGTGTACGCTTGTAAATAGTATCTTTCATTATAATCATTAACTTCATTATATCTAATAGTGGGTAGTATAGTGATGGGCGAATTTGAGGCGTTTCGTCTAAAAATTCACCAATTTCCAGCGAAATTCGTGAAACGGTGAAAAATTTATGAAACGGCACCGGTGTCTCGTTTTTTTGATGCCGGCGTCTATTTTTTTGATGCCTGAGAATTTTTGATGCCTGAGAATTTTTGCTGCGGTTTTTGCAAATCAAGGGAATTTGCAGCGTATTAGCCCATCACTAGTGTAGTACAAGAAGATACTGTGGGAATCATATTAAAATTAAAAGCATTAACAAAACAGTCCATAAAGTACAAAAACAACATTAGTGAAAAACAAAAAAACATTAAAGAAAACATCAGTTTAAAACATTAGCTCATGAAAAATCAATGTTATTTCATAAATCTTAAAATAACTGATTTCACTGAATCCTATTAAGGCAATTACTTCAAACAACTTCATACAGCTTGTATCAGCACTAACCTTTTCTATGCAGTCATGCATCGCTGCCCTTTTCTTTCTATTCTTGATTCTACATACTGTGTGCCCTGGTATCTGGGAGATTTGGCATTCCTACCAAAATCCTTATCTGCATACACTATCTTTCAACCTGACATTTCCTTAAGCCCTTAGAAGGTCCTCCTTCCTCCAGAAGAACTAACTCCTAATCATCTACAGTAATGACATCTGAAGACTCCCATTCCTTTTTTTTCCCTTGATCCTTGGTTATATCTTCATTCTTACCCATAATTCCACTAAAGCCTGCTCTAGACACTGCTCCAAGCCACTTTCTGCTTGCTGCACATTCATCTTAGCAGACTTTTCCTTTCCTCCTCCTTTTTCCATTTGAAAACATCCATCTTCTGCAGCTTTCTTTTTCCTTAGTCTCTTTAATTCCTAATTTTCCTCCTCCTCAGTTAGTTCCCCCAAGTATTCTGCTCTGGGAGAGCAAACCTATTTTCAGGGTAGAACCTACCACCTTTCATTCAGCTCCCTTTCCCTGTACTCCAGAGCCTGCTACTTTCTCTGTCTGTAAAGTTGCAGAAACCTTTTATTACCTCACCTTTCTTCTGCCAGAAAAAAAGTTCTTCCTCTACTTTTGGGTAATTTATCTATTATGTCATACTTCCAGGTAGGGATGGGCAATTTTTTTCACCTTGTTTCGCCGATAAAATGACGCCCATAGACTTGTATGGCGTTGTGTATCAAAATAAAAAGACGCGCATCAAAAAAAAATTTTTGGACGCCCATAGACTTTAATAGGCATCGGCGATATTTTACCGGCACCAAATTTTTGATGAAACAGGTTAAATTCGCCCATTCCTACTTCCAGGCTTTCCCTGTGTGTGTGTGTGTCCCAATTCTGAACATAGATTGCACTTGACCTGATCACAATCCCTGATGGCTCCTTGCTCCAAAACCCAAACCCATATTTCAAAAGTTTTCATAATTACAGAGCCTGGTAAGCGGATGGCCTTCTGAGCCAAACCAACACATCTTCTGGAGGGAATCGATTCATTTTAAAAAAAATGACATTGGGACTGTGGCACCTGCACATATTAATGGCACAACCCCTTGTGGTTCATTCTTACTTTCAATTTTGTATTGTCTACAGCAGAAATTGTTGAGGATAATACATGCTGTATAATCCCAAGTTTGTTTTATGCAAACATGGTCTGTTACTTACGCTTAAGCTACAATTGGAAAAACTGAAACTCATAAAACATAAAGCTAGTTAAAACTACATACGAATGTGTAATATTATGGCTTATGTTGTAATGCTGAATTTTTAGCTTTCCCTCAGAATAGCTTTCATTTTTCACACAATTAAAAACAATAACAACACGGTACTTGACATATGAAATGGTTTGAATATTCCTTGAGTGAAATGCAGCATCTGCTAAATTATGCTAATTCCATATTTCAGAAGAACCTTTTGCAATTGTGTACCACATGTCCTCACCACTATCAAGTCAAGGTTCTTGTTTGTGGCTGCAGCGCCAATTAAGGAAACAATGTTTAGCATTCACAGGCTTAAATAATATTTTTGTTACAATATGGGAAAATGAGGAGAAAAAAAGTCTTTCATGCTCGATGTATTTAAAGCAAATAGGAATTCTTGAATAAAAGCTGAAATCATCAGTATGGCAGTCTTTGAAAATGAGCCATTATTTTAGGGCAATGGCACATGTAGCAACTTGGCCGCCTGCGTAAAATGCATTCTTGGTTTGTAAGAATGTAAATTTTGTTGTTTTTTTTGCAAGTAATAAAATGTTAGTTGATGTTAGTGTAAAACTAAGGGGGTTATTTACTAAACTCAAAATGCAGAAATCACGAAAAAATTTTTTTTTTTTAGTTGGACTTTTAAAAAATCACAAATTTTTCATAATTTATTAAACCCCAAGGATACAAAAGTCAGAATCTGAAAATCCGGACTCTCAGACCTTTAGAGGTTGCATATGTCAATGGGAGAAGTCCCAATGATTTTTTTGATGTGTGCTGGATTTCATGAAATCCCTGGAAAAAAAATTTGAAAAAAATCATGGAAATCGGATTAACAATCCGGAAAGATCGTGAAAATCTGATTTTTTTTTTTCCCACAAAGCAAATTTTTGGGAAAATCTAATAATAAATAAGCACAAAAAACCTGAGCGGATTTGATCGGAGTTTGTAACAGAAAATGTTGAGTTAAAATCGGACTTTGATAAATAATCCTCTAAATCTTTTATATTAAGGGAGAGCCAAAGCTTAATAAAGAAATAGGATATAAATGCTGCACGTTATGTTTTGTACTTGGGTTCTGTACTAGTCCAAGGCACCCACAGACCTTGATCTGTCAATATGAATATTCCCCCAAAAGCTCCCCATCATCTTTTTATTACCCATCACATCCTCTGTGCTATTGCCATTTCCCTGAGCTAAGGGAATGACTCACAATATACATATATAAAATATAGAAGTCACAGTACAAGGCCGATTAGTAATTCAGATTATCATTGTATTGCAGCTCAGAAACCAGCACAATTAGCATCATAATTTAATTAACAACCCTGTAGCATCATATTAAATGACAGGCAACCCTAATTTTCTGTTTGATAATTTGCGGCAATCCCTACATTTATATTCTCAACAGTTGCCAGGAGCTCACTGAGCATGTGCATTGTCACTGACACTCCTAACCAAATCCAAGAAGGATCATTACTGCTTTAGAGATACTGAACCTTTAAGTAGTGCAGTTAATTCAGTATATACAGTGAAACTTGGAATTTCTAGCTGCATTTGTTTTTAGGGTTTAATTCTCCTTTAAGAACTAGAAAAAAAGAATAAAGCTTATTAGTAGAAAACTCATAAAGCATTTCTGATTACAGCTATAAGATTCCTTTTTATTTTAATAAATCTATGGGTGCAGTTGACCTGAGACATAATCACAACCATTTTAAGAATATATGAAATGACAGATGAAGCAGCCGTTTTCTTTTGTATGAAAATTTGTTTCAATCTTATAATTAACTGGGTTCTTCTCATATCTAATTTCTAATGTTGATCTACAGAATGTCTGCTTCGTCCCTATATATTTTACAGACACAAACTTAATTTTTCCCTTTTTTTCATCAAACACGCAGGTGAGGCAAACTGGATAATGTGCTTCTGGTGCACATCATAACACAAATCATTTTTACATCTCAGTACAGTTTGCCTCCACAGTGCATTGAGTCACTCGATGAGCCCTAGGACATGGATCATATGTCTTGCCTTAGAACAGATTTTATTGTGTGCAACACCAACACTGTATCAGCGCAGATCATAGGGCTTATTCATACAGTACATCGATGCAATTGATGTTATCATAGTGATCCACACTGTTATTGTCATTCTGAGTCAGTTCACCTGAAGACTGAGCCTGTTTCTGACTGCATGGAGCTGTTGTGAGCAAATGATGTTTTATTCCCTTATTTTCAAAATGATGTTGAAAATAAAAGGGCTGACAATGTATGGTAATGTTTATCCTTTCTAGTAACCAAACCGCAACCAATTAGATTAGTGGTCATTGCTTAATCCAAGTATATTTTCAAATGGAAGACTATAACAGTAATTACTGCTTTATATACTGAAGGACCAGTCTTTAATGACAGATGCATGGTGCGCCACATCATTTTGTAGGAAATGTGAATGAATGCAGCTGGATGTGCCAAATGAATCAAAGTCTGTGTTTCAGATACTGCATTACAGTGACCTCACCAATAATGACTTTCTCCATCTTACCTCTTTTGTCATCCTCAATCTTGCAGCTGTAATGTCTGCCTATCCTATTTATCAATAGAATCAAAATTCTAAGGAAGATGGGGAATATGGAATAAAAATGGCAATTAACAAACAGCCCAAATAAGTACAGCAGATTTTTTGCAGGCAACTAATCTCCCTGTGTCGGGGCATTTCACTTTGTCGAAAAATTTGAAAATTTCCAGCAAAATTTGTGTAACGGTGAAAAATTCACGAAATGGCGCCAGCGTCTCGTTTTTGATGCTGGCATCAATTTTTTTTATGCCAGTAAATATCGGCAAAAATGGACGTCCAAAAAAAAAAAAAAGGACACCGGCCGGCGTAAAAAAACGGATGCCATGGTCAAAAACGAGACGCCAGAGCCGTTTTGCTAATTTTTTCGCCGTTTCTTGAATTTCGCTGGAAATTAGCGAATTTTGTGAAACGCCCCAAATTCGCCCATCACTAGTTATAAGAGGGTGCACAAAATCTTCTTCTTGTCAGTTGTGTTAGAGATTTTAAAAATAGTTAAAGGAGATGGTAATACATTGGGGGTGTTAATATGTTAGACATTACCTCAGTGTTTTACATTTCTCATATTTTTTTAAAACAGGAGCAGAAAAGGAAAAAAAAAAGTTAATCGGACCACAAATCTTTCTTACCTTACCATCATCTATATTTTGCGAGGCTCTTTTAATGCTTCTTCACACCTCATTGCACTCCTACATAAAGCCTAGAAAGCTGCAAGGGAGACTTGGGAAATTCAGAAAAAAATAGTTAGACCATGCTAGGTAAAAGAGATCCATGGTTCAGTGCAATTTCTTTTCAAACAGGAGCACTACTATGGAAAAATTTTTACTTTAAAGGGGTAGTTCACCTTTAGTATGTTATAAATTGGCTAGTATGTTTTTTTTTTTTATAATTATTTGCCATTTTCTTCTAACTTTCCAGCTTCCAGATGGTGGTCACTAACCCCATATAAAAACAAATGGTCTGTAAGGCTACAAATGTATTGTTATTAGGGATGGGCGAATTTGACCCGTTTTGTTTCGCCAAAAATGTCGCAGACGCCCATTAAAGTCTATGGTCGTCAAAAAAAATTGTCGTGTGGTGAAATATTTTTTTGACGCACGTCTTTTTTTTATTTTTGATGAACAACTGCATATAAGTCTATGGGCGTCATTTTTGTGGCGACAAAATTCGCCCATCCATAATTGTTACTGCTACTTTTTATTGTAAGGCTACAAATGTATTGTTATTAGGGATGGGCGAATTTGACCCGTTTTGTTTCGACAAAAATTCCCGCCGATGAAATGTTGCCGACGCCCATTAAAGTCTATGGGCGTCAAAAAAATTGTGTGTCGAAATTTTTTTGACGCACGGCTTTTTTTTGTTTTTTTTGACGCACCACTCTATATAAGTTTATGGGCGACAAAATTCGCCCATCCATAATTGTTATTGCTACTCTTCTTAATATCCAGGCCCTCCCCTATTCATAATCCAGTCTCTCATTCAAATCAGTGAATTGTTGCTAGGGTAATTTGGACCCCAGCAATCATTAATTGCTTTCATTAATTAATTGGTTGCTATTGAGAACTTCTCTTGTGCAATTTAGTTCCTAAATCAGCCCCATAGCAGGAAAATGACAGGAAAAATTAACTTGAATTCAGGATTTGAGATTTGTGAAATACAGCTGCATGGGGTCATTTAATCCTTAGCTGTTGTCCAGTGTCTGGTGACCTTGCTGTTAATAAAACTACACTTCTCTTACATATCTATATCGAAAATGTCTTTTGGGGCTCAGCCTTTGGACTTCTTGCAATACCTTAGAAGCTTTGAGAGTGTGGTGTGTACCTTTTCTACAAATGAGCTACTTATTACTGTGTCACCAGTCATAGAGATGATTGTCCTCTGTCGTTGACTGTAATTCAGACAGACAGCCAATCACAGAAAAGTTAACCAGGTTTCCTATCAGGTCACAAATGAGCTGATGGGCAGGCTCTGTTTAGCTGTCCAAAAGAGCTTTTTCTTTTTGGAGAGAAAATTGAGGGCTTTGGCTGACCACTATTTTTCCCAGGTCATGGGTTACTCTATTAAGAAGGCAAACAGCATGACAATAACTTATTTTACATACCAACTGATGTATTCAGTAGTGTTTCAGTTAGAAAATGTGTCCTGCATTAAATGATTTTGGCGTCTAATAAACTGCTATTCATTGCACATTGTTTTATAATCCAACCAATCAGATGTTGGTTTAATATTACTCATGCATAACCCCAATATATTTGGAAATTAAAAGCAGTCTCTATTTTCTATACAGAGGAAACCTTTTATTTTTATTGATGGGTGCACATGGTGAGGCTTTTGGAAAGTAGGAAATAATTCTTTGTGCACATGATGCCAGTTGAAGGCAAGCCGTATTGAAATCCCAACCATTCGCTCTCGATTGTAGCTGCATATCAATTATCTTGAAGCTGCAGATAATATATAACTTTTATACCCTTCTCGCACTATAAATGTAAATGTATCTTATCTATTAATTGAAACATTGTTTTCACACGTTTTCTGCAACGGGAAATTATTTTAAAAGAGGAGCATGACTTTAAGATCTCATCTTTTCATTACTGAATGAGAGATTTTGATCAAGACGAAGTAAACCTATTTTCCTGTCAGGCAGTTATTGCCGAACTTTTTCTCATGAGCAGCAAGTAAAACTTTAAGTGCCGCCTGCATACCTGCACTTTTCCTCCAGTCTTTCATTTAACTTGATTGCTCCATTAATTTCACTTTAATGTCAGTATTATGGACTGGCTATATATACTTTATAAACTTCATGTTTCCCATGCCTGACTACACATCTCATGACTTGTTGAGACTCAGTATTCAGGCCCCCTTCTCCCCTGTGACTCCCTGCCCAATACAGGTATGGCACCTGTTATCCTGAATGTTAGGACCTGTGGTTTTCCAGGTCTTCTAAAAAAAAAACATTTAAATTTTGAGTGAAACCCAATAGTGTTGTTTTGCCCTTTGGTTAGGATTAATTATATCTTATTTGGGATAAAGTACAATACACTGTTTTATTATTAAAGAGAAAAGGGAAATCCTTTTTTTTTTTTTTTTAAATAATTATTTGGTTAAAATGGAGTAAATTGGAGGTTTCTGGATAATAAATCCTATACTTGTAATACACACTGACACAAAATAATTTAGGTGGAAAGCCACTGTTACAACAAGAGTAAACATATGCATTATTAACCTCCCAAAATGTTTTGAACTTAAAATATAAAAATAATTCTGTACATAAGCCATTGCGAGCTTCATATATAGCTACATAACATAATGACCTGAAGCTAGGCCCCAGCCACCTAATCTTCCCAACACACCCATTCACTAGCCCCAGGACTATCTAACCCACTTGACCTACGCTTCACATCTTTCTCTCTGCCCCTTTCTATCTACCCCTTAAGGCAACCCAACCACACCCACAGCTGAAAGAAGGCATCCTGCCTAACACTAGGCAGAAATGAACGTAAGCGAAAGTTCGCAATGAAATGTTTGCGCTGACAAATTTATGCTAGCGAAACTTCCCAAACGTTCAACTGCCAAGATGCAACTTTGTAGTTAATTAGTGTTAGCGAATTAGTGCCTGATGAATGGTGCAAAAATTCGCCCTTTAGTGAATTTGCCCCAAAAGGAGCTTGTATCCTGTCTCTTGCCTTGACCACTAGAAGTTTCAACCCTCTTTGCTTGTTTGTTACAAACCTTATTTGATCCAACCTCCAGCTTGATGTTGACCTTGGCTAGTCCTTTGTAAGATATTCTCCTGGTCTTGATGGGAATCTGTCAGTAAATCTAATCCAAGGTGAAGCAACTTACAATATGCAATTTACAATATGTAACAAGCACTCACCCTGGTGGTTTAGTGGGCTGATGGGATGCCCGCCACGTGCCGCTTCCTCTTCCAAATGCCAATGATTCACTAGGGCGCGCACTTCCGGGTTTTATGTACTGGGCGCATGACGTCATCACTCAGGATGGCGCGACTATCTACCTGCCTGATTATCCTTGAATGCTGCCTTTACCTACCCCGGCCTGATTGACCTTGCTTGAACTCTGCCTGAATCGACCACTACCTGTCTGACCCTGCTTTAACTATGCCTGTACCGACCCCGGCCTGCCTGATTACGCTTTTCGTCTATTCCCTGAACTGTTGCCTTCCATCCAAAGTTTCTGTAACGAATGTGCCCCTTTGCCTGTCCAGAACTCTTGCTTGGCTCTTTTCTTATTAAGACCTGGCGGCATCTGAGTAGCTGAGGGCCAAAGGCGGCTGCTATAGGCAGAAGCAGAACTGTGACCAGGGAGCTTAGCATCTGTTCTGGGTTTAGGGAGCTGATCATGACACTATCTGTAATCCTGGTGGCACCCAAGCACTGGAAGACCCAACCATTAGCCAGAGGCAGTGGCATAACTATAGAGTAAGCAGATTATGACATTTGCGTGACTTTCGGCACATGCGCAGTTGTTCGTGACCGGAAGATTACTCCAACTGCACATGCGCCAAAATTCCAATGAGGGGAATGAGGGAGGGGGGTCTAGGTAGGGTTGGGGGGCAGGGGATTTTTAAGGTTTGGGTTGAATTCTCCTTTAAATTGTTGCACACTCTCCCAGCGCAAGCATGGGTATGGGGGTTATGACAAGGGAGGGGGTTGTAGGTGGGAGCAGTGCGAACTGGGCTTCCCCGAAGATTTTTTTTGACTGGGGGGGCATGGCGCTTTGTTGTTACACCACTGTCCAGAGGTAGCTGCAATTGTTAGATATCACTTAGACTTTGACTTTGCAGCAATATAAACTATAGTAGATAATGCATATTTTAGTTTAATAGTTTAAATATAAGCTTCCACAATATATATATATATATATATATATGTATTTCAAATTTATTCTAAGCAAAAAAATATGAGAGATTTGGCAGTTTTTTTACAGAAATAGTTCCTATGAGATATATATGAAAATTAAGACCAATTTTTTTTCTTGATATGCAAAATATGAATTGTTGAAATTATTATTTGAGATTTGTTGTTATTGTTATCCTTGTTATATAAGCCAACAGCCGTGCAGTGCTTCTGCAAATAGACAGCATGCACATATGTTATATTTTTAATTAGATGTCTCAGATGAACATAACCAAATCCTAATATATTGTTTCTGCCATTTTGTCTCGTAAAGGATTTCTGTTTTATAATTTCCTGTTGCGTTATGCTAGAAAAAAAAAACACAAATTCATTTTTAACCAGATTAAGCTTATATTATTCATTATGTATATCTTCTTTGAATAATTAATTAATTGTGACCAAACTTGGAAGAATATCTGGCAATTACATGTTAATGGAGCTCTCTGTTTTGTAGATAAGATTAATAAGTAATAAGCTAAGCACTAATAATAAGAAGTAATGAGCTTAGCAACTTTGTATTTGATTTTTGAATAATTCTAAACTATTATAATTACCACATTTTTTTTTCCTATAAAAATATTTGCCACAATCAATTGAACATAACAAAGAATGGTATAAAAATAATAAATCTAACTTGTGAAATGTTATAGTGTTGTCAACTGTAAAACACATCAAGATATACTTAGGGCTTTCAAAAAGCTTGTTTTGGTAAATGTTGTATATATTTATATATGTATTAAATCCCTACATATATACAATTTTCTGCAATCAATAAATTCGAATAAACTAACCACCATCCAATATTCACAGATGCCTAATAAAATTAGAATACCTTACCAAGCAGAGTCTTTTTGAAAGAGTAAAGTAGTACCTGACAATTACCCCTATTCAAGGGGATTGAGATTTCTAAATATAACTGTTTTTTGGGTAACAGGGTGCTTACCAGTACCTTGTACTGTACAGATCTTACCCAGGTTGGTGTTAGGACAGTTAAAACCCCTACAAAACAAGTAGGCACATGCTTCAGTTGACCACTCAGGTGGGGTCTCGCTTAACGGTTGGAGTAAGGGTTAATCACACCACACACAGAAATTAATCTTTCAATAACTTGGGCACCAATGGTTCTTTAAAAACAGACTAAGTTTTTATTAGTGGATATTACACAAACTTCTCTTTGGTCTGTGCTGATTCATGTGGTACAACATCTAATCAATAAATGCTTCAAATATATTCTCAAACAGTTGTTACTCATACAATCGCATCGGTAGCATTCACAACACCCAAAGGTAGTATTGCCAGTGGTGTATTACTCCAGGAACCTCTCTGACCAATGACCACTTGAGTTCTTATTTTGGCACAACTGGCACCACAGGGTACTTACCCTTACTACCCTTTTTGTTGGAGCATCTGACTGTTCTACCCAGATCATACCTTTCTCTCCTAGAATTAACTATTACAAATTTAATCATCTACTTTTCCTTCTGGAACCTAACTCTTTTCTAGGCCCTCTCTAGCAAACCACATCTCCTCCAGCAAGTTAAGGTGACCAAGCACACATGTGCTTCTTTTTTATAGTCTAGGAAGGGCCTGCCCACATAATGCCAGGGAAGCTGCTCCCCCTCCAACTTACTCTAATATAGGCCTAAATCTAGCTAGCCAAAACCTTCCTGAAAAACTGAAACAGAATTAAAAAACATCCCCTACCCTCCTACATAAAAATGCATTAATTAACTGGTTGTGGTAAAGGGGAGGTATGTATTTGTGTACATGTGTAGTAGGGTAAAGTTTTGCTCCCCATAAATTTTAAGCCAGCTAAGAGAGAGTCCTATTTCACAGTTGGGGAGGGGGCATTAGCCTTTCCAGGTCAAAGGTTTCACTTGCAGTTCTGTAGTTGGCCAGGATTGCCAGGGTCAAGGGAACCATTTGTACAGTTTCTTTGGACCCCACTTTCTGTTTTTGGTTCAATAAGAGCCTGAGGTGGGGGTAGGCCTCAGTAGGAGAAGTCAGTGTCAGGAAAGATTTGTAATAGCTAAGTCTTGGGGGCATAGTTATTATGCCGTGTAAAATGAAATTCACCAAAACAAATATGTAAAAAGCTGTGTAAAATAAATGCCGAATTATTCAAGGTGTGTGTAATTTTATTACACCGCAGAGCTTGGCGATATGTGGTGTATAATGCCCCTATTTTTCACACAGCATAATAAACATGCCCCTTGGAGTGAAAGGCGGGATTAGGGTAGTTGGTTCAGCAGCCAGAGCCTCCTCCAAGGGTCTGTACCCAGAAATTTCCCGCAAATAAACAGTTATCATTTTGTTGCAGGACCCACTGGCACCCATGTTATTTGTGGTATCAAGGTCTATGTGTGTAAATTAATATGTTTAACCCATCCTCAAAAAATACAAGAGTCCCATATAACATGTGCTCTACTGGGAGTTAAAACTGGCCCAGTCCAAGTTAGGTAAGAATAAGGAAGGTACAAGAAATTAGACCGTCTGCAAATCAGTGTTACATATGTAATGGTATGTATAGACTAGATTCGAAATTATTTAGCACAGAAATAAATGGTCTTATGGGCAAAGCAGGCTTAAACATTTACAAAACAACACCTAGGAATTTGCCTGATTTTCTCACATCAACATCAAAAAAACACATGACAACAACCAAAAACATCAAACTAATTGTCATGTGTGTGTTTTTCATTGTCATTTCTTCTTTTTTTCTTCTTATTTATTATTTTCTGTTATCTGTGATGCTTGGGTCCTTGGGTTTCCTGGATAAGGGATGCCTTAAGGCTATTAAAGCATTTAAAAAAAAATACGATTATTTTGCCATCAGCATGTAGCTAGCTTAATTATCAACAAGAACAAAACATCATCTTCTTATTAGAGAGAAAAAAGAAATCAATCAAAATGTAAGAATTGTTTGTTTAAATATCTTTTAAGTTTCTGTTTCCTTTCATCTCTATTGCAGCAGAGGACGTTCATATTATCTGTAATATGAAAGAGTTGCAAGAAAGAATAAATAATAAATACAAAAAGGGGGGGGGAAGAAGCACTTTGTGTTCAAAGAAAAAACTGATCTGTATGATCATGCTGTATCTGTTTTGTCTTTTTGTATAGCAAACTTTTCCAAGATATTTGTGTAAAAACATTTATTGTTGATATTCTTGTTTTTACTATAGGTACTATGGGACAAATGCTTTATTCAAAAATAACAATTCTGTAGGTGAGTACTGATCTTTTTGCTCTATTACATTATGACATGAATCATTCTTGTAACTCCATTCAGAGTAATCTGTGTGGGTGCCTCAGGAGGAAACTTCGGGTGACTTCAGAAAACCAAAGTGATTTTGGTTCACAAATTCACATTCTTGCCGGCAGGAAGGCATTTCGGGGAGATTAGTCGCCGGAAGAAGAGGAGATTTGTCACTGGTTGGGCGACTAATCTCCCCAGAATCTTAGCATGTGCCACCACCCTTAATGGGAGCCCAGCTCATGTCCTGATACTTTATTCCTTGCCCAATCTATGAGACTGAAGAAAAGGCACAATTGGATTGGTTTATATTTAACCAGAATACTCAAAACTACTACAAAATGCCCAGATAGCAGTCATACAATTTTTTTCTAATGTTCTTCAGTGACATTGTATGTATCATTCACAATCCCAAGTGCCACACAGGTTTTGTTTGTTTGTTTTGCTTGCCTTGATGCATCTTGTGACAAACAATAGCTACAACAACACGTTTTACCTGTTACTTTTTTTTTTACTCACTTGACCCCGGTCTTTTAACATTTTGAAAACGGTTTTGCAATATTATCATGTTATTGGATAAAACAAGAATAAATGATTAATGCGTGCCAGTCTGTCACAGCTAGACAGCAGCTTTTTACCTACCGAACTGCAGATGCTTAAAATGGAAACCAGTCTCACACTGCGGCTTCACAATGGTGAACAAAAAGCTGAGCTCAATCAAACTCAGGAAGCCAGTCTAGTGTTCCTGCTGGGTAAGATATACATTCATCTTCAGTAACTACACTTCCATACTGCAAAATGAACAGTTCAAACTGGTCTTCAAAGTCAGAGTTCTAAACCTCCCTCTTGCGCATACAGTAAAAAAAAAAAGTGGGTATAATAGATAAAGGAAAATAATGATATTGTGAATATACAATGAATAATGAATTATTGTATTTCATCTGCTTTAAAGAAACCGTTCAGTGTAAAAATAAAAAGTGGGCAAAATAAAAAAAAATGTTTCTAATATAGTTAAAATTCTATAAAAGCTGGAGTGACTGGATGTCTAACAGAACAGAACCCACCTTCCTGCCTTTCAGCTCTCTAACTCTGAGTTAGTCAGCAACTTGATGGGGGGGGCACAACTGTTCAGTGAGTTTGCAATTGATTCTTGGCATTCAGATTCAAAAGCAAACAGTTATGACCCATGCCCCCCCCTCTAAAGTCACTGATTGGTTACTGCCTGGTAACCAATCAATGGACCCCAAGAGAGATGTAAAGCAGGAAGTAGTGGTCTGTTCTGTTATGTTAGACAGTCAGTCACTCCAGCCTTTAAACATAACATTTTTGGCTAGCTAACTATATTAGAAATTTTTTGTATTTTTGCACAACCCTGTTTTGATATTTATACTGAACAATTCCTTTAAGTGAACTTTTAGTATTGCACAAAAAATTATTAAAATAATGATTTTACTTTACCTGTGATATATTCTTCTCATTATTTCCAAACTCACTCCCATGCATTATTTAGAGACAATTTGACAGATTTATGACATTTTTGATTTTTTTTTCCTTGAAAACTCTATTCATTCTGCAGATGCATTATTGATACAATGGTACACTTTAGAATTCCTAAAAAAACTCTGAAGGACAGATTCCTCACCACTGAATCATTGCATAAAACAAATAATTTTACATTTATTTTGACCAATGTTTCAGGGTATCGACAAATGTTAGTAACTTTGGTAAGATTAACAGCAAATCCCCATTTTTTAAGAGCCGTGAAGAGTCACGAATATGCACTAGATCTTCAGAACCCTGTTATACCCTCAATCATGTTAATCGCCTACAGTAGTGAGGTCCATGAACATTAACTGCTTCCCAATTGCTGGCAGATAGCTCAACTGGGGAGGCAGAGGGCACATGTTGCTTCTTACACTTGCACTTTCAGTATATAGAATGCAGAGTTACATAACAACAACTAGAAACTTGGCTCATGGGGGGGGGGGTTTTATGTAATAAAAGGCACTGTTAGTCCAAGTACTGTAACCCATACTAACCAATCAGCAAGTAAAATGTACTGGTAACCCATAGGAAAGCAAACATCTTATTGATTGCTGTGGGTTATAACTATTGGGCAAATGTAGTGTCTTTTATAACATATGGGGGTTTGTCTTATTTATAACCACATAGTTTTAGGCGATGAAACCATGACAATCTTATGCAGCTTATTAAGACTTACTAAGCATCCTCCACCTGCAGTTAGGAATAGAAAGTTTTGCTGAACTATACACCTACACTAGTTTATTACTTAATGAAAATTGTGATACGATGCAAGTGTAACCTTCAAGGTTAAAACTGATAAGACAAGGTCCCTTGTTAATTGCATGTTATTAATTTCTTTTCTTTTGGTAAGCTCTATAAAAATTAATTTACTGGCAAGATTTGGAAATAGTTTTTAGGGGGTCTCTAAGGTGTTTTATTATGGGGTCTAGTTATTAAAGGTCAAGTTTCTCTGGTCGAGTTTTTTAGAGGAAAAAAAATGAAATTTAAGAGATTTCTTATGCCCCAAAGCAGCAAAAATTATAAATCTAAAAATATTACATTTAAAACCTGTCGAATTCATGTATATGTCAATGGCAGACATGATGCTGGCTTTTTCTCGAAAACTCAAGTTTGTCGCACGTCAATTCGAAAAAGTCATGATTTGAATTGTTGCACGATTTTGATACACAAATTGATTTAGTGTTCAATTTTGTGGCAGATTTATTTTGCTGCACATTTTTTGAGCGGAATTGTTTGAAAATTAGCCAAATTCATGGATAGGAGTTAGGTCAAATTTGTTTTTTATTCAAAAATGGGAAAAAGTTGTGTTGGGGTTATCTGTATCTGATGAGTGATGGGTAATACCTCTGCAGTGAGCAACAACGATTTGGTTACCACCATTAATGTGTATATGATCTTAAAAGTGCTTTTGAAACTTGGGTGTGGTTTAAAACAAGGAGTGGTCAACACTGTTTCCATTATCGGCCTTCCACCACATAGACCACCAAAAATCCAGCCCTTGGTACCACAACTGTTGGACAGCACTGTTTAAGTCATGCCAAATGTGTTCAGTTCAAGGGAGCCTCTAACAAAAGCACCATGTTCACCAAGTACAGTCTAATGCTGGAATTTGAGTAAAAGCAGAGTGTGTTTCAAAGACAGATCCCTTGTAATCACACACCACACCCTACACAAGTATGGTATTGGTTGCTATTTCCTTTGAAACCACTCATTAATTTTGTTCATAAGGCAGTAAATAAATAATTCTCAATTAATTTTGAGTGTTGCCATGAGAGTGACATTTGCTGGCAATTCTCACTGTGGGTACCCTGGAACTACAGCCTGGGTCAAAGGTGGCATTAGTTCCAGTGCTCCCACAGCCACCATGCGTCAGTAGGCACAACTGCTCTCAGCTCGGAACAGGAGGCAGGAGAAAGGCAGCAGAACTGAGCATATTTATATAGAAGTGCCTGTTAATGCAAGTACCTTTATTAAAGGAAAGCAACAGATTATATTAAATTAAGTGGCATATTAAAGAATCATACTAAACTGGTATATATATTTAAGTAAATCTTTCCCTTTTACATCTCTTGCCTTGAAGTACCATTTCGTGATGGTCTGTGTGCTGCCTCAGATCACCTGACCAGAAATACTGCAGCTCTAACTGTAACAGGAAGAAGTGTGGAAGCAAAAGACAAAACTCTGTTTGTTAATTGGCTCATGTGAACTAACATGTATGGTTGTTTGTTTTGTTTGTGTGCACCGTGAATCCTAGGATCCCAGGGTGCTGCCCCTATTTTTTAAAATGGCAATTTTCTATGATTACCCAAATGGCACATACAACTAAAAAAGTATATTATTATGAAAGAGAGACCTACATTATTTGGGGGGGTATAGTTTTCCTTTAAATGTGTTTTTTTTTTTTTTTTTATTGCGACTGGCTTCTGTGTATAGGTAAGTGACCCTACTAAGTTTGAAATGATGCAGTAACCAATAGTAACCAAAAGGATAATCTCCTTTAACAGGTGACCAGTAATTGTTGATGGTTAGTTGCTATAGATGGCAGTAGCAAACTTTGCAACTTTTATTGCATTTCCCTTTGACTGTGTAATACTATAACTTTGTTAAATGCAAGTTTTTGTTTGGTTTTAGTTTTAGCTTGACATTTATTAGACCCCATATATATTTTACAAATGATGCTTGTGATTATTTTAGAATAATATGAGCTAAGTAACATAATGACTAGGGGGCAATGGCCTGTTAATAATAACTATGTGTCCGAGAGCAGTTTTAAGCATGGAAAAAGCTTCTCATTTAACATATGTAAAGGAAGGTCGACATAATTACTGTAGATAAAGGTTCTAGTGAGTAGGTGGGCTGAAAAACCATTAAAAATGTACGCCTTAGAGGGGATTATAATAATGTGAGGAAGATTTCACAACGACAGGACTGAAGGTCAGCTTTATCTGATACATCAAAATGCTAAAGACCAGCAGGGGGCTGTCACTTTATAATGTCAGAAAGAACAATCAGTGATTTGAATTTTCCCATCTAAGTTATTTAAAAAGTCCATTTTAATATATGCATGCACAGTTTCTGTGACTATTGCTAGATCATTTCCATTTGAACAGCATAATATACAGATAAAACATGCTGTTCTTGGTGCATATTTGACACATGACCTCATGTTTTTTTCCTCTGTGAAATGCATGGTGAACTATGTCACCAAAGCTTCTACTTCTACAGACTATCACTAGGCACATGGCACAAGTGAGCAATGATGACCCTATATTTTGGGGGTTATTTATTAAATTCCAACCAAAATCTTTGGAAAAGTAGTTTTTTACTATAAAATCTGAATTTTTAGTGGGAAAAAACCCTCAAATATTCCAAGATTTATTATACCCTAAGGGTGGAATAAATCTGAATCCGAAAATCCGACATCTGACTTGCTGAGGTCGTATATAAGTCAATGGGAGAGATCCCTATCCTATTTGAAAGTTTCTATGCTCTGCGCTGACAATAAGGCCAAAAATCTGACAAATTTGGACTTTTCTGGAAAAAATCTGAAAAATTTGGGATTTTAAGGAAGAGTGATTTGGAAAAAAACTCAGAAAAAAATCATACGATTTGATTTTTCACTTGATTTTATAGAGTTTTTTTCCTGAGCCGATTTAAATTTTGCTTTTTTAATTGTAAATAAGGTCCAATCGTGGATTTTAGTTTTTTTATTTAAATTTTGATTTTGATAAATAAGGTCCTTTGTGTTGGAATCACATATTGATCAAGTTACATAGTAAATGAAAAGTTATATGTCTATCATATTCAACCTACTGAAGTGAAACCTGGCAATTGGTTGATCTAGAGAAAGGTTAAAAGAAACTGCCCAATCTGTTTTCACCCACAACTGGTGTTCCTATTTCTCAAGGCCTTTTACATTTGTTCTTTTATATCCTCCTGGTAAATATTTTACAAACATGTTATCCTTCCATGTAACTTTGTTGTGCAGTTCTCCTTTGGTGACTACATTAAACTTTTTTTATATTTAATGAAGCTAAACTTAGAGCACAATATGGTAGATCATAATGTTCATAGCTATATTTAGCCAGTAAGTTTAATCCGCTTATTTGAATCTGTCAGTTTGATATCAACACCATTAATGTGTGATTAAAACAAAGATTTTTTCAAGTTTACTTTGTTATAAAAGTTGGTCAACCCTCAGTACCTGCGAATTAGGATAAATATGTCAATAATGGTTTTGAAAGAAGAAAAAAATAAATAAATTAGAAAAAATAATTATATATATATATATATATATATATATTCACACACACAGGTGCACAAAAATTCATATCTATAAAGCTAAAAAAACCTCCGCACACATAGGTCTTGATAAGTGAAAAAAAGCTGGTAGATTTATTTCAACGTTTTGGCTTACAAACTCAAGCCGTCATCAGGAAGGGCAGAGCCTAAAGTGAACATGAACTTATATATACACACACAGGATTCAAAAATGGCGCCAAAACCATGCCAGTGACATCACAAAAAGTGGGTGTGGTTATAGTATTGAGTGCATCAGTGATCGTCGTGTGCGTTTATATCAGTGGTAGTGTCATAGGAGTGCACCTATCGCGTATAGGCGAACACTACAGTGACTCTCAATGCTAATTAAACACCCAGTATCAAATTACGTGATTGTTATGACAGGGAAAAACATACCCTGTGAGTGAAATAAATAAAAACAATCAAAGGATCTCCTTATGACCTTATAGTAAGGTCAGGAAGTATCCCTGTCACCTACCTCCGTGGTGGGGGCTGACAGCCAAATTGCCTTTGCCCTGTGTCGCCTCCAATGCAGGTACGGAGGAAACGTACTAAATGCAGGACCTGTTACCTGTTTCCAACATCGTTAAGCCTTTCAAGTTGCCTTGTGTGATCTGTGCCAATTGTTGTACCATACATGTTACATTCCCGCACTATACTGACCTTTGCAGCATACTACAGCACAAGCGAGACTTCCTCGTGACTATTAAAGGTCGCAACCAATCAGGGTCAGTACGGACCCAACTTTTGCCAGAATGTCAGACCGTTCCCACCGCTCAGCAATAGGAGAGACCTCCACTCTTTCGGCACTCTGACCTCTACGGTGTTCACTGTGTGCGCTATGAGTGCACCATTGTCACATTAAAATCTAGTGCTGAAAAGACCAATGTATAGGCTCTGCTGGAAGGGGGCGGAGAATTCAGGACCTCCGGTCTGATGGACAGCACTAAAGGCAAATAGGCTTTAACTGTTCCCAGGCTTACATCATTGTATTGTATGTATTTATATATTTATTTATATTATTTTACATAGGTGCACTCCTATGACACTACCACTGATATAATGCACACGATTGGCTCAGCTCCATGACACTATCACTGATGCACTCAATACTATAACCACACCCACTTTTTGTGATGTCACTGGCATGGTTTTGGCACCATTTTTGAATCCTGTGTGTGTATATATAACTTCATGTTCACTTTAGGCTCTGCCCTTCCTGATGACGGCTTGAGTTTGTAAGCCAAAACGTTGAAATATGTCTACCAGCTTTTTTTCACTTATCCAGACCTATGTGTGCGGAAGTTTTTTTGCACTGGCCCAACAATGCAAATAGGCACAGAGCAAAGTTTCCTCTGGGATGTTGCTGGGATTGAAACTACAACCAGTTGCATTATGATTCACCTTACCATTAGGCTAAGGGTGTCCTCTGGTTCCTGGATTGCTTGATTTTGATGGCTATGATTTTGTTGACCATGATTTTGGCTATGATTTTCACAAACATATATTATTCTTTATTATACTTATTATCTACTGCTGCACTGTATTTAAGTAGACGTTTATCATAACTAAAAATAACCTTGTAGGTTATAAAGAATAATAGATGGTGTATATGGTGCTGGTTTCACTTTGGGCTAAAAATGTATATTATCTTTAAAAAAAAATGGCCCCTTTATTGGAGCAGCCCATAAACCTGCTATGGTCCTTGTGTGTGTTTCAAATGAGGGATGTGTATGTTCTAACGGTCCCTGCCAGAAGCATGTTAGGAGAGGTAGACAATCGCACAAGACACAAGCAAAGATGGGCTTCAGTTCCCTATCAGGTCAGCATAGCTACTGATTTGTTCCTATTTTATAGTGCAGTGCCACCCGCTCCCCTGTACAGCCTGGGAAAGGAGGCACTTTCATTTGAAGCAACATAGGTGGTTCTTCACAGTGAGGGCAGAGAGATGGTGGAATGCACTGGTGATGTTGTGATGGCTGATTCTGTTAATGCCTTTAAGAGTGACTTGGATGATTTCTTGGACAGACTAGTATCACAATAGCCTTTGATATTATAACTCTATAGTTAGTATAGATATGGGTATATAGAATTTATGTGAAAGCATGGACTGTATTCAACCTGATTTAAACCATGTAACTATGTAAGTGGAACAGAAGAGCAGGACTTGTAGAGTATTTGCTGAAATTTACAATAAATCAGCCCAAAACACTACTTTTTTAAACACTATATAAAACTTCTATATTTAGAAGAGTATTATGCACTGGCACAATCTTGCTTTTTACACAAGATATCCCCTTTAAACACTAGATATTAATTATCTGATAGCTCCCTGGAAAACATTCCCATACAGTCCCAGATCTAACACCTTGCCTATCATATAGAAATTGTTAAGTCACTTTATGAGGGGCACATACAGCATTGCACTCAATTCCTTGAAATATTTTTTTTAACATCTTCTCTACAAACAAAGTTGTATAATATATAATATATCTATTAAAGCAGATGAAATGGAATTATCAATAGTGTTATTTGCAAGACAAGTAGAACCTTCATTTGATTAGTGCAAAAAATATAATATGTTTAATACTCTGCTCTTTGACATTTGGATAATGCATCAGGAAGGCACTGAAATGACGATCAGTATAAGTAGATAAATGGCTGTGCTTGAGCAGAAATGACAAGGCAATCAAATTCTAAATTGCCTTTAATAAGTGTGCTACAGTCACAATGCTGCAAGAGCTGGGATGAGAATGCCTAGAATATGTGCGCATTGTTTGTTTTAAATGGTCAGATGAACATTGCAAATTACAAGTTCTTGGTGGAAGGCTCTGAAAACAATATTCATTTATCACACTTGTCGGAATAGAAAAGTTTAGCGCTAAAATACTTGAAAAAAAACCATTGGAATCACATCATGTAGAATTCAGTATTCGTATACATTACAACTGATGATTAAACAAATAAAACAGCAGTATCACAAAGTGATATTGAATTGCTTAATCCTAAGGGTATAGCATCCAGTGTGGGTTAAAGCTACCGTTATCTGCACTATAGTTGGGCAAAGTAATAACCCAGGCACTTTATCGCCGGTCATACACAGACAAGCAGAATAAAAAAGTGATTCATAAAGGTAAATACAGGTATGGACCTGTTAACCAAAATGCTTGGTACCTTGGGTTTACCAGATAAGGGGTCTTTCCAGATAAGGCGCCTTTACGTAATTTGCATCTCTATCCACCATAAGTCTACTAAAAATAATTTAAATATAGCCTCCAATAAGGATCAATTAAATCTTGGTTGGAGTACAAAGCAATGTTTTATTATTACAGAGAAAAAACTTATTATTTTTAAAATTTGAATGATATGGTTAAATAGGAGCCTATGGATATGGCCTTCCTGTATTCAGAGAGTCATGTGCTCTCTAGATAATCTGAAAAATTTGGAGTTGTCATCTGATAATCAAAAAAACTTTGAGTTCTTTGCAGCGAAAACTCAATAAAATCAAGTTTTTGGGGTATCAATCGTATGATTCAAATTGACTCTCGATTTTGTTCTGACATTTTGTCAAAAAATGATCGATCAATGAATAAAAATCGTGGAAAGGAGTTTGGTCAGATTTGTTTTTTAAAAAATTAGATTAATTTAATGAATTCAATTAAATGTGCCCTGTAATTTTATAGGAAAAGGAAAAAATATTACATGTAAACTGCCGGGATATATAAGAACAGTTTAGCCAACTGATTATCAAAGTTCCAAATAAGCTCTACGTGGTTAAATATGTATTGTGTAGGCTAAACACGCTCAGTGCGATTGTACATACAACTTCCCCCTCTTTTGGTTTCAGAAAGGAGGTTTAATTATAGCAATAATTAACCTATTTCAATCAAGTCAGTTCCTATTGGATTTGAGAACACAGCATGAACAGTGTTTCCTTAGGAATGAAATTGGAATGTTCCAGTAATCTCTCCCAAGACAACGTGAGACCAGACAAACGTAGGATGTGCCTCTGAACTATATTGCTATGAACATGATTTATTAACAAACTTTCAGCTTCCATTAGCAGATACATTAGCACAAAGCACCATTATTGGAAATCAAAGGTATGCATAAATAATCATCTGAGATTCAGTGATAGTTCTAAACGTGCATACCTATAATTCTCACGCATTATACTATAGCCTCTCTTAATGTCACTGTTAGAGATGAACAAAAGGATTCTTTAGCTTTGTACAGATTTCTGTATTTTGGAGCTTGTGAATAGCTATGCTGGTGGCACACCAGACATTTAATTGAGTGTAAATCATCAAGATGGGTGGAGCCAAAGGAGACCTCACTAAGGGGTCTGTTTACTAAAGTGCGGTAATGTTATCGCTGAGAGTATTTTTCCACCAGAATATTCGCAGCGACTAAGTTTACTAAACAGCGATGTGCTCAAAAGTCATTGCGATCACTTGCGGTATCTATGTTAATAAACCATCTTACGTTAGCGGTAATTTTAGCGATTTACGAATTTTCTGGTGACAAAGTTTTTGCAAATATTTATGCTATAAAATATGGCCAGAAATGCATCTTCAAAACTCATAAACTTTATTGACTGATGATTATACCATCCAACAACATTACCAGAGTAACACCAATCAAACATGTATGCATCAGGGATGGGCAAATTTTTTCACCTTGTTTCGCCAAAAAAATTACGTGCATAGACTTGTATGGTGTTGTGCGTCAAAATAAAAAGATGCGCGTCAAAATGTTTTTGACGCCCATAGACTTTAATGGGCGTCGGCGACATTTCGCTGGCGGTGAATTTTTGGCGAAGCGAAACGGGTAAAAATCGCCCATTCCTAATGCATCATATAAACCCTTCTGCCAATAGAATCATATGAACAAGAAATCATACCAGTCAATCTCTTTGCTTCATAGAAATGCAGAGTTTAATGCAGCCAATCCACAATGAAACCAAAAAAGCGTAGATGCTGATGAATCCTTTGACTGCGATGCCCGCTGCCAATAATACACCTCTGAGCTGAAACTGCTGCTGTTGCAACAGATAGAAGCAGAAGTCAAAACACCAAAATTAATTGATAATTCAAATTTTTGCACTAAAAAAATAGGATTGCAGCAAAAATTAGAATTTGAATGTTGATGATTCAACCCCTAAAAATCAACCAAAAATCACCTAATGTCCTTTAATATGCTTATAAGCAACCAAAGATATACAAACCCTAAACCTTTAAATGGATCAAGTATATTTCCACCTGAAATTTCTATTCTGAGGTTATAGTACTGTATATAGTTGAGATGCAATGCAAACAAACAGAAATAGATCTGGTGGCTGCTCTTGGATTCCTGATATTGAAATATTAATCTTCAAAATAAGATAATTATACACTCCTGAACCAAATGAAGCTACAGTCTTTGACACTGTCTCTGATTTTTTCTTTATCTATCAAGAGCACTGGAATTATCTTTTCAATGCAGACTAATTACTTATCTAAGAACATGGAAACAACTGAAATTATTGTTATTAGATTTAATCATTGCTTCCTTTCTCTAGCTTTCCCTCATATTGCTTCGTTTGAAAAAAAAAACTTTTCTTATTTGGAAATATCTGTGGCACTTTACAGAAAGTATTCTGCTAAAAAAACACAGCACTCAACAAACCTTTACACACTAGATTTCTCACCAAAAAAAGTCTCTTAAAACCTTTTTACGAGAATATATCTATTAGCTCAGACAGATATAATTGCTATGATGTACCTCAGAACTTGCAAATAAAATAAAAAGAAGGGATGCAGACAATAGCTTTTAGGATTATCATCTTAGAATTGGTCCATGAAAAGTGAATTTCTAATGACTGACATATTTACAGAAGAACACCCATATCTTTCTTGAACAGCAGTTTTTAGTCTGGCACATAACTTCTTATTGTAAGAGTAACTGAAATGAAAATTCATCTTTTGCATAAATTGTCAAGAATGGGGCTACTATGGACTACTATTAATGGACTTATTTATCAAAATTTAAGTTTCTATTTTTAATAAACTCTTTAAAAAAATGAATGCTTGCTTATTTATTAAAAACTGAATATAAAAAAAATTGAAAAAAATCAGGGAAAAAGTTCTAATTGTATTTATCATTTTAATTTTTTTTTTTCATTAAAGGAAAAAGTTTTCTAGCGCAATAAACCTTAACCATTGTCCTTGGGTCTACCTTTAACCCATTTGTAGCATTCTTCCTTCTTGAAGACTTTGGGGGAGTATCCCATTAACAGAGACTAAAGGGTACAATATCATCATCATAATGTACTTCTTTCTCCCTTTAATGCAGAGCATCAGGCTGTTATTTTGTTATTATCTCTAAAGGCAATTGGTTTTGGCAAATGAGTATGATTCTAATTGTATCAGACAGTAATTACAGAACTCAGTCTCAGCTTCGCAACTCCAAAGACAGCAAAAATGTCCACTGTATATTTACTTAGAGGAAATCAGGCCCAAGTTGGCTGTTCTGTAAATGCCTGTAAGGACTCCTTACCCCGGTGGTCTAGTGGCCAGCGTGGAAGCCGGCCGCGTCTCTGACTGTGACGCCCGCTGCGTGCTTCCTTCTTCCGATCTCTCCTATGTCGCGTGCAACGTGCAATTCCGGCTTTTATGTGCCGGCGTAATGACATCACCGCGCATTGGCGTGAAATTCAAAGTATTTAAAGGGGCTTTGAATGTAAACTCATTGCCCTTTGTTTGGTTGTACTTAGCTGGTTCCTGGCCTGAGTATTCTTAGTGAATCTTGTTTGATTATATTATATGATATTGACCCTTGCCTGCCTGCTGATTATTCTGAACTCTCCAACCTGACCCTTGCCTGCCTGCTGACTATTCTGCACTCTCCAATCCTGATCCTAGCCTGTCTGACCATTCCTTGAACTCTGCCTGCACCAACCCGGTCAATTCTTAAACTCTGCTTGTGCTAGTCGGCCTGCCTGACTACACCTTCCATCCAATATCCTTGGTAAAAAGACTGCGCCCCTTTGCTCGTCCAGAACCCTTTGCTTGGCTCCTCTCTTATTGAGATCTGGTGGCATCCAATAAGCTGAGGGCTCTTCCCTAAGTGAAAGGTGGCTGTTAAAGGCAGAAGCAAGAGCTGAGACCAGAGAACCACTGGTTCTAGATTTAGGGTGCTGCACATGAGAATTCATCACTTGTAGCCCCTTATCATTTCTCTGTAAATTTGCTGTAGCCCTTACACCAGACATATGTAATTCAAATTACGCAAAGAGTGTAAATCATATAAAGTCAACCCTCCTAGTCAGTTAATTAAAATTTGTATGTATTTATTTTATGAGGAATGGTTTGCCTAGGCAAAAGCCTAACCTAGAGAACAGATGGTAAGCTTCTAATCTGCATTCTTCTACCATATATGACTTCAGGTCATGTTGTGCCCTTGAGACTAATTTACACAGGGTGTTTTCACTGCCGCTGCCATCAAGTTGAAAACAGCTGCATCCATTTTCCAAACACAGGTCGTCTGTTCCTGTTATGTGTGCTTCAGGTATTTAATTTCCCAGAAATTAGTATGGGAAACACTGACAGGCGAATAAGGGCATTTTGTTGTCTACCTGATGTCAGATTTTGTTGGAGGAATGTTATTTTCCAAGCAGAGAGTTTTCTCAGTTGCTAGTTCTTACTGCATGCTCTACTTTATGTATAATGATTAATCTATTAAAAATATTTTTCTTAAAAAAAAAAAAAAATATATATATATATATATATATATATATATATATATATATATATATATAAATATAAATAAATAAATAAATAAATAAAAAAAAAATATATATATATATATATATATCAGTGAAAAAAACAAGAGTAACCCTTAGAGGCATTAATTATAAAGCGGGTACACCTAAATCACAGAGAAGAAATGCAGTGTTAACAAACTATTTAATGCCTTTCACTTTACTGACTACATACACTGTACAATATTATAGGTATAGGGCCTGTTACCCAGAATGCTTTATCCTTCTGGATAAATGATCTTTCTATAATTTGCTAAATTAGCTTGACTGCAAAAAAAATAATAATCATGAATTATACCCAATAGGATTGCTTTGCCTCACTACACTACTGTTTTCTTTATTACAGAGAAAAAGGAAATCATTTCTAAAAATTTTAATTATTCCATTAAAATGGACTATTGGAGATGGCCTTCACGTAAATCCGAACTTTCTGGATAATGAGTTTCCATATAATTGATCCCATACCTGTAGTTTATTTACAGTATGTGGGTGAATGTAATTATCTTGATTTTAACCCAGTAAAGGATCACTAAATCAAATGCTTGGTGTTTTTTTATTGAAACAGATACAACTTTACGGGCAGATTTGCAGATTTGGGGAAATTTAGTTGCCTGGTGACTAATCGCCTCTTCTGTGGGACGACAATCTCCCTGAACTGCCTTCTATCTGCTATAATGAGAAAATGCTAGCGCCAATGCACTTATGGCGCTTCAATTTACGAAGTCGCCCGAAGTTTCCTTGTGAGGCAACGTCGTGCGACTTCGGAAATCGAAGTGCTGCAAGTGCATTGGTGCTGGCGTTTTCTCATTAAAGCAGGGGGAAGGCAGTTCGGGGAGACTGACGCCCCACAGAAGAGGCGATTAGTGGCCAGGCGACTAAATCTCCCCGAATCTGCCTGTGTGCTAGCTCCCTAAAGACTGAAGCTGGCTTTTATTGTACATGTTTAAATTCACAGAACAGCAACAATATTTTCAATTTTGAAAACAAAAACCTCAATTTCTTAGGACTGGACTGAGCTTTCTGTTTAGGACAGTAAAGTAAGGGATCTGACTATGGTTTAAAGGATAATCATGGAGGCCCATACAGCTACATCAATAAGCTATTAAAAAAGTCCAATTAAGAATGTCTTCTGAGAATATACAACAGAGCACATTTTTTATTAAAAGGCCAAAAGAAAAATGGTTCTATTTCAACATGTCCTTTCTTGGTACACAGTTTAGGACAAGAAATATCCCTTAATTTGAGAAAGGAGACATCTGACCAGGCTCACGCTGCCAAGTGTTTGCATCAGGCTCACCAGGTGCATGAGAAAGAGATGAGCACTTGCAACGAGACATAAATAGATCTCTGGCACTGTGCACTGAAGGTCTTAGAAAGGTGAAACATTGAAAGTAGTGAAAAGAAAGACATAATACACTGTATAATGTGTTCCAGAACATCAGCTCTACAACATGATCACCAACTAATGAAAAGATTTGGAATTTTTTTCTTTTCTTTAATGAATTTCATTAAAACTTTTTACGGGACAATCTTCATTATAGGAATCGATTATGCCTTCCCTGTGCATTTACCTCTAATGTTCAGCAAATATGTTTGGGGGGGGGGGAATTAAAGCTTGATGTTATCGCTAATGGAAGCAATATGGAAGGGTACACTGGAACAACCAGCAAAAGGATTTAGTGTTTTTCTCTAAAAAAAAATTGATGAATTTATCATATAAACCACAAACAGCTTGATTTTCAACCCAGAGAAAAGAAGCAAAGCAAAAGAAAAAGACTGGAAATATTTTTGTGATGCCAAAATCAACACTTTAAAATATAAAGCCACTAATACATGACAACAGCCCTAAAGTAGACAATTCAGTGTTTTGTGTAATGCAACAATTACATTACAAGCTGACTGCGGGTTAGGACAAGGCATGCAGGGCCACAATATAGTGGGACATTGGGTTACATATACTATAAAATGATGATTCCAGAAAATGAGCTTGAGCATCATATTCACAAGTAGCTTATATGATGTATAAACTGTATAATCTATTCCATTTTTTCACCTGACATATTTAAAAAGAATAATAGGTAATTGTGGCCTAAATGGAGTAGTTTATATGAGGGGCTTCTTATTTTATCTTGGTGTCACACATTTGAATGGAATGACACTGTAGCAAGTAGTTCAGCTGATCAATTGTATATTACCTTCACTAACAAATAGCACATTTGGAAGAGGCCTGTAACGAATAGTCAATATAAAGGACTGCTATAGGTTACTAGACCGCTGCAAACTTTGTAACTTTTATTACTTTCTGTTTTGAGCGAGCTAGACATGGGGTTTCTCATCATTTGCAAGCACATATTATTATTATTATTGCAACAGCAGGCTAATAAGCTTAACTCTGTATTAGCTAGTGCAAGCAACTTGACCTAACGTTGAGTTTCTTGACCTTCACACTATCTCCCACTCATTTTACCACTTTTTCTTCTTAATGTAGCAGGGTTCTAACAGCCACAGCTCTTTCATACCTGCAACTCAGTTGCTACTTAATAACACATCTTGCTCCCAGTATCCTAAGCTCTTCCTGCTATAAAACATTGCACCTAGTTTTTAAACCCCAAAAAAGGACACTCCACCTTGGTGGTCAAGGGATTTCCAATGCACAAGGATCCTATGGAATATTGATCTACATTATTGACCTACATTGTTGCCTCAAATATATGTTGGTATTTTCATATATATTCATGTATTCGTGGTAAAAGGAAACTCCTAAAAAGGAATCTAAACCACAGATGATTTGCTTGCCTAATTAGGTATGTATGATTTTACACTGTGGTCGTTTTTATCATATTTTAGCAGTTGTCAGGAAAATGGGAACATCAGATCGACATCTCTTGCTCTCTTATATTAAAAATGCATTTTGTGCATTTAGCCTGTGCTTTTTTCTGTCTGTAGTAACTGATGTGAAAAAATACAGCTCATAAATATGCTGGTATTGAGGACACTCGAGTCTCGGGTAACATATTAACTGGAATTGTATTTAGAATTTGGTAGTATATTGTATACAGAGAGAAGCCAATCCTTTATGGGACAGTAATGACTTCATGCCAACTGAAGTATTTGTTATTGGTTAAGCCATGATAAATACTAGTCATTTCAGTGCTTGTCCACATAAATTACAGTCGGATTGCAGCCCGCTGTTTATGAAAGTCTGAATATTTATATGCTAGCCTGTGTGATTAATGGGTATTTTCGATGAGTTTAAAAAGGCTGTCATACTTCTGGTTTATTTTATGTATCTCCCTTTACTTATCTTGCTCTAAATAAAATGAAAAAAAAAAAACATGAACACATAAAGACACACATTTTTGTCCGTAGATAATACATTTTTAATAAAGTATTGAAGAAATCTTGTCATTGTTCTGTTACATCTTGGATTTTTTCATTTTGTATGATGTATAATTTTATAAAGTTATAAATGACTTTTAATAAACTTTGAACATGCCTCAAGTTGTGCCAAATGGAACAGCTAGAGGCAAATTATTTGGGATTTAATGGAAAGTGACCAGCGTGACCACATGGAACATATCATTTTAGAGAAACAAATATTTTCTTGGGAAATTAAGTTTTTTATTCTTCAATTTAGTTACTTCTTCTGCAACTGTTTTTCCAGTGACTTCAAATAAAAGAATAAATTGCAGGTATTGGATCTTTTATGTACAAAATGGAATTGCATCAATGCCATCTCATAGTATCTATTTTAAGCAAATAATTCTAGTTTTGAAAAGTATTCCTTTTCTCTCCAAAATAATAAAACAGTACAGATATCGGATCCATTATCCAGAAACTGATTATCCAGAAAGATCCAAATTACGACAATGCCATCTCCCATGGATTTTATCCAAACAATTCAAATTTTTAAAAGTATTTCCTTTTTCTCTGTTATAATAAAACAGTACATTGTACTTGATCCAAACTAAGATACAATTAATCCTTATTGGAGGCAAAACAAGCCTACTGGGTTATGTAATGTTTGTGTTTCAGGTCTCAAGCATTTTGGATAATACATTCTGTAGCCGTGCTATTTATGTGCATCCTATTGGATGAGGCTGAAATGCAGTCTTAAATGGTATAATACTGAATGCATACAAAACGTATGAATATACAGTATATAAGCCGATTTCATGCTTCCTCTGTAGTTATGCCCTTGAGTATAGGAACTGTTCTATAAAAAGCTCTGTGTTAGGGGATGGCTGTCTCCCATGGACTCCATTTTAGCTAAATGTTTTTATCTAGTTTTCAAAAGATGATATCCTTTTTCTCTGTAATAATAAAACAGTACATTGTATTTGATCTAAACTAAGCTATAATTAATCCTTATTGGAAGCAAAACCAGCCTATTGGGTTTATTTAATGTTTACATGATTTTCTAGTAGACTAAAGGTATGAAGGTCCAAATTACTGATCCAATATCCAGGAATCTCCAGGTCCCAATCATTTTGAATAACCGATCCCATACCTGTACATGTTATACTTACTAAGATGTCTTTTGTTTCTAAGATAGCCACAAAAATAAGTGTAGCATAGATCCATGTAATGTCAAACATCTTACATATCATCTGTCAGTATCTCCAGCTATTGCCAAGTTCAGCCTTTAATATGTGTTATGTATGTTATGCATTAGGTATTTTACATTACTGCTGTCACCACATTCTCAAACTCTGTGATATCTTGTGAAATATGGTCGCACAGTAGGAAATCCACATCTGATACAACTAAACTGCACATCCCTTTAACTGGGCTTCAAGCAATACAAACATTGTAGAGAGTGTCATATCACCTACCAATACCTCATTGTCAATAACTGCTGGCTTGCCTGTAGCTTGTTGAGCTGCAACTGATAAAACCCGTATGTTATTTGCAGAATAGTTATTTCCTCCCTGGCTCTTTGTCAGTTTGCTGTAAAGAATTGACGGCTGCATGCTCTCTACCAAACAGCTCATCTCTGCAGTCTCCTTTCATTAAACAGAAATCCTATTTTACATGTGATTTTATGTTTTTTTAAAAGAAATACAAGTCCCCACTTAAAGGGGTTATTCACCATTGAGATAACACTTAGGGACAGATTTATCAAGGGTCGAATTTCAAAGTTGAAAATACTTCGAAATTCAACCATCGAATAGAATCCTCCAACATTCAAAGTCGGAGGATTTTAAACATCATATGATCATACTCTGATCGTACTTCAAATCGTATGATTTGAACGATTTTATCGTACGATCGTACAATTTTCCAAGTCCCTCTTAAAAGTATTAACAGAATTAGCCATTACAATATCATACAGCAGTGCATTCCATAACATCACTGTCCTCCCTGTAAAGAACCACCTACGTTGTTTCAAATGAAAGTTCTTTTCCTCTAGTCTGAAGGGGTGGCCTCTGGTACGGTGATCCTCTTTATGGGTAAAAAGGTCCCCTGCTATTTGTCTATAATGTCCACTAACGTACTTGTAAAGTGTAATCATGTCCCCTCGCAAGCACCTTTTTTCCAGAGGAAACAACCCCAACCTTGACAGTCTACCTTCATTGCTGAAATCTTCCATCTCTCTAACCAGTTTAGTTGCATGTCTCTGCATTCTCCCCAGCTCATTTATATTTTTCTTAAGGACTGGATTAGTGATGGGCAAAAATTTGCAAAGAAGCATTGTCAATGGGCGTCAAAATAATTTTTATACGTGCGACTATTTTGTCCAAATGCATCAAAGTCAATGGGATGTCCAAATAATTTAAAAGTGCAACAATTTTTTTGTGCAAGACAATTTTGACGCACACAACAATTTTGACGCATACCAATTTTTTTTGTTGCACCGGTGAATTTTCTAAGCAGTTTCACTGAACTATTTGTGGCGGCAAAACATGGAAATTCGCTGCAAATCCATGCCTGGTGAATTTATTCCTCTTTATCACTAGACTGGAGCCCAACACTGCACTGTATATTCCAGATGAGGCCTTATCAGGGACCTATAAAGATGCAAAATTAAGTTCATTCCTTGAATGCAAGACAGTCCAGGTATAGGCAGTGGCATAACTAGATATTACTGGGCCCCAGAGTAAATTATTTTTTAGGTCCCCAAAATGTCTAGAGATTGACCTGTCTTACCAATATTTATTGCAATTGTATATGAATTAGGGCCTCATGGGGCCCTATACCTCCTGGCCCCCCTGCAGCCACTGGATCTGCTTCCTCTGTAGTTACTCCCCTGGGTATAAAAACCACTATCCAGAAAGCTCCAAATTACAGGATGGCTGTTTCTCATGGACTCCATTTTATCTAAATAATCCAATGGTAAGCATGGAAAAATATGGTGGCAATACTGGTGATTTACCCTGATGCAGTGAGGTTCATGCTTACAGTTATTCTGCTCCATCTGTATTTCTTTATGGTCTGGCCATAATTTTTCTTTTTTTATAATTAAATTTTTTACCTTTTTTCTTTTAACACTTTTTTTTAATTTTTTTTCTTCCTTTTTCTCTATCTATTTCCATTTTTCTTTTTAAAATGTATATCCTTTTTTTGTCATCTTACCTTTTCTGAGGAGTCTCATGCAGACGAGGGCAGAGTGAAGTTCAGTACAGGAAGGTCATTTCCCATACTCCTTTTTAATTAAATAATTCATAAGATTTAATTTCTCCTTATTGGAAGCAAAACAATCATTTAATGTTTAAATAATTGTTTTAGTAGACTTAAAGTAAGGCGATCCAAATTATGGCAAGACTGATTATCCGAAAAACCCCAGGTCCCAAGCATTGTGGATAACAGGTCCCATACCTGTGTGGTATAGATATTGCACAGACCATTTGGAGTAAGGTGTACATAGTAACACATCAATTTTCTTGTAATCACCTTTTTAGACACTGGAAAAATCACAGGTTTTTTTTTTTACAATACACTGTTTAGCATAATGTGCCTTTAAAACATTTTAGAATTCATGTTTTTTTGTCATTGGCTGGCTAGACAGCACCAGGGGAATCAACAGTCAATAAAACTGGAAATATAAGAGATTTTAACAGGTAAAAAGGACCAGTGGGATTGGCGGGTTAAGTAAGAGGATATGTAGAGTATCTAGGGAGGGCATAGAAATATATATTCTGTATGGAATTTACAGGAATTTCTGTTCTATTTCAGTTTCAGGAATTTTCCATTTCTATTCTTAAAGGTTTTTTTTTTTTTTTTAATCTATACATTTGGACCTATGCAAGTATTTGCTTGTCTTCATGTCTATGTTGGCAGAGATATTGTCATTTTTATCCCAAGGAAAAATCAATTGGCTGGGTTTCAGTTAACAGATAAAAGCATGGTTCTTTTTGATGGAATTAAGCCATGTCATATCTTTGATTATCAGATGATTTTGGTGTGATCACTCATACATACTGCAAATAAAGGCTAATATTATTGTAGTGACGGCCCAGAGAATATCAAAGAGTGTGTACTGACAGTGTTAATAGTAGTTATCTTGTCATACCAATCGGATAGTATTAGCAAGAGACATAACCTACAAATAATTTTAAATTACTGAATACTTCACTTTAGCCTATTTCATACTTTTTTTTTATCCAGCCCAGCTTAGAGAATGTTTATTTGGGCAGCACTTAGAAATGTGTAGACAATGATGTTTAATCTCCACATGAAATTTGTTGATTTAATGCAGTTAGGATTCATCCTGGTCCGCTGCTGTGTAAAATACAAGAAATAATTAAGAAAACACAAGGTGATTCTCAGAAGGTTGATAGACATTCTAACAAAGCTACTGTTCTAGGGTAATAAAACAGACAGGCTGAAATTAGATTTTGCAGTAAAAAGACAACATTAGTGAAATGATTGACCTGTTTATACAAGGAAAGGAGCAGGGACATCCCATTATAACAAAGGGAATGTATTTGGATTAAATGTTCTAGGTTTGCTACTTAATTCTCTCGTCTCTTCTGGACAAACAATAAGAACATTTTTTCATTAACCCTTTATTGTGATTTTGTGGCTATTGCAGCTTTGGGTATGTGTATAATGGAAAATGTGTGAACCTATCATCTGATAATCTCTGCCACTGCCTAGCAGCTCTTGTAATGTTTTGGTCAGGACCAAGGTGGAAGCTGTGTACAGAAAGTTCAATCTGCGGTATCTGAAGGTTTAAGAACGCTTGTAGCCGTATCCAGGCAAAAGATCGGGGCAGGCAGCAAAAAACGAAGTCAGAAGTCCAAGCAAGAAGGTCAGGAACCAGGAAACAGTCAATAAAGAATTATAGAGCACCTGGGAACCTATATACAGGTTATACCTATATACAGTGAACCCAGGTCCTTGGCGTTTTTAAATTTTGAGCTATAATGACATCACATCCTCTTGGCTGCGGTGCCAAAGAGGAGAGCATCAGGCACTCCTCACAATCTCCTATTAGACTAATTGTAATATTTATATTAAAAATATGTTACATTTTGCAATCAATATAAATGAAGCAAAAACAAGTTATATTTGTTGTTGTGTGAGAAAATGGGGTAAGACCAATGCTGAAGTCTTCAGGAATAACCAAACAATGTAAAACACTTTCAAATACAACAATATTTTGAACATTGACAATCATAATATCTATAAAAAGTATGGCAAACTTGCAACAACCACTAGAATGTGGGTCACCAACCTTTTTTACCGTGAGCCACATTCAGTAAAGAGTCAAGAGCAATACAAGCAAGAAAAAATGTTCCTGGGTGGTGCAAAATAATTGCTGTGATTGGCCATTTGCCTTTTGGCAATCTACAATAAATGAGAATGCAGTATTCCTGCAAATGTGTTCATATTAATACTTTTGCGTTACAGTAGCTATTTTGATCACACTGCTATGTTCCATTCTCTTTGAAAATCTCAAAAATTATAATAGTAGTTAGGTGTGGCATTGACAGCAAGTTGAAAATTTCAATCAAATGCATGCCATTTTTAGGATAGTCACTCTTTCCAACACTCTTTCCAACACTCTTTCAGCTATCTTCAGATAATGGCCAGTGGATGAATATCTTTGTTCCTGTCAAGTGGAGAACCCCAAAACTCAGGCAACACGAAAATCAGTGTTTTTTCACCAAGAGGGACCTTTGATTCATTTGCTATAAATTATTTTCCATGACATTTACAAGAAGAAAGTTACCAGCACTCACGGTCTTAGTTTGCAGGAAAACCGTGCTTTATTTCAGTACGGTGATGGTGGCACCGTGAGTGATGGTAACTTTCTTCTTGTACATTGAATAGGAAGCTGCCGAAACTTCCATTACCAAGCGCCAGGCTACTCTACAGGAGGGTGTCATGGGTGTGCGTCTGCTCACACTAATTTGTTTTCCATGACATTCCCACAATGCCCACAAGGGCACACAATAGTGCAGGATAAATGTTGAAGAAATAGAGCAAGAACAGACTTTACATTCTAGCAATATGGTAAAGATAAGGGTAAAGAATTGGGACATGTAAGGCACTCCCCTTTAATCTACCCTAATCCCCAATCTAGGCTATTAGGTAATCAAAGTGTCCCAAGAGGAAAAACTGGGAATTGATGTATTCTGTAGATGTATCACAACATCCAGTAGTACCTCTATGAGAGAATGCAGAAAATGCCATTCTTCATGGCCAACCCCTTGGCCATGTAATTTCCAGAGGTGACGTAGTCAAAATTACAGCACTGCCAATTTCTTCTTCAGTCTTCTATGATACAGGTGCTAAGCAATGGTTTCCTGAGCAAAAGCAATGTTTTTCAGGAGGGGTTGGGTCAAGGGACTATAAAGGATTGCTGAATTAACAAAAACACAACTTACTGTAATAAGTGTGGACTTGAGTTTCTGTTGCAGAGGTTCACTTGTCACCGATGGCAGACACCTTATGGTTAAAGCATGGTTAGTTTATTTTCTTTCTTTCTTGTAGTGTCCACATTCTGTCATGTATCTGCTCCTATCACTATCAGTCCACGGTGGTGCCCCTGGGCATCATGTCTACTTCGGTAGGAGCAGACCATTTCTTCTCTTCCTGAATTATATTGAAGCTCACATGCTCGAGGGTTGTTTTATCACATACATTATGGGGAAGTAGGGACCTAACAATGAAATATTTTCTTTGATCCTGCTGGTACCTTAAAGCATTCCAGGGAGTGGTGAAAGCCCCATCTGCCACTAGACATAGGCATACATTGCACAAGGCCCTTGTCATCTTTTGGTTTATGATCTTTGAGTTATGTAAGTTTATTTATTGTAAATATGTGTCCACCTTGCCAGTCATTGCCTTGTTGTAGTGAAGTAAACATGGAATTCCTATGTCATTCAGTGAATAATTTAGTTTTGTAGACTCACACACTTTAGAAGTTTTCAGCAATACGATAAATAAGGGAAGTCACTTTAAATACAAAATGACTAATACTATTAAGCAATAGTGTCCATAAATCATTTGGAATTTTAGCCAATATAAATAATGTGATATTCATTTCAATATCGTTCAGTTTATGCATCTATTAATTCAGAAGTGTACAGTTATAATATCTGTTAGAATGCATAAAATTACTTACGCAGCATAGAGAATAATATGAAATAGACAATTACCCGTCCCAGCTGGAAGCAAAATGATCATTTACAGCTGTTTCCTATGTGATTGTGAGGCCCATCATAACATTTGCAGAGAACTAATCGGACTCTGTTTCATGGTCTTACAAATAATTTGCAAGCAATTTCGATACGGAAAATCCTCACAGCTATACAGCTTCTCTCTCTATTACATTGCTCTCTGCTCTGCAATGGAAGGAAACTTGCATCCAGTCCACATGTGTGAATTAAAACTCCCCAAATATAAAACTGTCAAGTCCAGGCAGTAATTTGTTATAATAATGTATTTGTGTCTGAAACAGATTTGCAAATTTCACAAGTGGTGAATAATTTAGCAAATCTGCACTAAAATTTCACCATGCATTTTGTCAAAAAATAGCAGTTTTTGCACACAAAAAAACTATTAATGCCACTACATTTGGGTGTGGAATTTTGACCCCAATGCACATGGCAAAATATCTGCAAAAGTTTGCCATTTTGCAATTTTTTTGGCTCTGCAAACTGGGGCAATTTTGCCCATCACTACCACTGATTCCATCAATTTTGTTATAAGGCACCCTGAAATCAGAAATTGTCCATATTTTATGTGTGCTTATTAAAGGTAATTTTGATGGCCAAATCTGACCCATTTTTGCTGAAAATTCATGGAGTAGCTGAGGGAACAAGTTCTGGAAGAGGTTTATAACTCCAAAATGGCTGGGCATCCTGGCATTGCCAAAACTATTTCCTTGTTAACCCGCCATGTGTGGTGGCCTTCTTTTAAACAGAATGCTAAGGTTTTCGTAAATTCTTGTCCAATTTGTCAAAGGTCTAAATCCTTTTGTCAATTGTCACAAGGTCTGTTAAATCCGTTACCAATCCCTGAGAGGCCATGGTCCCATCTTTCGATGGATTTCAGTGTAGATCTGCCTTCCTCACAGGGTAAAACTGTAATTTGGGTGGTGGTGGATAGGTTTAGTAAAATGAGCCATTTTGTTCCCCTTTCACACCTCCCTTCTGCCAAAACCTTAGCCGATCTGTTTCTCTCATATTTTCAGGTTACATGGGTTTCCTGTTAACATTGTGTCTGACAGAGGAGTTCAGTTTGTCTCGAAGTTTTGGAGAGCTTTCTGCTCTTTAATTGGCATTGATTTATCCTTCTCAACTGCTTACCATCCCCAAACCAACAAACTGAAACAGTGAATCAATCCCTTGAGCAATATCTCAGGTGTTATGTGTCTGATAACCAGTCCTCTTGCGCTGAATTGTTGCCCTGGGCAGAGTTTGCCTACAATAATGCCACTCCCTCCTCTTCTGGGGAGTCTCCTTTCTTTATTGTAAATACGCTACATCCAAATGCATTTTCTTTTTCTGGTTTAGATTCCTCTGTACCCTCTGCTAATTCCTCTGTCAATCATTTTTCTACAATTTGGTCTTAAGTTCATCATTCTCTTTCTGCAGCTTCCTCTGGTCAAAAGAAAGCTGCAGATAGATCTTGTAGAGAGACTCCTCAATACAAAGTGTGAGATTCAGTTTGGCTATCTACCAAAAATATTAAGTTTAAGGTCCCCTCTCTCAAACTGGGGCCCAGGTTCATTGGTCCATACCCAATAACTGAAATAATCAATTCTTCCTGAATTTGAGATCCAGGAGTTCCTTGATTCTTGTTTGGTACGAGGTAAGCTCCAATATCTTAAGTGGAAGGGCTTTGGCCCAGAGGAGAAATCCTGGGTCTCAGTCGATTACATCAAGGCTGATCAACTCAGAAAGAAATTCTATCAAAAATTTCCTGGGACGCCTGGGGGTCCAGTGGCCCCCCCCTAGAGGGGGGGGTAATGTAAGAAACATACCTGGTGGTCTAGTGGGGGGACGGCAGGGTTTCGCGTTAGGCCGCAGGCGCCGGATCTCTAAGGCGCACGCAACGCGCCTCTGTGGAATTTAAAGGCGCAGGAGCGTTGGCATAATGATGCCATCGCGCAATGGCACGAATCCTGCACAGAATGAATTGCCCATTCTGTCCACAGCACCTTGCCTGTGATAGAATCTTGATTCTAGTGGTTCCTGAAGCCTTGTGCTGTCTGTTCCTGTAAACTTTATCTGTGATTTCCGGTTTTGATCCCTGCCTGTTCCTGACTATTCTGGTATCCGAACTCTGACCTTTGCCTGCATCTCGACTACTCTTTCTGCCTGATCCCATCTGTTTGATTACCCGGTTTTGACCCTTGCCTGCCTGACGATTCTTGATATCTGCCTTGCCTGTCTGACGATTCTCTTGCCTGCTCCATTTGTACAGTGACCTTCGGCCCAAAAGACTCTGCTAACAGCCGTGCCCCATTGCCAGCCAGAGCATCTCGCCTTGCACCTCTTGTTAAGTCCAGGTGGCACCCAAGTAAGCTGAGGGCTCCTCCCGAAGGCCTCCCGAAGCGAGCCGAGACCAGGGTGCTTGGCACTTGTTCTGGTATTGGGTGCCGGTCATGACACAACCACAAAGTTGTCCAAGCAAAGAGGGATTCACTAAACTGGAGTTATTGCAAAATTAAAGTGTTAAAGTAACATATAAAAATATAAAATATTTATTGACACCAGAATGGATTTTTAGCAACAAACAATTGATGTAACTGTGGGGGAATCATTCTGCAATTTAATTTAATTGTCATTAAATTAGAGGAATTTACTGAAAGGCAAATGTACAATCACCTTCAGGAGAAACTCCACGGAGCGGCTCGAGCCGGCACATCGCCATGCAACGTGTCGGATGTTCTGAAGATACAGGAAGTGAAGGAGAAATCGCAGGTAAGAACTACATTTATCCAACTGTCGGATGAAAACAGCGCACATTTTGCTGCATGGTGACGTGTCGGCTTGAGTTGCACCATTGGGTTTCTCCCTTTAAGGGGTAGTTCAACTTTGAGGTAAGTTTTAGTATGTTATAGATTGGCTAATTCTAAACCACTTTTCAACTGGCCATCAGTGTTTCTTTTTTTATATTTTTTGAATAATTTGTCTTTTTCTTCTGACTCTTTCCAGCTTTCAAATTGGGGTCACTGACTCCATCTAAAAAACAAATGCTCTGTAAGGCTACAAATTGATTGTTATTGTTACTTTTAATAACTCATCTTTTTATTCAGTCCCTCTTCTAGTCATAATTCAGTCTCTTAGTCAATCAGTGCATGGTTGCTAGGGTAATTTAGAACCGGACGGCTGACATTTTAAACTGGAGAGCTTTTGAATAAAAAGCTAAATAACTCAAAAACCACAAATAATAAAAAATTAAAACCAATTGCAAATTGTCTCAGAATATCACTCTCTAAATCTAAAGTTAACTCAAAGGTGAACAATCTCTTTAATGTTATTTTTAACATAAGCCAAAATGTGTCTTCTGATGTCAAAAGTTGAAGTAACTTTCACTTTCTGAATTTAGTGTTAATTCAAAGTGGAGAAAAAAACACAAAACTACTTGTCTGATATTTTGAAATGGTACTAAGAATTCATAAAAGAAGTCAACATTAATGTTTTAAAAATCCCTTCCTCTTAAAACTGTAGTTAAGTGTTAATTTTATGGGGTTGGCATTTACTGTTGCCCCCCCCCCTATTATTGGAAGTGTCCCTGACTTTTAAATGATATTAATGAACTTAATTTACTACCTGTACTGTATGTTTGGATTTACGTTACATGCAATCCGTTTAGCCCTGCTAACTGATTTGGGGGTAATCTAGGCAAATTTTATGTAAAATTTACACCAAAAAAATAACCAAATTTAACTTCATCTTTCTTGATGTTATGTTATTAATGTAAATAAATCTAATACCAACTTCAAAGTGTCATGTGCTTTTTACGCAAACAGAAAAAGAATAGTGTAGTGCAGGTGGATTAACTGGTACCTTCCTTCCAGTATCGATGAAATGATACAAAAAATTCTTCCATATATATATATATATATATATATATATATATATATATATATATATATATATATATATATATATATATATATATATATATATATATTTTTTTTTTTTTTTTCCATGTTACAATTCAGTGAAATGTTGTATACGACCTTAAAAATAACCATAATCAATAAGAAGTTAGGTGACCTTTATGCCTTGGGTAACAGAATCATCTGAAATACTGTATATATTCTGTCACCTGTCAGATATAATTAGGTGTAGTGATGAGTGAAAATGGACTGATATGCTTAGCTGGAAATCTTGCAAAAAATGCTGCAAAAATTTGAAATAGCGAAACTTAACAAAAAATGTTGCTGACATTTTGAAAAATTAATTTTAAAAATTGGAGTTCAGATTTGTGAAACTTTTCAGCACTGGCCAAACCACGAATTTCAATGCAAAACTGTATCATTGGAAAACATTTGCTCATCGTATTAGGAGCACCAGCCAATGCATAAATGCCAACATGTCCTCTTAGAAAGGGTGGTTCATAAATAACGTTTTACACTGGACTTACAGTATACTAAAACAATGTCTTAAGTACTTACTAAATGCTGTATATGGGCCACCCTATGACACTATTTATGGTAATGACTATGAAGATTTTCATTCATCCAGGTCATAGTATATCTAGTATAGGTCAATCTAAAAACAACTGGACTTGCTGAGTAATCAATGAAGACGTTTCACTACTCATCCGAGCAGCTTCTTCAGTTCAACTGACTGGTGTGGGAAGTTCTCGGCATATATACTCTTCCACTAATCCATTTACAATGGCACATTGTAACTCTTCAAAGAGGTGACATCTGAAGAAACTCACAGAGGTGTTGATTCTGTGTAGTTGTGATAGGATTATCCAATGTGTCATGCAACTCCTAGATACAGGTGTTACTTATGAGAGTTGCATGAATGGATGTGTGAAGTGTTCTGAATCCGCCGGGGTACAGATGTTAGAACAGCATTGTATGTAGCAGACAGGTGGTGTCGAAGGCCCCAGGGGCGGAACTACCGGGGGAGCAGGGGGTGCGAGCGGGCCAGGGCCCGCACCCCCTCAGGGCCCCCCGGCAGTCCGCCCGCCGCATGTTCGGCGGCCACTTCGGGGTTTACGGAGGGGGGCGGGGGCCCGGCTGCGCGTCCTGCGCCAGGGCCCGCCCCCCTCTAGTTCCGTTTTTGGAAGGCCCCCACCTGTGTTCAGAGATGGTCTCTCCACCTTGACATGAATCGCCTCTTTCACGCCTCGTTCAAACCAGCGGTCTTCTTTATCCAAGATTTGGACCTTGCTGTCTTCAAAGGAGTGTCCCTTGTCTTTTAAGTGTAGAAAGACAGCTGAGTTTTGCCCTGTAGAGTTCTCCCTCCTGTGCTGAGCCATTCGCTTGGAGAGCAGTTGTTTTGTCTCCCCGATGTATAGATCTGTGCAATCCTCGCTACACTGGACTCCGTATACCACATTGCTTTGTTTTTTCTTTTGGTGTTTGATCCTTTGGGTGTACCAGTTTTTGTCTCAGTGTGTTGCTAGGTTTGAAAAACACAGGGACATGGTGTTTGTTGAAAATCCTCCTGAGTTTCTCTGACACTCCAGCTACATATGGGATGGCTATGTTTCTCCTACTATGTGTCTCCGGGCGGTTATTTCTATTGGTGTTCCTGTTGGGCTTGGTTGCTGCTGTTTTGACAAATGCCCAGTCTGGGTAGCCACACGCTTCCAAAGCTCCTCTGAGATGTTTTTGCTCTTTGTCTTTGGACGCTGTATCAGTTGCCACACATTCCGCCCGGTGGTGCAGGGTTCGAATGACACCCAGTTTGTGTTCCAGTGGATGGTGGGAATCAAACAACAGATATTGATCCGTATGAGTGGGTTTCCTGTATACTTCCGTCTTCAAGTTACTACCCTCTTGGATACATATCAAACAGTCCAAAAAAGCAAGTTTGTTCTCATGGACATCTTCCCTTGTGAACTTGATGTTATTGTCCACTGAGTTAATGTGTTCTGTGAAGGCCGCCACTTCATTGGATCTGATTTTAACCCAAGTATCATCCACATACCTGAACCAGTGAGTCGGTGTAGTTCCCTGGAACGTAAGTAAGGCCCTCCTTTCCACTTCCTCCATGTACAAGTTTGCTACAATGGGAGAGACTGGAGAACCCATTGCACAGCCATGTTTCTGTCTATAAAAAAGGTTCTTGTACTTGAAGTATGTGGTGTTAAGGCACAAATCTAGCAACAAACAAACTTGTTTGGGACTGAGCTTCGTTCTGCTGCTGAGGGTGTTATCATGTTGCAGTCGATTTCTTACAGTCTCAATTGCCTCTGTAGTAGGTATACATGTGAACAAAGAAGTGACATCATATGATACTCAGCAAGTCCAGTTGTTTTTAGATTGACCTATACTAGATATTTATGGTAATAAAATTCAGTATTAGTAATGGGCGAATCTGTGCCGTTTAAATTAGCTGAAAAATTAGCGAAATGCAGTCAAATAATGAAGTCAAATAATTTTGACGCGCAACAATTTTGACATGAGCGACTATTTTGTCCAAATACATTAAAGTCAATGGGCGTACAAACAATTTTGATGCAAAATTTTCTTTTGTTGTGGTGGATTTTTCGCTGGTTAATTTTCACCGCAGTTTCTTGAGTTCATTCGCTGGTGGCAAAACGCTGAACTTCACCATGAGTTTGTGCCCGGCAAATTTATTTGTCCATCACTATTCAGCATTAATAATTAGTGGTTCATTTCAATGCATGCTTTAGACTGTACTGGTTTCTATACGGCTATAATTAGTTATTCAGCGATTGGTATTTATGTGTTGCTTAACAAACACATTCATAGCAGTTGACATTTTTATATAATTTTTATAAAATTACATTATTGTGATATTTGAATAAAGGGAGTTTAGCCAAACTTTCCATCCAAAATCTCTCTCTTTTATGTCAGATCAGGGAAAGCTGGCCTAGGCAATGTATTCTCCTGACTGTGTAGCTTCCCTGTTCCAGCTGCCTGTGTGATTTTATTGCGATTTTAAAAATTGTACTGGAGTTTTGGGCTAAATAATTTAAAACACTGATGCATCTATTTTCTTTACATTTCCAAACAATACCTTTAAGCACAATGCTGTCCCTTAGAAATCAAACACTGCTATATACTATTTGAGTGAAAATGGCATGAAGCAGTGGCTAACCTTGTTTTAAAATCAACCCCAGTTACATCTATGCACAGGGGGTCCTGGCAGAATTTCTCATCTTTATTGAACCACCTGTGGCTATATTCTGAATGTATACTTTAGGAAGTGCATCTAGCAGCAGACATAGGCATTGCTGGAAAAGGGGAATACAATATGTACTATACAACTTATTGTAAGAACAGTAACAAGTAAGGAAAAATGAGTATTATTGGATAAAACATATCCATGTATATTTACATGCGCCCGTGTGAGTACAGCCCCATTGAAAAAAACTGAATGCTAAATCCAGAACGCAGGGGAGCGCAGCTTCAAGCGTTCGTCTGTAAGAGCCCTTAAAACTGACCTTACATTTTACCATGGTGTAGACTGTAGACAGTGGTGCAGTGTACTCTATGATCATTTTATATTTTTTTTCTCCTATGGGTGTTTAATAATGTATATGATTTAGGTGCTTCACCAATTCTTTATTTGTTTATGTTCAAGCACTTAAAGGACCAGTAACATCAAAAAAAAATATTTAAAAATTCGTTTGTGCACAATGAAAAATAAACACCAATACAAATGAAACTTTTAAAAAGCAAAGCCTTTATTAAGAAATAACTTACAGAAAATCCACTTCCTGTCCTCTTCAGAAACAGCGAAAAGGCGACCATCCACACTGCATCGATCGATTTCTCCTCCCTGGCTCCTCACTGACAGGCATCCTGGCGTCCAGCAGCAGCTGTGTATCAGGCTCTTCACTCCTTTCCCGTGGATCGGCTTCCCTGCTCCGCTCACCTCCCTCTCTGTCTTCCCTCCTCCCCTGCTCCACTACTCTGAGAGACATGCGGCGCCTGATTTCAACCCAGACAGAACAGAAAGGCGCACGTTACAGGCAGTGTCACAGGCTCTCCTCTTCACCACGATTTGACCTTATTTATTGTTAAAAAATCACGATTTAATCAGATGTGCGAAAAACTCTATAAAATGAAACAAAACCCTGAATCGTATGAGTTTTTTCCCAAATTCTTCGATTTTTTTCTGGCTTTTTCCCCGGAAAGTCCAAATGTTAAGGATTTATGCCCAAAATGCCCAAAACAGTCAGATTTTCGGCTAATTCCATAGCAGACTACAGAAACTTACAAATAGGATAGGGACGTCTCCCATTGACTCATATGCAAAACCCTGAAAATTTGGAGTTTTGCCCCAAAAAACCCGGCCGGAGTTTAGTAAATAACCCCCTCTGTGTAGGAATTATTTTGGCCCATTCTACCAGGCAGATTTGCTCCATGTTGTGCAGGTTAGTCAGGTGAACAGCCTGGTACCTGGCACAGAGAATAAGGCTCTTGTCTATAATGATGGGAGATGATGTTCTTTATAATTCTATATTATTTTGTAAACACGTTCAGGGCCATGGGAGCAGTTGGGAGGAGAATTACTTAAGAAGGGGGTCTCACTACTGGGAATATGTTAAGTAAAACCCACTTTATTTATTCCAAATTTAAAATACACATAGAAAAATATTAAGAACATTGTACATAGCAGCAATGAGTTAGGTGTGGAATCAATCCATTTGTGTTATTAAAGGTGACTTAGGATATTATCACATAAAAGTACCTGGGCACTATTAGAGTATCAAGAATATTCCCATACACATAATGCCATCCATCAGTAACTTAAACCCAATGCCCCAGTTGCCTTCCGGCATAAACAAAAATAAATCATTTCATAAAATTGAAAGCTTGCAATGAAGGAAACCACCTGGCACTGCACAATCCTTAACCTTATCCTCAACCTTAACATTGCTGCAAGTCCACCCCAATTCGCATTCCGCCTAAAGCTTTTTCAAAGGTGATGTGTCTACATTTTCGGAAACCTTAAATAGGTAGGCTAGATGTTATTGCCATTTCAGTAAACGCCAAAGACGGATTCCCATACAAACAAGGCTTGGCGTTAAACCCACCTAATCACAAGCTCTGAATCAAGATGAGGCTTGGACTGCATGGATGAGTGTGAAATCACTAAAGGCTCCAAAGCCATCACTAAAGCAACCCCTTCTGCAAGCAGACTAAAATCACAAATGCAGATGTTTCTTAAATATTACTACACCCATATATATGGTAAGTTCCAATCACAGGAAAATTCAGTCCCATCTTCCTAAACCTATAAATGGTCCACCCAATCATAACACCTAAATCAAATCGAGGCTTGGAGTGTGCAGATGTGCTCAAAGTGGCTAAACAATCCGAAGCCATCTCTAACTCGTTCTACAAGCACCCTAGCTAAAGCTTAAGTCACCGATGCCGGAAATTTAAAACATATCCGAAAATTTCTTACAAATTACTAAACCCATAAATGCGGCAAGTTCCAATTAGTTCAGCGACCATCTTGCTACACCTGTGGATGATACTAGTTCCCTTATGTCATACAGTTAATCTTCCCAAAACTCTATCACCCATAACCAAAATATAAATAGAGAAAGTCAAGAAATTGTACAAAAATATGTAAAATATGAATAAAGGATGATTAAGGCAAACAAACAATATTATATCAGAATAAATATATATATATATATATATATATATATATATATATATATATATATATATATATATATATATATATATATATATCTTTAGTTACGTCTCTGATTCTGCCTTAGCATATTATACTGTCATTTATTTATTCAGCTCCAGTGCATCATGCAATGATTTAAAATTATATCATAATCAAGAATTTCAGAATGGTGATTAAAAGCTCCTCTTCACAAGAACTTATATATAGCGAACCACTGACACATAAATTCTTAGAGAGATGGGGTTGTTAGATAAGTGGCTATTATGGTCTAGTACATGAAAGATTGTTTGGATGTAAAATACATTCATAGATGTAGAAATCATGATTAGTATAATAAAGTTATATAATGATTATCTTCCAAGAAAGTGTTAAATCTACATTATGCCTATAAGTTTCAGCTAAAGAAAGCAATAACTGATCAGAAGCAATTTTTGTTGTTGAGTAAAGCAGGAATTCCCCCATTCTCAAGATTATGAGGATCCATTAAGTGCTGATTTTGTGTACAAAGCAGTGTATCAATGGTTATATCTTATTCAGTATATTTCATTAAAAAACAATTTCTCGGTTTAGTAGCTTTCATAGGCAGAAAGGTTTTTATTCATATGAAAGGGAATCTATTGCATGCTGACATTGAAGGATTCATCACCCTGATTTACCTTGTTCCTATCAAAAGAAAAATGTGAATCAAAGCAGGGCAGAGTGAGCTGGCATTTAATAAGATGTAGAAGGTTTTTGGCTTTCAACTGATAAAAATAGAAATGTTTCACTCCAGGTTGATATCTCTTATGTTAGAGTACCATGTCTTGTTCTAATCATGACAGCAAAGACTGGGTAACGAAGGCAGTGTCGGACTGGGCCCGCCGCCAACCCAGATCCGCGATTTTTAAAGTTGCTTCCTGCTGCACCGCTTGTACAACTAGGTGTGCATGTACACCGGCGCATAAACGCACACACTGGGCTGCACGGCGGCGGGGTGGTGTGGACAGCAGCCCCAGTGGGCCCCGGGCCCCCAGTCCAACCCGGAACGAAGGCAAGTCTAGCGCAAGAGGTAACGTTCAGTAAAATCCACGTCTTAGTGAATTTGCATAGTTACGTCCATTTGCCAGACGTTAGGGAGCGAAGTACTGCTAGAATATATCTCCTTCAGCAAAGTACCAAAATGACGTCACGCTGGCAAATTTTAGTTGTCTTTACTAAATTTGCCCCCAAGTGTTCCCAAGGAATCACGGAAGTGACCTCAGCATTTCTTGATTCAGTTCTTTCCAATTGACTTTAAATTCAATTCCTTAAGATCCTGCTGGCACTCTGTGCCAGGTTATAATGCTCCTGGTCACTTCACCCAGTATAGTTCCTGATATTGCCTTTGTCTGCTTTACGTTGATGATTAACCCCTAATATACTTGCATAAATTGGCACAAATTAATATAGAGTATTCATCCTACAATTTACATTCATTTACTGTGTTTTTAAGATATTCACAGTTTTATCCTACAGCTCAACAGCTCTCTTTAAAAGCCCAGAGTGCCAGTGTTGACTGTCACTTTGGCACTGCCTATGCACTTCCTGGATTCAGTTAACCCTAGGGTTGCTTATTCCAAGTTGAGCCTGGTATTAGCAGTCTAAAAATCAGAGGCATGTTTACCATATTAGTACTCATGGGTCTGTGCCTAGGGCGACAGCTTGAAGGGGGCAGTCTTTAAATACCTATATTGTAAATAAAAGTGTTTTTAAAAAAAAAAAAAAAGCAGCAGAGGTAGGGGTTCTATCATGTGGTGCACGGGCTTAAGTGACATCACGTGTGCTTACATCATATGGGCACACACAAGTCTGGTGCCTAAGGCAGCACAAGACCAAAATATGCTCTTGTTAAAATCTCAGAATCCATTGTTAAAAAAGAACTTCAATGTAAAATGCAAAAGTGCTCTAAGAAACACCCCAATCAAGTGTTTTCATTTGGGGGTTTAGATTCCATGCAACCCTTCCAGTGTTGTACTATTCACAATAAAATGTTGTCTCTTGTCCTGACATGTACTATCTAATTATACCATGGTGTCTTAATAAAAAAATAGCAATAAAATACATTCCAGAAATTAAATTGTAATACTGTAGACGTACTTAAAATAAATGCTTTCTTGTTTTTCATTTTTGAAGAAAAAGTCTCCTTTTCACCTTGAAGAAAGCACACACCATATGAAACTCCTCATGCTCAAATGAAGGTCTGTGGGAAGTATATTGTCTATAGAGAATGAGTACAGAATTAAATACTTGTTTACTTTTGTGGCTTTACTTGAATCTATTTTAAGAAAGAAGGCTATTATTGCTTCTATCATTCATTGTCAACACTTTAATAATGTAAATTATATTTGCACACAAATTAAACTAAGACTACAAAGAATTATTTTTATAAAGCATAGCTCTGGCACTTCATTGAAAGAGTTCGGCTTTCGGAAGAAACTTAATTTGATACACAAGAAAGTGAACAAATCAAGACAGATACTTCTAATCACATTCAATACAGCTGGGAGATGAAGCAAACGATTTCTATATAGTAAAGCAATAATTTGTGCTGCTGTTATGGTACTGCACCTTGAGCTTCCGATTGGAAAATTAAAAGTATCAACAATTTCCATATTTCTATTTAAAAGTCACAGATTAGCCATGTTTAACAAACATACAGTAGATTCCTATTCAACAAACGTACAAGTTACATTGCTTAGACTTTATCTGTTATAAAGCTGTACACTGGGGTGTAGGGTATGAGTTAAAGAGTTATACTGGTCACCCCCCAAAGTGCCACATTATCCTTCCTATAAATGCATACATATTTGTTCTAAGGTCATATCTGTTGTAGGTTTTAGAACATATCAGGTCAAGTTGGATGGATTTAAACCAAACTAGCAGACACCTCCCTATGTTTTTGCCTCCATAGACTTGATTTTCCATTCAGATCTGCTGAAATCATTCACATAACTAGTGATGGGCCAATAAATTCGGCAATGCAAATTTGCAGCGAATTTCCACGTTTTTCCACGGACGAATAAATTCACTAAACTGCTGCGAAAATTCGGATCAGAATAGTTGATTGAGCCAAAGCTGTCTCACTTCAACATTATTCGGACGCCCATTGACTTTAATGCAGGCGTCAAAATTGACAAGAGTCTCTAAATTGACACAAATCGGCGCAGGCGGCAAAATTGACGCTGTAATCAAAATTCATGGTTTGCAAATTTTTCGCATTTTGCTAATTTCACAGGAAATTAGCTAATTTTTTGGGTGAAATGGGACAAATCAGCCCATCACTGCACAAGACAATTAGACATGCTGGGAGATCCATTTGAGCAATTATTGTGTTGGCTCATGTATATGATCATAGGATTGATTACTCTACCACCAGATTTGGGGACATGTATTGGATCAAACCGGCAAATCAGAACATGTATATTCATCCTATTATAAAGATAATATCGAAATTACTAAAAAGAAGAAAAGCTAAGTATATGAAAGAAAAGCAATGGTCTACCTTCATAAGAATAATAAAGAGATTGGCCAATTCTAAGCAGAATTTCAACTGATCATCATTATTTATTTTTTTCATTTTTTAAATATTTGCCTTCCTCTTTTGACATTCCAGCTTTTACTGGGGCCACTTACCCTATCTAAAAAAACAAATGATCTGTAGGGCTACACATGTATTATTATTGCTACTTTTTATTACTCGTTTTTCTATTCAGACACTCTCCTATTCATATGTCACTCTTATTCAAATCAATGCATGGTTGCTAGGGTAATTTGCCAACGAGAGCTGCTGAATAAAAAGATAAATAACCCAACAACCACATATAATAAAAAATGAAAGGCAATTGCAAATTGTCTCTGAATATCACTCTCTACATCATAGTAAACTTTAACTCAAAGGTGAGCAATCGCTTTAATAAGGGGGGTCAGTGATCCTCCTATATGTGTTATAATATTAAATTGCCTTTTACTTCCATTTCTTTTCTCATTTCTTTAATGAAGAATAAAAATTCAGGTATACTGTACAATGTCCACCTCAGAGATTGATTTGACCCAATGATGTGCTAAAGAGGCAGATTGATGGTGAACTCCTGGTGGCTCATTTATAAACTTTGTGCAGCACATATTTGTCTGTAGAGTAAACATATTGCCCTTGCTAGTATTTACATTTATTTTCTTTCTTTTTTTTTTTAAACTTCTTTTTAGTGAATTTTTCACACATAAACAAAGTATACAAAAAAATAAAAGTCAGAAAAATAAAGAAAGAAAAGAAAAATATAATAGAGGTAAAGAAGGGAGGGGAGGGAATGGACCAGTTGTAAGGAACAGTTACATATCATACACTATCATACATCAGCTTTTAAAATACATGAGGGATATTTGTATCCGAGTTGAGCACCCACAACATCCATATGCTTATAAATTTATCAGTACACCCTCTGGAAAAGTAAGCAGCTTTGTAGCATGGCAGTGCCTTATTTACCAGTTCCTTCAAGGCTTCTAATGTTGGTACATCGTGTCTGTTCCACTTCAAAATTATTTGTTTTTTTTGCATAGTATAATAGGAGTTGGAGTAATGTTCTGCTTTCTGTTGAGTCAACCAAAAAATGCCACAGCTGGGTCCGGCTGTTGTGTAAGAACCATCACTTTGGAAATAAAGTTAAAAATTTGAGTCCAGAATATCACCAGCTTAGGACATAACCAAATCATATGTATCCAAGAAACCGGGTGGCCACAGCCCCTTGTGCAATTTGAGTCCCTGGTGGGGGTCATTCAAAGTAGACGTTCTGGTATCATATAAGAGCGATGTAAGATTTTTACTTGGATCAGTTTGTCCCTGGTGGTTGCTATTGCACAGGTTGACAAGTGCCGCAAGACTTCCATCCATTTATCTAAATCTAAGTCACTAATATCTTGGGCCCATTTGTTGTAACATTTGAGCATTTGTTTTTCCTCTTGAGCTTGAAAAGTCTGATAAATGGTGGATAAGGGTTTTGGAACCTCTTGTTTTTGCAGGTTACTTTCCAAAACTGTAGCCTGGATTGAAGTGTTTACATTCCTAAAGTGGGACAAGATCAGTGTATTTAATGTGCAGTCCTACAGTAATTATACATTATTATGCCCTCTGCTATTTTCCTTATGGTATAATCATCAATTGTGAATATGTATGTGCACAATCTGAGTTACACCACAACTTTGGCAGCTCAAAAAATATTCACTAAACAGTTTTCTCAAATGTATATTTGTGAAGTTTGTGAAATTTCTGTTACCGCTATATTTTTGCACAACAACCACACTCAGTGGCCATGCTCATGCAAATAGCCTTCTCATTTGTGAACCATTTGAAAGAATATTTGTACACAATGTGCATCTCACCAAAGTTGGTAAACATTCAGTGGAAAACATGCATTAAACATCCATATGCAAATAAATGTGTGCTGTGTAAAGTTTAGATTTGTTTGCCTATTCTGATCTATTTTAATGAGGTCTCAATAGTAATCTGTACAAGTAAATCTCACCCAATTAAGGCATTTTTGGATTTACTACTTTTCTTGTCTGTGATTTCAGATCTGTTGTATTATTACAGAGAAAAAGAAAAGTCATTTTTAAAATGTAGAACTTTCTTAAAGGGATACTGTCATCGGAAAAAGTTTTGTTTTTTTTTACAAAATGCATCAGCTAACAGTGCTGCTCCAGCAGACTTCTGCACTGAAATCTGTTTTTCAAAAGAACAAACATTATTTTATATTTAATTTTGAAAGCTGACATGGGGCTAGACATGTTGTCAGTTTCCCAGGTATCCACAGTCAACTGACTTGTGCTTTTATAAACTTCAGTCACTCTTTACTGCTGCACTGCAAGTCTGAGAGATATCACTCCCCCCCCCCAAGCAGCCCATCAGCAGAACAATATGAAGGTAAGCATAAAACAGCTCCCTGATACAAGCATGGATAAAAATGCTCTCATGCCCCACCTAGTGTTAGATGTGAAAACAGCACTCAATAGAGAAAATTCATGTTCCTCTTACCCAAGTCCCGACTCCTCCAGGTACATTGAGTAGGAGAAACAATAGCTTATCTGAAAGCAGTTCCATTATGAAATGTTGGCTCTTTTTGAAAGCACATGACAAGGCCAAATGACCTGAGATGGCTGCCTACACGCTAATATTACAACAACAACAAAAAAATTATTGGATCAAGAAAAAAATTAAATGGTAATTAAACAATAACAAGCATGTAATACAGTGGTCATTTTCATTGTTTTCACATGTTCACAGGTTATCCAAGCTTAGTTAACGTGATCTTAACTTAGACATATGTTCATCGTTTAGGTCCCTTTGTGCCCGGAGCCAGCTATCCCAGATCTCCTCATACCTCTGGTAGTTATCATTTTTAATATATATGCCTTTCTCTGTGTTACATAATTCCCCCACCGCCCTAAACCATTGTTCATAAGTCGGAGGGGCTGGGTCCTTCCTTTGGTGTGTTATGACCTTCCTAGCCAGGAATAGCATTCTGTGGAGGTAGGGTTGTTTCCTGTGTGGAATATCTTGGGCAGTCATTATCCCTAGTAGGCACAACTTGGGGTCCCTGGTAATCAGTAGTCCCAACTGCTGGAATAGAGTATCTAGTATTTTTTTACCAAAACTGGTCCAACCTGCAGCAATCCCACATAGTATTAAGAAGGGTACCCTGATGTTGATTACACCTGTTGCAAAGAGGAGATATGGCTGGGTTTATTCTGTGGAGCCTGGTTTTTGTATAGTATGCCCTTGAGGGATGGGCCCATTGAGCATCTGTAAGGTAGGCTAAATATTGGTCCCATTTGTCTCGTGCCTTCAGTACTTGGTTCTCTACTCTGTGTGTTTGCATAGCCTTGTACAACGTGGACACCAGCCTCTTATGGCTGTCTGCCTCAATTACTTTTGCTAATTGCGAGCTCTCCATCTGAATTTTATTGGCACTTTTATGTCTAATCAGGACGGAGCTGACCATACAATAGGTAAGCCACTGTGATTTGGGAAGGGTTTTTTCAGTTCTCAAGAGGGTGTGAAGTGGAGTTTGGCCTACGTACTTCCCCTTAGCTAGTAGGCCCTGAAAGGGCATTTCATAGGTAGAGGTGGCTTGGGACCATAGGTGGAATACGCTCTCCTCTGCCAAGTGGGGGAGCATTTGCCTGCAGTGTGCTAGTTGGGCGGAGATATAATATTGGAACATGTCAGGGAGAGCTATCCCACCTGCTGACTGTGGCAGGTGTAGAATCTCCAAATTTAGTCTACTACGACTGTTGCCCCACACAAAGCTTTTTAGAACACTGTTAAGGGATGCAAAACATTTCTTGGCTATCCAGACTGGAGAGTGCCAGAGGGGGTATTGTATTTTGGGCCTAACAAGCATTTTTATCAGCTGCATGCGACCCATAGGCCCCGATGGGAGCTTGGTCCATATCTCTGTTTTGTCTTTTACCCAGTTGAGCAAGGGTTCAACATTGTCTTTATAGTATTGCTCCAGTGGAAGCGCCACCTGCACTCCCAGATACGTAAACTTGTCTACTAACTGCAAGGGGCAATGGGCAAGGCTCTCTGTGTTTTCAAGGGGGTCCAGTAGGAACAGCACAGACTTGGTGGGGATAACACATAGTCCAGACAGTCTTCCAAATTGGGATGTAAGGTCTGTTAGGTTGGTGAGGGGCTCCTATCCCCCAGGTATACCAAGGTGTCATCTGCATAAAGCTGGATTTTTTCCACTCTATCCATCACCCTCAGACCCACTATTCCTGGGTGTGACCTTACCACTTGGGCAAACGGCTCTATCGCTAGAGCAAATAAGAGGGGGGATAGGGGACATACCTGTCTAGTGCCACTACCCAGGGTGAAAGCAGCTGTGGAGGATATATTTACCCTGAGGAAAGCATTAGGTTGTACATACAGTAGCTTAACATACTTGGTGTCCACCGTGTAATTTAGCAAAAAAGACTATACCATAAAAATCATGGCAGAATCCCTTTAAAATGGACTGTATGGGAGGTGGCCTTCCCATCATTTAGAGCTTTCTGGATAAGGGATTCTCTACTACTTTGGCTACTACGACTACTCCTAATCTAACATTAATTTTGAATACCACTACAAACTATGGGGTCAGTTTACTAAAGTGAGGTAAATTTGACTTTAAGTTTCCGCATGTTATCGCTGCAAATATTTTTCCCCCAGAATATTTGCAGCAACTACGTTTACTAAACAGTGATCTTACGTTAACGAACCAGTTACGTTAGCGGTAATTTTAGCGAGTTGTGGATTTTCTGGCTGCAAATTACGTTTTTGCGAATATTTATGCTATAAAATATTGTTTTATGGCGGTTATTATGGCAATCTTTACTGTGACATTTATGGCCAGAAATGCATCTTCAAAACTCATAAACTTTGACTAATGATTATACCATCCAACAACATTACCAGAGTAACACCAATCAAAATTTAAATGTCTAATGATTTCTAAATCCAGATGGTGCTATGGGAGCCTGATGAAAGAGAGGACTGGGCTCAGAGAGCCGGTGTCAGAGGGCTTACTCTGCCATATAAACCATTCTGCCAATAGAATCATATGAACAAGAAATCATACCAGTCAATCTCTTTGCGTCATATAAATGCACAGTTTAATGTAGCCAATCACAATGAAACCAAAAAAGCGCAGAGGCTGGCGAATCCTTAGACTGTGATGCCCGCTGCCAATAATACAACTCTGAGCTGAAATTGCTGCTGTTGCAGCAGATAGAAGCAGAAGCCAAAACATCCTGTTAGTAATAGCTACAGATCTCTCTCCTGTCAGCAAAGAATTATGGGTAAAAAAAAGTATTATGAGATATTTCCTGCCCCTTGAGAATTTTCTGGCAAAAAAATACTTTTACGCCACTACTACAATTTTGCAAATATTCTTGCGAAAATTTTGTCTTTTGCACATTTCGCTGTTTAGTAAACCAGGCGTTAATGTGTACGTAGCATTATTTTCAGCAAATGCGACTTTTCGCTAGCGTTACTTCGCCAGTGCAAGCATTTCAAAGTGAAGATGCGCTACCGTTCATTTGTGCCTAGCGAAGTGATCGTATGCTTAGGTAAATTTGACTAGGGCAGGTACATTAAAGTTGTATGGACGTCTTTATTAGAGATGTTGGTGCAAATGCTTGAAGTTACCACTTTTTATTACAAATGTCCTAGGAACCTTAAAGACAAAAGAGTTAATATTATGCCCTACACATGAGCCCACTGTAAAATAAATGCTCCATATGTTCCAAATTTTTTCAAATGTCTGGGGAAAAATGTTAAGCCAAAAAAAGTTAGGACTTTTGCAGGCAATCCCGATTAAAAAAAAAAGGAAAAGTTGCCAGCGTTTCTTAAACTTTAATGCATTTTCGGCAGACAGGTCATGTTAAATATAGTTTGGGGGGTAGCCCTTGGGTGCCTATATGGTAAATACAATTTTTTTTTTCCAGAAAAATTTTTTTTTTAGTTGGGGGTAAAGGGTACCTGGCCCTTCATTGAGCATTGGAGCAGAAGTGACATCATGCGCAACTGGATGTGATGTCACATGTATTTTTTATTTTTAAGCTTTTGGGAGGGGGGGTCCTAAGGTGGCACTCAACGTAAGTAAAAAAAATAATAGGAGACATATCCAGTGCTTTATTATGTAACCCAAAGTGATAAAAAAAATCTCCTAAAAGAGACATTTGTTTTATTATCTTGATTTTTTAGCATGCCTGGAATTTAAACAGGAGCTGTCAACAAACTGAATTTCTATGGGCTACATGCCTGAGCGGTCATTACATGAAGGGAGGAAGGTGTGATGCATGATTATATCTGTGTGCATGTGGTTAGTGCAGGAATAATGTGCGCACCTCAGCAGCGGGAGAAATAATGGAAAACATCTGCTTTCATTTCATTCCCATGGAGACGGCTACCCAGGGTAAGTCCTCTGACACCGGCTCTCTGAGCCCAGTCCTCTCTCTCATCAGGCTCCCATAGCACCATCTGGATTCAGAAATCATCAGACATTTAAAGAAAAAAAATCTCTGCAGTCCCTAGTTAGAAGCAACAAACAAAGTTCACAGTGAGAGAATGACTTAAGGGGAAGCTGTTAATGGCACTTGCAGTTTGATTAAATGATATTTCAGTTTATTTCTCCCTTATATACATACGCAGACAATTTCCAGCAGATTCGGAATAGCAAAGCAGCTGTCTATACATTATACATGATTGTTTGGAAGTAGCAATTAGGGATGTAGCGAACCGCCGTGTATGTGTTCGCGAACACCGGCAAAAAATGCGAACAGTTCGCGAACTTCGAACATCCGAAAATCGTTCGATTCGAACGATCGAAGGATTTTAATCGTTCGACCATTCGACCATTCGATCGCTAAAATCGAACGATTTTCATTCGAATCGAACGATCGAAGCCATTGGATCGAATGATTTCATTCAATCCAATGGCTTCGATCGTTCGATTCGAACGAAAATCGTTCGATTTTAGCGATCGAATGGTCGAATGGTCGAACGATTTTGACGCGAACGCCTATTGGCGAACGTCGCGCGACGTTCGCGAACTTGCGGCGGACGCGAACAGTCGAAGTTCGCGCAAACTAGTTCGCCGGCGAACAGTTCGCTACATCCCTAGTAGCAATAGACACAGAATTCTGTTCATGAGCAATGTTAATAAATTGAGTGAAATCAAAACATTCCTATGGAAAAGGGCCCCAAAAGTGCTAACTAAACCTGCAGAAACTCAACTGAGCACTGGTCAGTTGCTTAATGGGTTATTTTTGAGAAAAACAAGACATTTACTGAGAGTATCACATCCTTGTCGGATCATTGACACAGTCTTGTTACCAGTGTGAGATGTCAAATCGCAGAGCACAGAAACCCAAGCACCATGCCATGGCAGCAATCAATATTGAGGCTTTTGAGTGGAGAGGCTTCTTTAGCACATTTTTTGAGAAAAATCTAGGGCTCATTTACATCTGCAACTTGCACTCTCCCTGCAGTGCGTTGCATCTCAAACCACCTTTATTAAAAGTACTTGGGTCCAAATGTGCTCTTCTTTGCACTCCAGTATAGTTGGCTCAGCAAATATTTTGGTGAACCAGATGCAATTGCAGAAGACGCAGCACCGTTGCACCAAGAGAACCATCTTATTGCACCTGCAATGTCACCAGAATTTGGGGGAAAACGCTGCATTGTCAGAATAAAACATGGCGATTGTGCTCAAAACTGCACTTGCATCCGTTTTGGTGAATCTGCAAACCAGGTACGCAGACGTGTTACCTGCGGAATATCCACATATTCAGGCAATCAGAAGTTTTAGCTAAAAACCCAACCACCTAGTGGTTATTCCACAGGTACCTGACCCAATGTAGATCTTTACTTTTGACTTCCAATGAAATAAACTATTTAATTTATCTCCAATTCTGCTGGTAAAAAAATATGGCAATTAGCTACCACTTTTGTGGCTCCCACATTGCCCTTGCTATCATGTATTGCACAATATTTAAATGTTTTACCTACCAAGTAAATATAAAAAAAAAGAAAAACTGTGTCATTCCTCAGAAGCTTTAAAAAAAAAAAGGATAATGGTATAAAGGTAATGGAACCTAGCATTTTCTAATGTGCTGTCAATCAAAGCCGCCTATTCTGTTGTGACTTGTTGCCAGTGTGTGGCTGTCTCTGCTTTGTAGCATTTAAATCAGCTCTGGCAATCTCACAATTACAGCCCTTCCAGGGAATGCTGAGTGCTTCTTTGCATGTTCCGAATCATCTCTAATCATGCACACACCGCTCTGCTCATCTTGTGTGGCAATCTCAGCTTTATGATCATGTCTCAGCTAAAGCAGAACCAATCAGCCTTCGCCTGCTCCTAAATAATCTGTCTCTGATGACAAGACTGAACTTGGATTTCCCCACAGGACCAGCACGTTTGGAACTGTAATCAGAATCCTGTAGCAGCAACCATGATGAATGAATCCAACAAGACTGATAAACACTCATAAAACTGGCACAGGATGAGCTGATTTTTGCAGAGCTAATGTTCAATTTGTACCTATTCATATATTTAAAAGACCATTTACTTCTTAAACATCTGATTATATTGAGATTTACTAAGATGTTGAACACACAAGCATTTGGTATTTTCATGGGAAAGCAGTTCTCTTTCAAAAAAAATCTGGGTGGTCCAGAGCATCTGAATTTTAAACCACAATTTAGGGCTCTTACACATGAGCGTTCCGACCTGCGCTCCCCTGCGTTCCATTTTTTGGCGTTCAGCCGCAGGGGAGCGCAGGAATAGACGCAAGTCATTATTTGAAATGGGGCTGTACTCACTCAGGCGCGTGTAGGCGCCGAACGCAGGAAAAATGCAGCATGTTGCGTCTGAACCTGCGTTCGGCGACTACACGCGCCTGAGTGAGTACAGCCCCATTTCAAATAATGATTTGCTTCTATTCCTGCGCTCCCCTGCGGCTGAACGCCAAAAAACGGAACGCAGGGGAGCGCAGGTCGGAACGCTCATGTGTAAGAGCCCTTAAAGAGGCCGTTAAATGAATGAACAAGAAATGAAGACTAATTCAGAATTAGCAATTCTATAACATACTAAAAATTAACATAAAGGCTTAAGCATTTGAGGATTTAACTTTAGGTTTATGGTCTCCACCTGAAACCACGGTCTTGCAGTTCTGATTGATCAATGGTCATTGTAACAATCAAATATCAATTGGCATAAACACTAACATTTTGCTTTGCAGCAAAGTTTTGTATAACGATGAACACATTTTTTTCACCAGCTAAGGATTCACGGTGAAATTTCGCATTTCTTCATGTACAAATTTTTACACAAAACTGCAGCAAAAATTCTTTGAGACAAATAAGACAAAAAAGTCGCCATAAGCAAAATACCCATTGACTAATGCATTTGGACAATAACAGTTGGCACAAGAAAAAACGTCCATCGACTTAATGCATTTGGAGCGAGAAAAAGGTAGAGTGTAAAAAAAAATGTTGATGCCCATTTACTTCAATGCGTTTCACATATTTTTTGGCGTTTTGCAAATTTTTCGTTGTTTCGCAAATTTTTGGGCAAAACAGGACAGATTTTCTCATTACTAGTTTTGTTGCTCTGAAAATTTTTGCCGAAGGTTTTGTAAAAATATTTGCAGGTGGCAAAATGTCGGATTTTGCTGCAAATTCATACAAGGCAAAAATTTTTGCACATCACGAATTATTGCCTTCAGGATTAATTGTGAAAAAATGTAAAATTGATTATATTTGAAGCATAAGTAAAATGCACTTGATTATCCACTACAATGAAGTGTTAAAGAAGGATTCAGAGCAGAACTGATATAAGCGGTCTCTCACATGGTCATCTATTCCTAAGGGTCAGGGCACACAGGCAGATTGCTTTCCGAAGTCCCCCGAAGTTTCCTCATGAGGCAACTTTGGGCGACTTCGGAAACGAATTGCTCCGAGTGCCATCCCGCCGGTAGTTTACATTTTAGCCGGTGGGAAGGCAGGGGAGATTAGTTGCCCGGAAGAAGAGGAGATTTGTTTCCAGGCGACAAATCTCCCGAATCTATGTGTGCCCTGACCCCAATGCTTCCGTAACGCCTTAACATTGTATTGGATCATAAAAATCTGGGGCAATAGTGCTTACTATTATAAATGTGGAGATATAATTTCCCCCCCACCTACCCTCAAACCAAATTACCATTCAAGACTAAACTACACCCCAACAAAGCATTCCTTTCACCTCCCATCCGCAAGAATTTTCCAACCAGCCTATTGTACCATTTCAGGTTAAACTACCCTTGAATAAATATACATACACCAATGTCATTGGGTGAACGTTGGCCACCGCTTTAGGTCGGCACAATAAAAACATTGATTGTAGCTGAATAAAGTGGTACAGGTATGGGAATATTTATCCAGAATGCTTGAGACCTGGGGTTTTCTAGATAACAGATCTTTCTGTAATTTGGATCATTAGAACATTAGATAAACCCAATAGGCTGGTTTTGCTTCTAATAAGGATAAATTATACAGTATCTTGGTTTGGATCAAGTACAAGGTACTGTTTTATTATTACAAAGAAAAAGGAAAGGAAGGATTTTTAAAAAAATGTTTGGAGTATTTGAATAAAATCTATGGGAAACAGTAATTCTGAGCTTTCTGGATAATGGGTTTCCTGATAACGGGTCCTATACCTAAACATCAGAACAAACTGGTTCCAGATGCCAGCCAATTGTGTAGGCAATGGGCATGTAACAATGTACAGTGGTGTAACTACCTGGGGAGCAGTAGAGTGAGCTACAATTCAGCCGTGGATCTTAATGGGAAATCGGTAGCAACATTCTAAGGGAAGAATAAAAGATTGACTGTACAAACAACATTGCAAAGTGTATAATTTGGCAGCATAAGACACAAATAAATCCATAGAAACAGCTAAATAGCACATTTCTAAAATGTAAAGGAGAGCAACATTGTGCTCTTATCTGCAACAAAGTGTGACCAAAAGAAACTTGCTTTTCCCAGTTATAGTGCTACCTGGAAATAAATGAGAAATAGATATAAAAGTATATTAGGCACACTCTGTGGGCTTGAATTAATGTGTCAGAAAAAAGTGCACCGTAGATGAAACCCAGCCGACAGTTAATCGTGTATTTAAATGAAGTGAGACAACAGATAAAGCTATGGAGTGGTGTGTTAATCTTGCTGCAGATACAGCACTGATGTGTCATGCTGTTTACTAGAAACTCGTAGATCAGGTAGTTAGGTTTGAGTGATGAATCCAGCAGCTCTGAACTAATAACATGAAATCAAATCTCAAGCACAAAATCTCTCTTTCGATGGACTTAAAGCAAATAATATTTAATGGGAGCAGGTTTAGTAGATTCTTAACTAGATTTTTGATGGAAGCAGTGCTGTAACCCTTTGTCTGCCAAGGTTCTTTGTTTCCAGACAACATACAGCATAATCATAGAGCTCACCTTAAATGCATATTATATAGGTCACCATAGAATGTTATGGCAGGAAGCGGTTAAAAAAAGTGCATAGAAACGTTATCATTTTTTCCTCTTCTGTGTTCATACATTTGAAGTTGGTGAAGTTAGAGGCAGCTTGTAGCATATCACTTGACTCATCTCTATACTTAGCATTAGAGTGTTCACAAAAAGTTGCCCCATGTAAGAGAGGCAGTAACAAAATACAGTAAGAAATGTCATAATAAGTAGCCCTGTATATGAAATGTAGTTTCTACTGTGTGTAGGGACCTATAGAGTTAAATCACCTACTGTTTGGGAAATTATTTTACCCCTGGGTCTAATGTTTTCCCCTATTGGCCAAAAATGTTATGACCGTCTCCCAGTTCATATAATAAATTAGGTGAAAGCACATGACTCCTCCATTATGCAACCCAAGCCCTGGCTTAATGTGCGGCAACAGGCGCCCAGTGAACAAGGTATTTAGGTAGTGATAGATATAGCAGCATAAATAGTACACCTCGTAGATGTGAGAGAGTTACATCTTGTTAAATTGGCGGTAGCACTCTCAGATGATACTTTTACTTGAAAAAAAATAATAAATAAAAAAACAAGCAAATCCAAAAAGTATTGTAGAAGTGATACCTATATTGGCTAACAATAAAAATACATTGCAAGCTTTTGGAGCACCAAGGCCCCTTGGTCAGGCAAAATACAAATGAAAGCTAGAAAGGCACAGCATATATACTGTTAGATCAGTGAAAGGTATTCATGGGCAATAAATTAGGAAGTTACAGATAGATAGAGATCAATTGTAGAGATAATACAATGAATTTGGGTGGGTTATTAATAGTTCAGGAGTCTGGATTCAATCAGGTCACATAGTGTGACATGAAACCTGACCCTAAATTAGTTAAATAACGCCATATATTTGAATTCATAAATCTTCCTTTCCCCTTCAGTTTTAAAGTTCCTTTTTAGAATTAAGACCTGAAGACTGTGATTTTGACTGCAGAAGTGTTGCCCCACTGGTGTATCACATGATTTGGTGTTGATTTTATGTCTGTGATGGTTCATCCTTAGGCGCAATTTTTGTCCTGTTTCACCAATGTATATGCCTCCTGTAGAACACCTAGTACATGTAATCATGTATACCACATTGGATGAAACACACAAATAGTAGTCCAGAATGGTGTAGACTTTTTGTGTATTCAGTAGAGCAACTTGATCTTTGCACAGGATGGATTTGCAGGTTACACATATGTTGCTGTTGCAGGGAAATGTACCTGCTTTCGATGTTTTAGGAAAAGCACTTCTGACAATCATTTTCCTCAGATTAGGTGGTTGTCTATAAGACGAGCGGTAGTTCCGGGAATATTTGATTTAGTCGGGTATCTGTATGGAGCATGGGTTGCAGGTCTCTGGCTATTTTTCTAATAATGTTCAGTTGTGGGTTGTAGGTACCCTGTTGTTTTCTGTCTTTTCTTTGTAATCCAAGAGTCTGTCTCTGAGTATTTGAGTTGCTCTGTGGATTTGATCATCACTAACCTGTGGATGATATTCCTGATTAACAAAAGTTTTCCGTAAGGAATGGAGATGCTTATTTCTGTCATAAAGGTTTGAGCAAATCCGGTTGTATCTCAGAACCTGGCTAAACACAATTGATTTTTTTATGTGATGAGGATGAAAACTGTCCCACATAAGATATGCAGGATGGCCTGTTGGTATGTTTGTATGGTTACATTTTTGATGTAGATGGTTGTATCCAATAAGTTGATGTGTGAGTAAGAGTGGTTACGGGTAAGGTTGATGGTGGGGTGGAATTGGTAAAATCTTTGGTGGAATGAAAATAGTTCTTTTTATATACTGTAAATAGGTTAAGGGCCTGGTGTTGCAGGAAGCCAAGAAAATTTCCTCTAACTGGGCCATAAACAGATTGGCATACCGAGGTTCCATTTTGCTTCCCATAGCACTTCCCATCAGTTGGAGGTATATGGCATCCCCTAATGAGACTTAGTTGTGTGTCAGTAAAAATCATATGTGGGCATATGATTTTTTTACTAGGATGTGCTGGCAGCCTGCAATACCATCTTCATGTGGGATGTTGGTATACAGAGACTCCACATCCATGGTAGCTAGGATAGTGCATCTGGAAGTGGACCTATATTGGCCAGTTTGTTTAAAAGGTCAGTGGTGTCTTGTATAAAGCTGGGTGTTTTTCTTTCCTTTTTTTTGCATTTATTTTTTATATTTTGCCTGACGAAGGAGCCTTAGTGCACCTAAAACTTGCAATGTATTTTTATTGTTAGCCAATATAGGTATCGCTTCTACAATACTTTTTGTATTTGTTTGTTTTTTTATTTGTTATTTTTGCTACTGGCTAAAACGGTACCACAGTTTTTGTTTTCTGCTTAAAAAATTAAGAAGTCGTTATTTGAAAGCCATTGCCATCCAAAATGTTGCATCCCCATGTATATTCAGCCTGAAAGAGTAAGTGTACAATCTTTTGTAAAGATCAGTAAAGATTATCCGGAAAGCTCCAAATTACAGAAAGGCCATCTGCCGTAAACTCCATTTTATCCAAATAATCAATTTTTTTTTAAAAAAAATCATTGTCTTTTTCTACAGATGCAGCCACTTTGGTTTGTCTGTTTGTCACAGAATAACTAAACACAGATATCCCATTTATCTCATTTAACACAGAAAACTGTGTCACAACATCACATCTAATTAAAGCATTCACCATTGTGAACAATGGAGCTTTGGTATGCTAATGAAAAGGTTAAATGCATTAAATGAGTTAAGATGACTTAAGATAACACAGTTTCTTCAATTACCCCTGAGTCATGACGCATTTAACTCACAAATCCAAGTGGCTTCATCTGTATGTAATAATAAAACTGTATCTTGTGCTTGATCCCAACTAAGATATAATTAATCCTTATTGGAAGCAAAACCAGCCTATTGGATTTCTTTAACGGTTGCATGATTTTCTAGTTAACTTTTCTAGATAACTTTTAGTATGCTAAAGAAAGGCCAATTCTGATCAAATTTGCAATTGGTCTTTATTATTTTCTTTATAGTTTGTTTTTTTTAGTTTACCTATTTCTTCTGACTCTTTCCAGCTTTCAACTGGGGGTCATTGGCCCCCATCATAAAACATTTGTAAGGCTACAAATGTATTGTTATTGTCACTTTTTATTACCCATCTTTCTATTTAGCGTCCCTCCTATTCATATCCCAGTCATTTATTTAAATCAGTGCATGGTTACTAAGGTAATTTGGACCACAGCAGCCAGATTGCTGAAATTTCAAACAGGAGAGCCGTTGAATTAAAAGTTAAAAAAAATGAAAAGCAGTTGCGAAATGTCTCAGAATATCATTATGTACATCATATTAAAATTAACTCGAAGGTGAAAACCCCCTTTGAAAGATTTCTTTGGCTGAATATTAAGATTTTGGCCAAAGTATATACAGTGTGTGTTTACCTGATGTTTACTCATTTATCTAATTTGCATTTTTTGCCCATCACTATGAGGATGTTTGCCAAAGTCTCTTTTTTTCCATATATAATATATTAAGACTAATTAACTTCAGCAAGCTACGGATTTCTGAATTTCTGCTATCACTATGGTTTCTTTCCCAATTCCCATAACAAAATGTGTGGTGTTGTTTTTGTTTTTTTTTTTAAATACCACCTTCAAGACATTTAATGTTATCCTTTGGATTGCTTATAGCTTAAAAGACCCAAGAACAGAAGACATTCAATTGTAACATTTTGTACCGATTACCTGATCTGTTTCTTCTAGGTTGAGTTAAATGATCCGTAGGAAAGTGCTGAAGACCTGCAGGCTGTTATACAAAAGTTACAAATACAATTACTTTGAATGGATGCCTATGTGCTGGCTGAGCAGTTAAAAATACATTTTCATTTTAGTTCAATAAATACAGGTTTATTATAATCAACAGGTAAGTGTTTAAGGAATAGTGCCTGCGGCTAAATGTGGTTATGTAAAAGGGTACAGCATACAGCTGCAGTCTATGTATTATTTTTTGTCTTACAGCATACTAAAATTAACATAATATGCTTTTCCTTGTGGAATGATTAGAAAGCCTAAGATACCAAACATCCACAGTTTTCTTCTAAGGATATGCCTGGCGCATTGCAAGACAGTTTAATACATTATCGACTCTTTACTTCATCTCCTACAGTAGGTCTGTGGTTTGTTGCAAGATTTCTTCTTAAAGGGTTACGGTAGCCATACATGCAGAGATATTGGCAAGCAGTTTTGATTCCCACCTTCCTTCCATCAGTTTAAAGGGCTGGTTCACCTTTAAATAAACTTTTAGTATGTTATAGGGTAGGACTACACGGACGTTTTCAATGCGATCTGACGGTCTGTGACAAAACGCATGCAACAAATTGCATGCAACAGAAATAAGGTAAGTGAATGCATTGTCGGATGAAGTTGCGGCGTTGATCTGAAGCAACACGACTGTCAGATGCAGACGCAGCATCTGCATCCAACTGTCGTGTCGCGTTGGTTCAACATTGCGACTTCATCTGACATTTCTATCGCTTACCTTATTTTCGTTGCATGCGATTTGTCGCATGCATTATGTTGCATTATGTTGCAATGCGTCGGATCGCGCTGAAAACATCTGTGTAGTCCTACCCATAGAATGGCTACTTCTATGCAACTTTTCAATTGGCCTTTTCATTTTTTCTTTTTTATAGTTTTTTAATTATTTGCCTTCTGACTCTTTCCAGCTTTCAAATAGGGGTCACTGACCCTATCAACAAAACAAATGCTCTGTCAGGCTACAAACATATTGTTATTGCAACGTTTTATTACTTATCTTTCTAGTCAGGCCCTCTCCTATTCATATTCCAGTCTCTTATTCAGATCAATGCATAGTTGCTAGGGTAATTTGAATCCATAGCAACCAGATTGCTGAAACTGCAAAGTGGAGAGCTGCTGAATAAAAAGCGAAATAACTCAAAAACCACAAAAATTAAAAAACCAAATGCAAATCGTCTCAGAATATCACTCTCTACATGACACTAAAAGCTAATTTAAAGGTGAACAGTTCATTTAAGCATGGAGCCCACTGATGTCTGTTTTTAGAGACAGATCTCATATTCCATTGGATCATATCAGCTAGTCTAAATTAAAATGTATTCTGCCAGTGTTCCAATCAATATATAAATACACCTTGGCACTACCCATTCTTATGTGAAGCAGTTGACTTTGGACCATTAACCGAGGATATTTGAAACCTTTCACAGATTCAACTATTCCACAGTACTAAAAAGCTTTTCAGTATCAAGTAAAGCTATAGCTCAAGTTCCTGTATTGGTGTGTAAGGTTCAGTAGCTGTTGTTTAGTGTTATGTGCAATGGTTTTGCCTGCAATGAAACCAAGGTGGTCTTCATTGATGGCAATAAACTTTTGGAAAAACACAAATCAATGGAGAGCACTCCAAGTAGCAAAACCAGGGGTACCACCAACAATTAACCCAAAACTCAATGTCACATATGATGGGTTTGCACACTCTGAATAATATATAGACAGGAGGTGGTAAAAAGTACATTTATTTTTATATAGATACAAAATGTACATCAAGTGGATCAATATTTTATACCAGACAATTAATACATAACAGTGCTGATTAAAAATATGCATACCACCAGTTTCAAAGAAAAAGGAGAAAAACAAACCACAAGGAGCAGATATACTTTGCCATAGGATGAGAATACCCCAACATTTCTGAACACTAGCCTTTGTCAGCGGGGATTCTGACTGTCGGATGAAAACGCTGCATGCTGCGTCTTCATTCGACAGTCGGACATATGTAGTTTTTACCTGCGCTTTCTCATTCACATCTTTTATCTTCTGGACATCTGACACGCCGCATGTGTGTTATGCATGGCGACAAATCTCTCCTTGGAGCGCCCTGAAGTTCAGCCCTTATTATTACAGAGGAAAAGGAAATCATTTTTAAAAATTGGAATTATTTGTATAAAATGGAGTCTATGGGAGACTGGCTTCCCATATTTTGGAGCATTCTCGACAATGGACTTCTGGATAATGAATCCCACACCTGTACTTGATTGTATCTAGGCTGCATGAATCCATATTGGTGGCAAAACAATCCTATTGGATTTATTGAGTGTTTAAATTGTTTTTAGCAGACCTAAAAATTACGGACCAAGTGCCAAGCATTCTAAATAATAGATCCCATGAATGATGTATAATATCTGTAAGGCGCTGTGGAATATGTTTGTGCTATATAACACATGAAAAATAATAATAAGATCCTATCATGAAGATAACTTTTATACTAACTCCAGGGTTAGAGCTTATCAGCTTCAATCTATTATCAGATCATTTGAGGAAAGATTTTATGTGCAAGCATTTCCATGAACAGTTTTAGCAGTGGATTAGAGCTATTATTTATCCTTTCTTAATTAAAACTTGTCTAACCCAATATCTTGTTTAAGATTAGATTGCTTAATGTTATTCCAATGTCCACTAATTGGATGGCAATGGAATCCATTAAACACACAAATCATTATATTTAAATGTTAATTTCAAAATACTAACACTGAACATAATACCGAGATCTAGCAATTAATAAGGATGGAATGCTTTTCAAAATCAATGATGAGTTAGTGAAATCCATCCATAGAAATCCAAGTGTCTCATTAGCAACCCCTTGGTTTGTACGTGTGACTTTTGTTGTCCTTGGTAATAGGCTCTGTGGCCATACTGGGCAGTGATTCCCCTGTATCTCTGTATTGCATTGCAGAGCAGCTGCTTTGTCCTCGTTCGCACAACAAAGGTTTCTCAAAAAGTTGAACTTGATATTCATGTTTTTTTATGACATTATATATTCCTAAGGGATTCCAATCAGTACCCATAAGAATCTTATGTCTCAGTTTATTATAAAATTAAGGAATTAAGACTGGCTGACAATTTTTCTGATCTTTGCCTTCAAGATTCTCTTTTTTGAAATAATGCCGTGTAAAACATTGAATAAAAACATCACCCATGATATTGCTCATAGCAGCCAATCATAAATTAGTTTTCAACAGTCACCTGCAAGTTAGTGTAGTAAAATTTCAGAAGCCAGAGACCACTTCAGGTGAAAGACAACGTTTATTTGACACAGGCTCCAGAATCCCGAGTAAAACAAAGTTTTTATAGACTTGTAAAAGACCTGCTCTTGTTGCCAAGCAGGTGTCTCTGCCTCAAGGCCAAAGTACTAGTGACCAAGGCTAGTTTGAAGACAGAATCCATCCAAGTCAAGGGAACTCGTGGGGAATCTGCATCGCAGGGTTTCATTTATAAACACTATGGGTTACTGCACAGGAGCAAATTTGCCCAGTGTTTATAAATGAGCCCCACAGAATTTTAATCTCTCCCTCATTAGGAAACAAAAGCAAAGATCTGATTGGTTCTTATGGGCAACATCACTGGTGATGCTTGTCTCCAATCTTATCCACAGCATGATAAGATACCCTATTACCCTAATTTGGTTACTGTTTCTTTAAATAGCAATTAAACCATTGGCAATCCAGGGCCCTGCATCCCTTTTGCGTATAAAAAGTACTGGGACCTGGGATTTACAGTGCAGTGCCTCCACCTAGGGAACACTGGGAAGCACACCTCAGGGGGGTTTCCACTAGGAAAAATAAAACACACAGTTTGCAGTAAAACAAATATAAACTTTAGGTAAAACTGTATGCAATAACTATAAATGTAAATCACACAATATAACTTTGCTCTGGTGAACCTGTGTGAACTATCAACCCCTGTCACAGTCTCTCAATGCCACAGTCCCACATTCTACACCGGGCGGATAAATATACAATAAATCCAGTCAGTTCAATGTCTCTTCCTCAAGAGCTCATATGTCCCCAGGTAGCGCTGCCTGCCACAAGGCACGCTCCAACGTGGCAGATTCACAAACAAGACCTGTCCTCACCCTGGGGAAACACACAGTGGCCAAAGTATCCACGGGCAGGAGATAGAGACTGGCTCTCCCTGATGCTCAAATACTTTCTCAAAGCAGAGCAAAACACAGCCCTTTTACTTTTCCTTCTCCCGGGAAAATCCTTTCAAGCAGCACTGTCCCACTCCACAGAACTGGATCTCTCTGGCTGCTGCAGCAGGGATCCCTTTATAATCTCTGTTGGAAACACTGTACATTTGGCTCCAAAATCAGGCACTCCCCCTCTCCCAGGGATGCAGTGGGACTCCCAGCCAATCTCTTAGGAGGAGATCAGTGTCATAACAAAGCAGACCCTGCAGTTGAGGGGGGCCCTGGGGGAACACAGTGGCCTGGACTGTGGGGGTCATCATTATCTGTTCCTTTGACACCCAGTGGAGTATAGGGCATCCGTGAAGACTCTCCATTCAGATCTAATTGTTGCTATTCTCTTGATCTGATTCCATGTTTTTCCCATTTTTATGATTTCTTCTTCAACTGATCTCCATGTTTTTCGAGGCCGTCCCCTTGATCCCTGTGGATTCCATTCTAGGGCTCTTCTTTCTATAGATTCTCCTCCCTTCCTGAGTGTGTGGCCTATCCAACCCCACTTCCCAATTTCTATTATAGCTGGTTAGTGGCTTTCCATAGTTCTTCATTTGTCACTTTCTCCTGCTGTTTTATAAGTCTCTGTAGGCACCTGTTTACAAAGATCTGGATTTTTGTGGTAATAGGTTGTGTGACCTTCAAAGTTTCACTTGTGTATAAAAGGACTGTTTTCACATTAGTATTAAAAATGCAAACTTTGGTTCTTTTTGCAATGTTTTTACTTCTCCATATAGGGTACAACTGGATAAATGCTCCATTTGCTTTCTTTATTCGATTTTTTACATCATCTTCTGCACCACCATCTCTGGTAACAACACTTCCCAAGTAGGTAAACGACTCCACCAGTTCTATTTCATAGTCGCTAATATTTAATCTCACTGTAGCAGTATTGTTTATCCTCATTTCTTTTGTTTTGTTGGCATTGATACGTAGCCCTGCAATTTCTGCTTCATTTTGTAACCTTTCCAGTTTTTCTTTCATATCTATATACCTTTGAGACAGTATGCATATGTCATCAGCAAATTCTAGATCTTCCAGTGTTCCCATCATGCTCCATTGTATTCCTCTTTTCTGTTCCCTTAGAACTCTTCTCATTATGCTGTCCAATACCAACAGAAATATTGTAGGAGACAGGACGCATCCTTGTTGCACCCCTTGTGTTACTTTGATGTAGTCTGACAGTTTACCTTCATGCAAAATTCGGCATTTAAAGCCATTGTACATGCCCTTTAGTAATGACAAAATTTTCCTAGGGATTCCATATTTTTCTATCGTGCTTCACATGAATCTTCTACATCTGTGGAGTCAGTGTCCTCTATAATATATAATACCCCCACCTTGCCGCTCTTCTTCCTTAAACTATCACACTAGCGACACTTGTGTGAGCATGTGGCAGGAGGCACAGGGGGTAGCTATACAAGCGGATTTTTGTGTCAGGGGGCCTGACACACCCTTGTTACACCACTGGAGGAGATGGAATATAGCAGCTGAATATAATATAGATTATCGTGGGGAGAGATGGGAGTTAGAAGCAATAGGTAGCACTCCACTATTAAGCATGCATATAAAAGATTGGTCAAAACCAAAATACATACACACACATCTAAAACACTCTTGAATGTTTAATATTACAGAATCATCCCTACACCCAAACACCATAGAAATCGAAGTTGGAGTTTCCATTGTGTGTGCCATTATGGCTACTGCACAGCATATCATTAATGGCAAAGGTGCTAGACTACTTTCAGCCAGGAAAGGGGTTAATTACTGGGTGGCCTTCAGCTTCGGGAAGAGGCTTCTTATAGTCCCTGCTCCTATCACTCCTTGCCTGTGCAAACCGGTTCTTTCTTTGAGTCGGGGCATTCCAGCAATCTAGTTAAAGTATTGCAAGTCTGCAATTGTGTATGATTTCGGTATTGTTAATTGATGTCATGTACAACCCAGTCTGTATCCTAATTACTCCTTTGCTAGCAATTCCTGGTTTAGCTGCCTAAGTTCTGTGAATATCCCTCTGTAAATCCCCTGGTACTATTATGATGTAGAGAGTGATATTCTGAGAAAATTTGAGAAAAATAGTTTACATTTCTTATTATTTGTGGTTATTTTAATTACCCTAGCAATGATGCATTTATTTCAACAACCACTGCAATATGAATAGAAGAGAACCTGAATAGAAAGATGAGTAATTAAAAGTAGTAATAGCAATAGATGTGTAGCCTTACATAGATTTTGTTTTTTAGATGGGGTCAGTGACCCCCATTTGAAAGCTGGAGTCAGAAGAAAAAGGCAAATAAACTATAAACAATAAATAATGAAGACCAATAACCACCCCTTTAATACCTATAGCTAATTAGCAATGATGCAGACTGCACTCATTTATATGCAGCCATGTAGTATGTGGATTCAGTATGTGGTCAGAATTAAAGGGGTGAGGTGGCAACCATAAGCATGAGGCAGCCTCCTTAAAGCTTTTGAGCTGAACTACAAGTCTCTACCCTCAGTAGTAAATCCTCCCACTGAAGGGTCACTTATTATATTAGTTACATTTGTATTGAAAACCTGTGTTGTATAATCTGCTTTAAAAGGCTCCATGTTAAAGCAGGTTCTTGTAACCTTTTCAGGCAGTGTTCAGTGCCCCTGTCTACCTGGCAATTGTCTGTTCTCCAGTCATGGAACTAATTATTATCTGTACCCAGCCACTGGGATCCACTTAAATTAGAAATTCATAAAATAATACAACTTCTTAATTTAGCAAGGCAAATCCCCTATGTAGAATTACCTATGCCTAAACCCATAGGTGAGATGTGTTGATCATTTTAATAATTAGAAATGCACAGACGTGAAATTTTTCCCACTGAAAAGAATTGTGGGGTGTGTACACTGTGACAACCATATTCACCAATAAATGTACAAGTATGGGACCTGTTATCCAGAATGCTCGGGACCTGGGGTTTTCCAGATTTCCAGAGATTTGCATCTCCATACTGCTAAAAAATTATTTAAACATTAAATAAATCCAATACGATTGACTCCAATAAGGATCAATTATATCTTAGTTTGGATCCAGTACAAGCTATTGTGTTATTATTACAGAGAAATAGGAAATCATTTTTAAAATTTTGAATTATTTGATTATAATGGAGTCTTTGGGAGATGGCCAGGGTCGGACTTGTCCTGGCCATCTCCCATAGACTCCATTATAATCATGGGCCCCTGCCGGGCCAGACCCCTCTTCTGATATTGGAAATGGCAGAAATAACAAATGTATTCAGCGTGCGCGCCGAGCGTGCCTTCATGCGTGTGGGCCAGGCGGCGCCGAGGGGCGCCTCACAGTAGGGGGACGGGGGGCCCTGGACAGTGGTCCTGGTGGTCTGGGGCCCCCCAGTCTGACCCTGGAGACGGCTTTCCCATAATTCAGAGCTTTCTGGACAACAGGCTTTCTGTATAAAAGATCCCATATCTGTACCAGTAAAGGCAGCTCTGTATCCGTCTTTTTGTATGGCAGGCTTTTTCTATAGATTAACATATTTGAAATGTGTCTTTTTGTATGGTAGGCTTTTTCTATATATTAAAATCTTTGAAATGCTATATATTTACGTAAAATATTCCTTAGGTAAAACATTTCTTTTGCAGCAAGGGCAGCAGTTGTCATTAAAGCGTCCTGCTGTAATCTCCCGCGTTATTCATGCGTTCCGACAGTAAAGATATTTAATTTGACACATCTCATTTCTGTTGTTTGATCATAAATGAAGACAAGACCAGTGCCCATAAACTCCCGACACAAGGCGCAGATGGGTTAATAAGAAGAGCATGTGAATGTGGTATAAACCTACTGATGTCTGGAAAGAGAGAGAGGTAGGGATTAAATAGCACTGCTATTGAACACCAAAGTCGACTTCTTCCTTGAAAGGAGATCAACCCTGCAAAATCCCTGGGGAATGAGGCAGAGCTGCAAAGGATGTGTTCTCGGAGCTGCGGCTGAAACTCTGAGCGAGAGAGAGCGAATGCAACGTGAAAGCAGATGAGACAGAACAAGATTTCAGCATCAGGTGTGGAGCAGATGGTGCACAGTGCTGTTTGCAGGAATGGCTTACTCTGCTCTTCACAACGAAGGAGAAAGGAGACTTTCTCGTCTCTTTGGTTGTGTTGCAGCTAGAAACCTTGTTTTTCCCTCAGCTCCCTTAATAAAATACAGCCCTTATATTGTTACTATAAATATATCAAACATAAGCTCTGGCAACACCAACATTCATAATATCAAAGGAGGTGATGAGTGCCGCATAATGACAGTTTGGAGGCAAAAAAGGAACCGGCATCTTTTATTTATTGCTAGTTGGTACGAATTGCCAGTTAACATGATTCAGCTTTGCTCTGCATCACATATGCCCCATTGCATTGCATTGCACGTATGGTACTTGCAGATAATGGAGGTGAAATGTGCTCTAAGTTGCAGGTTATTCCAGTTAACAGGTAGCTCACAGGAGACCTGAGTGGCAGAATCTATATGCACGATTTACAAACCTGGCACCCCTAGGCTGGCTCTTCCCCCTTCCTGGTCCACATCCCTCTACCTGTCCCCTTCCTCATTACTGTCCATGTCCCCCTCCTTGTCACCGTCCATGTCCCCCTCCCCTTCATGTGTGTGCACTGGACGCATGCGCACATCTTGAACAGTTGGGTCCAGGTCAGCACTGGAGACTGGCATGGTGTCTCCAGTGCCCAGAACTAATTCAAATGTGGCTGGGCGACATGCCGCCTCTGAAATTGTGCTGCCTACGCCCGGTCCTTTATGGCCTTGCGACAAAATCTGGGCCTGTATGCAAGATACACTCTAAATCCAGCATCCATAAGGCACCATTTACCTGCAGTGTGGTTATTAGCCTTGTGCTCTGCTTGAGGAATTCTGCCAATGGAGAATGAATGAAATTTCACCCTTTGATAAATACGCCTTTAAAAACCCCATAGAAATGAATGGGAAGTGGCGGAATTTCACTCTAGTGGCGGAACTTCACTATTAGAAGCCTTGACAGGACCTGGGAAGCCAGCGGGACTATGGGGTGAGTGCTTGGTAGGGCTATCACACAGGAAGATGAAGGAAATGTTCTTCTTCCAGCCAGCACTCCTGGTACAGCATATCACCCAAATGGATTTTCTTGAGGTAGTTGGAGTTTTCTTTCCAAAGGGCAGTCTTTAGGTATACGTATAGTATAAGTAGAAATTTTCCTGGTTTAGTGGAGTTCTTAGGTGCCACCCACAAGCCTACTTTTAGGGTACAACTCCATGGGCGATTTTACCTGCGATACCTTCCGTTCCGACATGATGATACTAAACACAGGCGTTACGTCGGATGTGCTGAATCTAATATAAGTAATACAAAAGTCACACGTACAAGATGATTGCATCCGACAGTCATGTCATGTAGGATGCAATTGGCTTCTACGTGTGACATTTGTATTACTTGTATTAGATTTTGCACATCTGACGTGACGTTGTGTCTCCTCTCACCACGTCGGAATGCACAGAGGCGCACCGTGTACCCTTAACCTGACCTATGTAGTGTTTAGGCAAGAACTATGAATAATGATACGGAATTTTTCCAAAAATATATATTTTTATTGTAATCTACATTACATATAGAGGCGTCTCTCCGGCGACTACATTTGTCAGCTCGTGGCCAGGGGAACCAGCAGCTTGAACAGTAATATGGCTTATTTATCACTTTGAAAGTCAAAAAACACTAGGTTTTATATTTAAGCAGGATAATGCCATTTAAGACGAGTCTAGCTTTGTAGTTTGCTTTCCCCATAATACATGCAGATGGAGTGATTTATGGAACACATGTTTAATAACATTTTAAAATGAAAAAAAACTGATGCAGAATTCACAATAACTCCATCCCTTATCTACATCACTGTGTCACTGCTAACTCCAGTTTCTCACTTTGTTTGGAATAATGTATTACATGATGACATGGATTGAAAAGGCAGCCAATGAACAGGTCTCAACTCCTTAAATTACAGGTATTAAGGAAGGGCCATCTTTCATTCTATCCAAATAATCCAAATACTTTAAAATGATTTCCTTGAATAATAAAATAATAATAAAACAGTACCTTGTACTTTATCCCAACTAAGATATAATTAATCCTTATTGAATGCAAAACCAGCCTATTGGGTTTATTTAAAGAGGTTGTTCATCTTTGAGTTAACATTTAGTATGGTGTAGAGAGTGATATTCTGAGACAATTTACAGTTTTTTTTCATACTGTATATATACAGTAACTGGCCATTCTATAACATACTAAACGTTAACTTAAAGGTGAACCACCCCTTTAATGCTTAAATAATTTTCTAGTACAGTGCTGCTGTGCCTGCTTACCATGTGTAAACTTTAAAAAGGTATCACTACAGAGATTAACTGGCCCCTGTATTGTTTAATCAAATTCAGACTGTAATCCCCTGTATTGTTCACACCTGAGACCCAGACTGAAACTGCGCACATTTTTCACCTGTTCACACTCATACAAACTGCTGGAGGAGCCCGAGCACTGTGTCACTGTATGTAGTACATCTTAGAGTGGTCCTGATAGGTTTCACTGTCTCCTGCTCTGTTCTGCCTGTCCTATGCTCCCTGTATGTGTCATACTCTGTCTGCCCTATGCTCCCTGTGTGTGTCATACTCTGCCTGCCCTATGCTCCCTGTGTGTGTGATATTCTGCCTGCTCAATGCTCCCTGTGTGTGTGTGTGTGTCATACTCTGCCTGCCATTTGCTCCCTATGTGTGCCATACTCTGCCTGCCATATGCTCCCTGTATGTGTCATAATCTGCCTGCCCTATGCTCCCTGTGAGGGCCATGCTCCAACAAAAAAAGAGAGAGAAAAGTTAGTGTGTCCTTTATTATTGATTCCTCTTGCAGATCCTTCCACAGTTTTCCAGCTGTAAACAGAAGTGGATCAGAGCCTGGGGCAACGGAGAGAACAGAAACAGTATATATAGTAATAAGTTCCAATTAGATTTGGATGACACCCTATGTGCACACAAAACTCTATTCAATGTGTTTCCTCAGACGAACCTTCCTCTCCCTTGAGTGGTACACTACTGATTAATCCTAGCAATCTCCACCAATCTGGCAGAGATGCCTACTTACAAGACCATGGATGGAGGTATCGCATGTAGTGTTTAACAGGTGCAGATTCTCTTCACCAAGTACCATTATGCTCCAATAAGGGAATACAGAAATCCCATTGCGTGATACTGTTTAATTATAGAATATTTTTTAAAAAAAATTTTTGCACTCACATTTCCTATATGAAGTCAGTCACATAAAAAACGCAAGTCCATAGTCGATTGCCGATGTAGTACAAGGAGGGATATTTTGTGGCAAAGTTTTTCTCTCTCCCTCTTCTTGTGGTGTTCCCCGCAGCTTGCCGTGACGTCACTTCTGCCTGACGCGTTTCGCCTAACCAATCGCCTTCCTCAAAGGCATGCAGCCTGTTCTGCCGTGTTCCCCTTAAAAGGTGATTGTCTCTGGTTGCCATGTCAGCCCCCCTCCTCAGAACCTAGCTTGTTTTCTCAGGTTTCCATCACCATTATCTGTAAATTGACTTAAGATTTTTTTAGCATTTCTAATTAAACATGAAATGAATCCTGTTTTTTATATAACTTCCTTAAAAAGACATTTCTATACATATAAAATTTATATATATATTTTTATATTTATGTACTGTACATTTCCCCTATACTATATATACACACCACACACACACTGCTACAGTAATTATCAACCTTTATAGTCACCAAGGATAAAGAGGATTTTCAATCATATTTCGCCACTGGGAAAAGCAGACATCCATCACTGACGTGTCATCCTTGTTTTCTATAATCACCAGGACTAGAACTATACTGCAAGAGGCTGAAATGAAATCCCAGCATCAATATGATTTTTTTTTTCTCTTTTAACAATCCTATACCATACAATCCTAGTACTATAAGTTTCCGCAGTTCATTTTATTTTCATTTTTGTTCTCAGATTCCCAACACCATTCATTTCATTTTAATTATAAAAAACTAGTAATTGATAGATCACTCGAACATGTTCAGACATTTTCATACTTTTTTCATTATAAATAAATATATATATTTATATATATATATTGCTTAAATGGAAACATCAAAATCTATGCAGTTACTGCCCCCTAGAGGCCACATATGATGCACCAAACAATCAGATACAGTAGATACTCAGGATTTGATAGAATCATTAATATTTTCATAATCACTAAAATGTCCCTAACCAAAGGAAAAAAAAACAAAATAAGGAGTCATATCCCTGATATTATAAATACATCATGATTGGTTTAGCTTTGCCTTTCTCACTTGCTCTTTCCATAATTGCTCAAAATACAAATTGTTATATATTGCTTCCCTCATTAGTTTGTGTTTTTTTAATCCTACAATGTAAAAAATGGTTAAATCTTAAACTAGAAATATAATAGAGAAAATAATAATAGAGAAATATAAGAGAAATGTAAGGATATGACATTTTACTATGCACTTATGTATGCAGAATATTCAGCAATAGTCTTCACTATCCTGTAGACATCCTGCTCTTTTCCATATAAAGTATGATTTATCTGAATACCAGCACAGAAGGACAGAAGAAGGGCTCTCTATCTATGCAAAGGTCAGGCTTGCTAATGCTTGATTGTTGTCATAGTTATTAATCTCTACATGTAATCTACTTCCCGACATTCAGATCAGCAGCTGAGCCATCATGTTCCCCTTTACATTTGGCTAATTCACAAAAGACAGTGATTGATGTCCGATGCCTCTGGTAGTAACTGTTACTCCAGTGATATCGGAAACAGAAGGACCTTTCTGTGTATTTTTTCTGACAAGAGTTGACTGAAATGGGTATGTGAAGAATTTATGCATAATGTACTTGGGACCTCCTGGTCACCCACCTAACTAATTTACCTCATATGCCTATACTATGGCCATTCCCTATTTCTATATGAGAACAAAAAATAAAAATGTAGAAGGATATACTTCAGACCCACACCCATGCCTGTCTATTGTCTGCACAGGCCCATGATGCCCCATGATATCTCCCTCTTGGCTTCAATTGGGGCTAGAGGACAGGTACATGTGGGGTGCCCAGGAGAGAGGTTGCAGCTGGGACAGGGGGGCCCTTGTGGCAAAATCCACAGTCCGATGCTAGATCAATCCACACATTTTTTCATGACTTATTAATCAAATTTGGAGGTTAGTTTTCCTTTTTAGTAAATATGCATTTAAAAGTGGTCCTATGCAACACATATGATAAATAGAGAATCATTTGTGATCCAGGAATGACCCCTTTAGCTTTTGGTGTAAAGTAAAGGCTAGATGGTATGGTATTTTTCACTTCCATCTGGGACACAACCTGTACATTTCTAGGTACACACTTACCTTACATTTCATTGATCCCTTACCCACTGGTAAAGGGATTATTGAGATGGTGGGCCGTGCTCCCCTAATTACAAGACTCTGTATCTCTGAAAAGCCAAGCAATATCCCTGTTATCCCATGACAATATAGCAGCCATCACCACCTTTTTTAATGACTGCCGGTTGGAATTATTTTGGATTACAGTCAATGGTCAGATCTTACAAAGTGCCAGACAGGCTGCTCTAGATAAGATGCTTAAAGTGTTCGACTGGCAGATGCCTTTTCATAACCACCAGCCAGATGGAGAATGGAGAGGGCTTGATCCTAAAAATTTAATTTGGCACCAAAAGTGATTGAAAAATCTTTTGAAGAGGATTACTGTAATGTAATAACAAAGTATGCTTTTAGGTCTCCTTTAGTTGTATCTATCCCGAATATGCATTTGCATACACACACACACATATATATATATATACTGTTAAAATAGTACCTGGTATATTCATATCTCACAGCATCCGTCAGCAAATAAGCGTACACATATATTAAAGCCCTCCATTTCATATGTGTTTTGTCCAAGATAAATACTGATTATCATTGTTATAATCATGAATAAAGCAAACTTAAAATGTTTCAAAGTAGCAATAATGCATCTGCATATGAATGGAATTTGCAGAGCAGCTGCCCCTTTACTGTATATCCCCCACTGTTTAGTGAAATAAAAAATGAATATTGACTACTGTATGTCAATTTAAGCCTAGCAAGGCCTAGCAAGTCTAAAAAGCCACATCTTGCTTGCATGCCTGGTTCAGTCATGTTGCATATTCTTCCAAATAAACCAATACCAATATACTGTTTATTAACCCTTCTATTGGAAAGACACTGATACTAAGTTTTCTCTAGACATTCTTTCTACTTATGCATTCAAAGACATTTAGATTTGTTCAATAGATGGCCATCTGTCTGGGAGCAGTTATAAGCCAAAACAATGGTAAACCTTTCAGCTTTAAATTCCGCTTTAGTTTTTTTTTTTTCATTAACCATAAATTGCAAGGAGTCACTCCATCCTATGGGGGAATAATTCATTTATATTTAAATTAAGGCCACTACAGTGTAGTGCAATTGCAGAACCATTTCAAAAGAGGATGACAAATAGATTGTCTTAGTGAAGTGTGTCAACGTATTGCACATCTGTGCACCCTTGTCAGGGGAAGTGTGTTACAATGTCCCCAATTACTTTTATATTGATCACTGGGCAAATTAACCCTTTAGGGTATGCACCACTGCCATATACAGATGGGGACTTGTAGCTGCACACTTAGAGCATAATAAATTGCAGATCAACACAAGAACAACTTTTTTCCATAGTATAGTTTTTCCAATAATAATCATACAAGTCCTACAGTAATCATCATTAAAATTAGTTTTTCAGGCCTATATACATGCCTGTCATCTACCTTCTTACCTCTCTCTTCAGGCCAGAGCTCTGTCTTACATATTCCAGGCACAGTGGTCACCGTTGTTCCAAGGTACTAGACCCTATTTACCTACTTACCTCTGTCCCACTTTGGATCCCTATTTGCCTAGGCACTTGCCTTTTTCAGTACTTTTTACTGGAGCCTCAACTGCTTGACTAATTGGCCTACCACTATTTCTCACTATCCACAGTGAGCTCCACAAGTAGAACCTACTACTTTCCACCCTATTGACTTCCTATGGTTCTTCAGGCTCCAATATGTCAGTCAATCCTATTCTCACATCCTCCAGCCAAAGAGGAGATGGCATGGTGCTCTCTACCTTATACAACAGGGAAAATAAGTATTGCACATGTCAACATTTTTCTCAGTAAGTATATTTCTAATGGGGCTATTTTTTCATTGGCTTGTCCAAATGCTGTGCAACAAACTTTAAATGAGCTTCTTTTTTTTTAGCCATGGAATTGAAACAATTATACCTGCTAATTCAAGGTCTTTCTGAAGCTCTCCATGAGTGATCCTTGGCTCTTGCACAACCTTTCTGATTATTCTTTGGACTCCTTTGTCAGAAATCTTGCGAGGAGCACCTGATTGTGGCTGATTTTGGGTGAAATAATGTTCTTTCCACTTCCGGATTATGACCGAAATGGTGCTCACTGGAACATTCAGAAGCTTAGAAATATGTCTGTAACCAATGCCAAAATGAGAAACTTTCTTATAGGCCATCAATTAGGACTAAACCAGCTGATATTAATTTGCACTGGTGGGGGCAGGATTGCTTTCTAAACACTGACAGATTTCAGCAGGTTTCCATGCCTTTTTGTACCTCCTTTTCTTCATGGTTTCAATACGTATTTCCTGTGTCACTCCACTTTATTACACATAACATAATTTATGGATTTATTTGTTTTGATTTCTTTGTATGTGTGGATTACCTGGATAGTTACCGACATCTGGTGTAAATTTCATGTTAATAGCCCCATATAGGGCTATTAATATATTTACTGAGAAAAAAGTCAATGCTTATTTTCACTGCTGTATAGCGTCTTGTAGGGAAATCCCCTCCAATTTCCACAGTTGAAAACCTGCTCTAATGCCATCTATTGACTAAAACTAAAAGCACACTATTTACATATGATAAACTTACTATAAAATATCTACCGCTTAATTATGGGTATAGGATTATGGGAAGTGGGTAAAGCAATACCTGTCAATCTGTTATGTTAAATTGTAGATATTGGTAATGGGTTAAGCTATTTGTGTGCATAGCAGTTATTTGGGACAGAGATCTTGAGTAGACTAAAGTAATTTATCACAATGATGTAATATGTAAGGTCCACCCATTTATATCAGAGGTGTTAGAACTTGGGATGGTATAGGATAGGTGTTGTACAATAAAGTTATATAATGCTGTGATATATAGTCTGTTTATGTATTTAATCATTTTAATGTATGAAACCTTGGCAAGAGGATTTCAAGATATCTGACCCCTTAGATGATGAAAAATCTTGGGCCAAGCAATATCTTAAATTAAGCACCCCAAAACATCATAGACCTGATGACAAATTTGCCCACACACATATATCTTCAAAATGTTCCAATTGGTTAAAATAGACCTATTATGTGAAAGTCCAAGCTGTGCTGTCTGGGACTGCTTGAACCAAGTCATCCTTTGGTCCAGGCTTTCATCTTGGCCAACCAACTTAACCAGACTGTGGGGCAAATTTACTTACCTCCGAAGTTGCACCAGCGTTGGCTTCACCGCACTTCGCCAGGGCTGCTTAAATTTACGAAGATCTGAAGTTGCACACAAGTTATTGATGGTTTGCAAAGTTGAGCTAGCGATATTACAATCAGCGATTCGAAGTAACGATATCGATGGCAAATTTGCATATGGTGTGCAGTTAAAGTACAATGACCATATATGCAGCAGCAAACACATTACACAAGGCCAGGGAACCTTAAAGGGTTCATCGGAAAACATGTTTTTTTCAAAACGCATCAGTTAATAGTGCTACTCCAGCAGAATTCTGCACTGAAATCCATTTCTCAAAAGAGCAAACAGATTTTTTTATATTCAATTTGGAAATCTGACATGGGGCTAGACATTTTGTCAATTTCCCAGCTGCCCCCAGTCATGTAAATTGTGCCTGCACTTTAGGAGAGAAATGCTTTCTGGCAGGCTGCTGTTTTTCCTTCTCAATTTAACTGAATGTGTCTCAGTGGGACATGGGTTTTTACTATTGAGTGCTGTTCTTAGATCCACCAGGCAGCTGTTATCTTGTGTTAGGGAGCTGCTATCTGGTTACCTTCCCATTGTTATTTTGTTTAGCTGCTGGGGGGGGGGAAAGGGAGGGGGTGATATCACTCCAACTTGCAGTACAGCAGTAAAGCGTGATTGAAGTTTATCAGAGCACAAGTCACATGACTTGGGGCAGCTGGGAAATTGACAGTATGTCTAGCCCCATGTCTGATTTCAAAATGTAATATAAAAAAATCTGTTTGCTCTTTTGAGAAATGGATTTCAGTGCAGAATTCTGCTGGAGCAGCACTATTAACTGATTCATTTTAGGAAATTTTTTTTTCCCATGACAGTATCCCTTTAATAAATGTATTCTAATGCCCTACACATGTGCCCACAGGTGCCATATGTTGTTAAATGTAGGGAGGAAGGAGTGTACCCTAAAAAAATTTAGATATTTTTAAGCCTATCACCCTATAAAAAGTAAAAGACGCCAGCGTTTTGGTTTTTTTTGGGAAAATTTCAAATTTTTTTGGACCAATCCCTATCTACTATATTGCACTCCACCTGGTCTGAGGGGACGAAGTAAAGACTGGTGATAGAGGTAACGTTCGCGAAAATCCGCAATTTAGTGAATTAGCGTAGTTACGTCCCTTCACCAGAGCGCAACTTCGTTTGGAGTAAGGGTGCGAAGTAGCACTAGAGTAGGTCTACTTTGCTAGCGAATTTACACCAGCACCCGTTAGTAAATCGGCGAGGTGACAAAATGACGTCACGCAGGCGAATTTTCACTACCATTAGTCACTTCGCCCTTTAGTAAATTTGTCCCTATATCTGTCAGGACCTCAAACTCAGAATGAGCTTTTTTTTCAGCCATGGAATTGAAACAATTACACCTGCTAATTCAAGGTCTTTCTGAAGCTCTCCATGAGTGATCCTTGGCTCTTGGAAACCTTTCTGATTATTCTTTTGACTCCTCTGTCAGAAATCTTACGAGGAGCACCTGATTGTGGCTGATTTTGGGTGAAATAATTTTCTTTCCACTTCCGGATTATGACCGAAATGGTGCTCACTCGAACATTCAGAAGCTTAGAAATATGTCTGTTACCAATACCATCGGTATGTTTTGCAACAATACATTTAAAATAATTTACGCCAGCACCCGTTAGTAAATCGGCGAGGTGGCAAAATGACATCACGCGGGCGAATTTTCACTACCATTAGTCACTTTGCCCTTTAGTAAATTTGTCCCTATATCTGTCAGGACCTCAAACTCAGACTTAAACTCTGAACTGTACAATGTTGCATTGTTGGGCAGCTGGAGGTTATACGAGCCTGACAATAGTCTTAATACGTCTTATAATAGTGATTCTGTTTGAAGGACAATTATCCAGAACCAAGGATCATGAAGTTCAAAATTGCCAAATTTGATGAAATGTTGTTAAGGATTTATTTGGATAACTATAGTTGCATTAGTGTGGAATCATAACCAAGATAAGCAAGAGGTTGGAATATTAGATGGTAGAAATTAACAGTATATTCAGTCATGAGTGCATCACAGAAATATATGCAACAGAAATGTAGTTTGAAAATAAATGTTTATTATTTACTTACATACTTTATAAAAATCCTTTTGAAATGATTAATAGCTCTCTTAAACCAGTATGCGTGTGGTGATTAACCTTCTCCTTTGCATAAATAATGACACTTAGAATGTTAAATTGTTTGCTTTGTGGGAACACCTATGCAATTTAATGATTACTATTTTTGTTGAATAGTAAGAAAATTGCTCTAACCCCCTGCTGTATAATTAATTTATTGGTCAGTATTATAAGATGAAAACTCGCTCACCGCAATTATAGCTTGGTTCGGGTGCACTTGCCCCGAACCCTCCGCTAATGACACTCCAAAGTCAGAAAATATGGGTCACTCACCGCTCCTGTTCAGTGGCCCGGGTGCTGCGCACTGAACCCTCAGCATAGGGGAGACATCAAGACTTGAAACCGGCAAATTGGCACCCACTCACACGAAATGCGTTAGGACGATTAATGTCTATGTAATAAAGTGATTTTACCGCTGCCTGTAGTCCTGCTGAGTGCGTGCCAATTTGCCGGTTTCAAGTCTTGATGTTTGCTACCAGGTCTAACATATTTAGCTTCTTTCATTTCTTCTAAATCTATAAGCTTATTTTTTAATACTGTATATTACAAGGCTCATTAAAAGGCTATTTACAAGACTCAAAACACAATTCTGTGCATTATCAGGCTTATTTACCAACAACGTCCACCAATTTTTGCAATTTTTTTGCTTTCCTCCATTGATAAATTGGGGTATGTCTCTGATTTCCATATTCCAGTAAATTATTTTGCATTGTTTGGGTTTTTTAACAATGAATACACTGGCACAATAGTATTCCAAATGTAAGAAGAAACATGACCAAATAGTTTAAGGCGGGAAACAGCAGTAGTAGTCGGGTTGCGATCAAGTGGTTGCTCTGAGCAAAGGAACGTATCGAGACAAGAAAAGAGATGTAGTGAGGTGCAGAAGAATGAAAGGTTTTAAAGACTATGAGGAGGGGTTTGTAAGTTATTCTTTGTTTATGGGAAGCCATGATATATGGACTTCATCAGTGGAGGGCCTGTACCCTCTTAGATGAGATGAGGAGAATTATGGCAGCAGTATTTAATACAGACTGTAGTGGGGAGAGATGAGAGTTAGGGAGGCCAGTTAGTACAAGTTATAGTAGTCTATTGGGGGGTAAGATGAAAGTATGCATGAGAGACTTCGCTGTTACAGATGAAAGAAGATGATGCCAATATTGCGTAAGAAAACGTGGCAGGTTTTGATAGTGGTGTTAATATGGTCAGAGAAAAAGAGATAGGAGTCAACATGCTGAGTTAATGAGCATGACCTCAATAGAGATAGTAAATAGGTGGAAAGACAGTTGGAAAGATGGAAAGTTAGAGGTCAGCTTCAGTGAAGGGGTTGATAAATATATTAGGGTATACAGATGATAATTAAAGTCAAGTGAGCAGATGAAATTTCCCAAAGACAGAGTGTACAGGCATACAATGGACCAAGTGCAGATCCATGTGGCACCCCGGCATTGAGATGAGGTTCTATTAGTGTAAGAGATAGTGAATGATTGGTTAGCAAAGTAGAGGGAGAGTGAAGATCCAGCCTGATCACAGATACCAAGCGGAATTCAGAATATGCATCGAGAGAGAGTGGTCAGCTGTATCCAATGCAGATAATAGGTCCAGAAGAATTAGGATATAGAAGTGACCTTTGGCTTTGGCAACTTGAAGAACATTTGTAACTCTGCACAGTGCAGTCTCAGCAGAGGGCTTGTAGAAAGTTAATAATACAGGAGAACACAGTGGGGGTCATTTGTAAACTTCGCGCAGGGCAGATTGGTTCGCAAAGTGAATATATTTGCCCTGCGCATGGTTATATTTATAAAGCTGAATAAGAGGGTGCATACAGAATTGCAAATTTTTTATTCACAATGCGAATGTCTAAAGGGGCTTTATAAATATGTCACAATTCGCAAATTGCGAATCTTTATGCGCACACTCTGTGACTTAATTACGCCACAACTCTGGTGGCGGATAAAATATTCGCAAAACAGTTTTGCAAACTGCGAATTTAATGCTATTTTCGCGCACAACAACCTCGCACATTGGGTGCGCTCGCGCAAACTCCTGTCTCATTTGCGCTCCATTTGCGAAAATTTATTCACACTGCGAATTCGCAAAAACTGGAAAGACGGGCAGAGCAGTGCAATATATTAGCGCTCAGCAAAAACCAACCATTTGCGAAAAATATGCGCTGCGCGAACTTTATAAATGACCCCCAATATGTTCTAGGAGTTTAGAGTTTAGAGGCAAGCGGTAGAAGTGAGACTGGACAGGTCAAGTGTGGCCTTTTTAAAAATAGACTTTACACAGGCTTGTTTTAATGGAGAGGGGAAATTTCCTGAAGCTAGAGAAGAATTGAAAATTTCAGTAAGAGCTGGAGTAAAGCTCAGCAGCACAGTGTTTTGGGTCAAGAGAGCAAGTTGTGACTAGGGATGCACCGAATCCAGGATTCGGTTCGGGATTCGGCCTTTTTCTGCAGGGTTCGGATTCGGCCGAATCCTTCTGCCGGGCCGAACCGAATCAAATCCTAATTTGCATATGCAAATTAGGGGCGGGGAGGGAAATTGCATGACTTTTTGTCAGAAAACAAGGAAGTAAAAAATGTTTTCCCCTTCCCACCCCTAATTTGCATATGCAAATTAGGGTTCGGATTCGGTTCGGTATTCGGCCGAATCCTTCGTGAAGGATTCGGGGGTTCGGCCGAATCCAAAAAAGTGGATTCGGTGCATCCCTAGTTGTGACATGAGAAGCCGGGAGACTCAGAAGCTTTTACAGGATGGAAAGAAATGCATGCAGAATGGGCTTAGGAAAGAGGAGCTGGATTGTGTTATAACAGTAATGGTGGGAATCTGATAGCTAATGGACTCTACTTTCTTTGGTGAGGGATGCAGAAGGGCACTGAATATAGAAAACAGACATCATGGATTGGATTTATATTTGTTTATAAGGGTACTGTAGTCCTCTTGCTGGCCTTTGACAAAGAAGAATTGAGGCATGACAATAGAAGTTTATAACTGATAAAGCAGATAAAGCCTGCTTGCACACAGGATTTCCTCCACATACATTCCGCAGATCTTGTACAGGAGTAAAAAAATCAGGTTTGTGAATTATATAGATATATAGTACAATACATATCACTTTTGCTAGCATATTCTGGAAAGCTCATCTTTTTCTCTTTAGCAGATGTGAAAAACCATGTTTCAGATTTATATTGTAATTACCATATATATCTGAGTATTCTTGAACGTAATGGCCTCATTCTGCTGCACTATGCAATAATCAAAAGGCATCCATAAATATGTTAGTCCATTCAGCTTGGCATTGGTCTCACATTCTTGTTAAATTCAAACCAGTGCAAGTGGCAATGCAATAACGTCGTAACTATCGTAAATGGGTTAAAATGCTCACATTTTGTCTATGAACTTTAATAAGGACCATTTACGACTTCAAGTACATCTCGCAAAGCACAATTTCTCGCAAAGCACAATTTCTGATTTTTCATTTTCCCACAATTCCAGGGAACACAAAAATGTATGCCAATTTTGGCCAGATCATTAAAACCCTTGCAATTGCTTTGAATAATAACATGCAATAACATTCAACATTGCTATGCATTGAAATAACATCTCTTTGTGATTCAGCACATACAGACTTGGAAAACCAATGAAATTTGGTGCCATTACATGCAAAAACGAGAATCATGCTTAGATGTAAATGCATTTAATGAATTGCATCAATAGCTACATCCATTTTTTTCACAAGGGCTGGATTTGACAGACTTGGGTGTCATAGGAAGGATGGGGCTGCAAAAAAACTGAAAAAAATAATGAACTATGTAAATCAGGAATGCCGACCTATGAGCTTTAAAGGTACATTCAGCTCAGCAATATGACTTACCCTTTTCTATTCTAGCCAATGTTGACACTCTGTAACATGCACCACTGACCCCAACACAACAATAAAGTGCTTTCTATTTGTACAAGCCAAACCGTTTTGTAGAAGTGACTGTGGAAAACAGGAAACCAATAAAGTCCTTCCCTTGGAGTATCCTGTGCCAAATAAAAAAGAACTGTAAGCAGTCGCTGAATGCATTTTCATGTCTGGGGTAGTGGTGAGCATGACATATTTTGGACAGCAGCCTTTTTCCATATCCCCCAAATAACAGATCTGGGCAAGCATCAATACACACTTAACTGGAGCAAAAGATAAAAGTTTGATGTTTTCTGCCTGTCTGTTGGTTATATAAGGCAGTTCAACACAAAAATGTAAATATTTTTGCATACTTTTTGTGGAAATGTTTCCCATTTTATGCTTTTGGACTTTTAACAATTAGCTACACACCGTAGACTCCAGAAAGGCCTTCAGCAGCTGTGAATGCAGGAATGAATTGCCAGCTCTTAATCTTCTCTGAACAATAGGTCAGGCCCCATGTGATTGGCTGCACCGCATTGTAATGTTTTAATATAATAACAGTCCAGGATATACCAGGAAAGACTCCAGCAGCATTAACTGAATGATAGCAAGGCCATTTTAATATTAAAGTCCACTGCAGGGGGCCCACCATCAGACATTTCATTTGGTATAACATTTGTCAGAAGCATTCCTCTAGAGATGGCAACCATTCATTGTAATCATCTGAAAGAGTTCTGTGGCTTGATTATTTAAATTGCTTTTATGTTGCATTCACATTTTGTCACTTATTTGTTCCCATGGCTGTTAGTCCAGGGTTACACTGGGGATCCTTTCTAAGTCACTAAGAACAGACCTGCTTGAGGGTAATTCTGACATAAAGTCCTTGCGAGTGGAGGCCCACCTGAGGTTTTCCGGATAATGGATCTTTCCAAAATTTGGATCTTCATACCTTACGTCTACAAGAAAATCATGTAAACATTAAATATACCCAATAGGCTGGTTTTGCTTCCAATAAGGATTAATTATAGCTTAGTTTGGATCAAGTACAAGCTACTGTTTTATTACAGAAAAATGTTTTTGGATAAAATGGAATCTATAGGAAACGGCCATTCCGTAATTTCTGCATTTTCTGGATAAATACCAGATCCCATACCTGTATTTGGGAAGCAATTCCTGCATTGGTCCCCAGCAATATTCTCAGCTGAGAAGGACCCATCAGGATGCAGCCATAGGGAAACACTGCAGGCCCTGATTATTTTTGATAATACATCAGCAATTCTAGAAAGAATAATACATGTTCATTTTGAAATACCTTTGTTTTCACTTGTGCTCACATTAAAAATTCATCCGGAATTACTCTCCACTAATCATCCTCACTGTATGTATGAAATAAAAGACATTTGAAAATAAGCTAAAATGCATTATTACCTACGGGAGTTTGAAGTATGCCGTCGTGGCACAAAGAGAGAAAAGAATCAAACCTTTCCTATCCATAATTTCATCAAAGTCATTGAAATGCTATACAAGTTATGGGATTTCACTAACATTTTACTATGTCAATATAATTTCCATTCCGACTACTTCAGTTTAGACAGTAACTCAACAAAAGCCGTCAAAATGCATTGAAGTAGAAAACATTGCTTCTTCGCTTTATAAATAATGCATGGCATACAGTATGGACAGAGGTTTGGTGTGAAGAGAAGTAGGTCTACAGACTGAAATAAACTGTATCAAAAATTGTATAACGTATTTAAAGGTATCTCCTCATGTCTACAGCATTGCTTTTGCAGAACCTCTGTTGTTACAGTTAGCCAATCATATTTGACAAGCTGCCAGACCACTGATCTGGTTTCTGACGCTCTGCGACGCTCCTGTTCCCAGCAGCGGCAAATCCAAGATGGCGGTGCCCATGGTCACCGCGTGGGTTCGGGGACCACACGTTGACGTCAGCGCGCAAACGCGTTAAGTCACACAGCTGCGTGTTGGTGCCAAATTCAAATTGAAAGGACACCCAGGACACCAGTTCAATGCCCAATTATAGGAATTGCTGAATTGTGTTCCTAAATTCTTGTTGTTGTATTCCTGGACTTTTGACCCTGCCTGTACATTGACCTTGCTGTTTATCTGCCTGCCTATTGAACTACTGCCTGGATTTGACTACGCTTACTACTGAACCCTTGTCTGTACTGCAAACTTGGACTGTTACCCGAAGCTTCCTCCTTGGTCCGGACTTCCCCCATTGGGAGCCGCAGTGGATTGAACAGCAGCCAATCAGACATGTTCAGGTCATGGTACCAATGGGTGAGGCAGATGTGTAGTCAAACAAAGCTCAGGTCAGGGCAGGCAGCACTGAATCTGAAACAATAATCAGAGGTCTCTGGGTTGGCAGTAGCAGAAATAGTCAGTAGAAGGCAACAGGTTCACTAGAGAGGACCAGGACACCCTAGCAATTCATTTAGGTAGCTAACATCCTCAGTTGACACCTGCATTGGTGAGTGTAGTGAGTGTAATGATACAACTGGCAAAATATAGAAGCAAAATAAGCTCAACCCCTTGCTGGTCCTCTGGCTACTCCAAGCACTGTTTGGGAAAAAGTAGGGATGCACTGAATACAGGATTCGGTTCGGGATTCGGCCTTTTTCAGCAGGATTCGGATTCGGCCGAATCCTTCTGGCTGAATCGAATCCAAAACCTAATTTGCATATGCAAATTAGGGGCGGGAGGAAAATCTTGTGACTTTTTGTCACAAACCAAGGAAGTAAAAATGTTTTCCCCTTCCATTCGATTCGGCCAAATCTTTCGCAAAGGATTTGGGGGTTCGGGCAAATCCAAAATAGTGGATTTGGAGCATCCCTAGAAAAAAGGCACACAATATTATTATTGTAACCTTCCCTGACATGGGTACCGGATAAACGTATGGGATTTGTTATTCAGAAAGCTCCAGATTACAGGAAGTTAATTTCCCATAGATTCTTTTATAATAAATTATTCAACATTTTTAAACATTTTATTTTTCTCTATAATCATTAAACAGTACCAGTATTGGATCAGTTATCCAGAACCCCATTAGAAAGCTCCAAATTACAGGAAGGCCACCCACACCCACCCAGGCTCTAATTTAAAGGAGAACTAAACCCTAAAATTGAATATGGCTAAAAATGCTATATTTTATATAATGACCTTATTGTACCAGCCTAAAGTTTCAGCTTCTCAATAGCAGCAATGATCTGGGACTTCAAACTTGTCATAGGGGGTCACTATCTTGGAAAGTGTCTGCGACACTCACATGCTCAATGGACTCTGAGCTGCGATTGAGAAATTAAACTTTGATGTTGTAGCAAATTATCATGAAGATGTTTGCCTGTAATATAAGATGATGCTATAGGGCAGATTATTAAATTCTAATGCTAGTTGCACTGGTTTCTGTGCTGCCATGTAGTAATTATCTGTAGTAATTATTAATCCACCTTATATTGTAATATTTATATTCTATGTGTACTGTATATTGTGAGTTGGTCCCTAAGCTCAGTAAGTGACAGCAGCTCAGAGCATGTGCAGTGAATCAGCAGAAAATAAGATGGGGAGCTACTGGGGCATCTTTGGAGGCACCGATCTTTACTGCTAAAGGGCTGTGGTTGCCTTGGGCTTGTACAGAAGCCCAAAACACAATGTGCAACATTTCTAGGCTATGTTTTCAGATAAGCATTAGTTCTCCTTTAAGCAAACAATTCACATTTTTAAAACAAGTTTTTCTCTATAATAATAAAACAGTACATTGTACTTGATTCCAACTAAGACATAGTTAATGCTTATTGGAGGCAAGGAAATCCCATTTGGATTATTTAATGTTTTTTTAAGTAGACTTTCTGGGGTAGATTTATTAAAGTTTGAGTTGTCTTTTCCACGAAAATTTGAATTTTCTAGTTGTAAAACTTTTTTGGTTTAAAAAAACTTTTTTGACATTTACATAGTTACATAGTTAAATAGGGTTGAAAAAAGACAAAGTCCATCAAGTCCAACCCCTCTAAATGAAAACCCAGCATCCATATACACACCCCCCTCTCTACTTTCACATAAATTCTATATACCCATGCCTATACTAACTATAGAGCTTAGTATCACAATAGCCTTTGATATTATGTCTGTCCAAAAAATCATCCAAGTCATTCTTAAAGGCATTAACTCAATCAGCCATCACAACATCCATTTGAGGATGTTAAGAGCCTGTTTGGGGTTTTTTTTGAAGGGTTCTGCCCAAAAAGTCAAATGATTTGATTGATTCAAGTTTTTTTTTCTCAGAGTTTTCAAGTTTCGGGGCTCAAATTTGCAGAATCGGGCTTTTGACATTCGAGTTTTTTCTTTATAAGAGACCGTTCGCATTTTGAGTTTATTTGAGGTTGAAAAAACTCTTAACACTGGACCTCCAAAGTATAGAGACCCAAATTGGGAAAATCCAAGTCCCAAGCATTCTGGATAACAGGTCCCGTACTTATACTATGTACTTAATCCCAACCAAGATTTAATTAATCCTTATTGCAAGCAAAACCATACTATTAGCTTTAATTAATGTTTGAATAACTTTTTAGCAGACTTATGGAGTCTCAATTACAGATAGACCCCTTATTCCGGAAAATAAGTCCTAAACATTATTGATAAAATGTCCCTTCCCTGTATTTCAGATGGCCAGTTTTCTGTAGGATTCTGAGCACTTCTTATTACAGTACATTGAAATTCAGGCCCCAAGAGTGACATTGGATCACATTGTACATCGGGTACCTGATTTGTGCCTTGGATCTTCTTCTTTGACAATACACAAAACGGTGAAAAGAAAACATAAAGCCACAGGATTATGCACATATTAGCTTACTTTTTGGGCATTATTCCAACCTCTAATAAATAAAAGGATATTTGCAGGATACATAATACACTGCACACAGTGAGCATTGATTTAAGAGTGCCCAAATTAATTCAGTACTGTGGAGGAAACATACTGAACTGACAAAGTGCTGTTGACTCAAAACATACGTTCAGTGCTTCTGTTCAATAAAATCAGATACCTTTTTTTTCACCTTCTCCCTGTGGTTGTGGCTCTTCCTCCCTTTGTTATTTGTTTGTCTGTGCCAGATAGCCGGATAATTCAGAAGCTGGTGGCGAGTGATTTGATCATTTTCCTATGAGATGCATTTTAACAAAACATTCCGTTCCTCTACTTTTGAAAATGACTTATTTTTTTTTTAAATCATGAAGTTTTGAAACTCTTGTTTTGGAAGTTTCAAAATGCATTTCACAAAATCAAAAAAGTGCCTGTTTAGTGTTACTACAATTTCTGCAAGGTAAATTAAAACTGGGCAAGCAGAAACCCTTTCTCTGTCCTTATACATCAGAGTATGTCAACCAAATAATGGGGAAAAGGCACTACAAAGATCACCAAGAGAAATAAGTTGAAAGCAAAAATATTTGTGGGTTTTAAGTGCCTGTTCCTCGTATTTGTTTGACCTATGTGGTTTTTCTGCAACCCTTGCTAAGGGTAATCTTTTATATTTGATTAGTTTTTGTTTATACTCATAATACTGTGGTTTACATTCAAATGTTTTCCTTATACCCTAGTAGTGAAGACAGTAATGTTTTCCTTGTGATTGTCTCAGTGTAACAGCCACCTATTCCTTTATATATTGGCATCCATCTAGTGCTACTAGTCCCCATTGCTGTTGATTAAATGAAAGCAAAGCACATACAGTACGGTTCATTTTCTAAAAGTGGGTCCATTGTCCCCAATAGCAGAATCCAATCAATCAATTGAAACGTAACCCAAAGGCTCAGGACCTGGAGTTTTTAGGGATGTTTCCATAATTTGGATCACCAACTATACATTACGTGGGTTGTTTATTAAAGGCTGAGTTTTCCATGAATTTTAGTTTTCAAGGGTATTTTTCATTTAAAACTCAAATTTTTGGGTTAAAATTTTTTTTTCAAGATTTATTATACCCTGAAGCTGGAAATAGCTTGAATCCAAAAATGCTTCAGCTAAATCTGTTTAGGTCATGAAAAAGTCAATTGCAGAGGTCCCATCAACTGTTTGAGGACCTTCCCCATAGGCTAACATTGACTTCGGTAGCTTTTAGCTGCCGAAGTAGGGGGTCGAAGTTTTTCTTAAAGGGACAGTACTTCGACTATCGAATGGTCGAATAGTCGAACGATTTTTAATTCTAATCGTTCGAAACGTTCGAATTCGATCGAATTTAACCAATTCGATGGTCAAAGTACCCAAAAAATAGTTCGAAATTCGAATTTTTTTTTATTCGAACCCTTCACCCGAAATTCGTGAATCGGCCCCTTAGTGTTTTTCACATTTGAGTTTTTTCATAAAATAGAAAACATCTGAGTTGTAAGTTTATTCGAGATATAAAAAAAAAACTAGGACTAGGGGGCCCATTTACCTAGCTCGAGTGAAGGAATAGAATAAAAAATACTTCGAATTTCAAATGATTATTTTAGCTACTTCGACCATCGAATGGGCTACTTCGACTTCGAATCTAACGATTCAAACTAAAATTCGTTCGACCATTCGACCATTCGATAGTCAAAGTACTGTCTCTTTAAAAAAAAAATAAAACCTACCGAAGTCAATGTTAGCCTATGGGGAAGGTCCCCATAGGCTTTCTAAGCTTTTTTGAGTCAAAGAAAAATTGTTCGATTGATGGATTAAAATCCTTTGAATCGAACGAATTGCGGTAAATCCTTCGACTTTGATATTCGCAGTCGAAGGATTTCAATTTGGCAGTCGGATATTGAGGGTTAATTAACCCTCGATATTCGTCCATAAGTAAATTTGCCCCTAGGACTATTTTGTCTCTAATAAGGATTAATTATATTTAAGTTGGGATCAAGTACAAGCTTCTGTTTTATTATTACAGAGAAAAGGGTAACCAATTTTAAAAAATTGTTATCAGGTTTCTGGGTAAGGGATCCCATACCTGTATGTGAAAGAACGGCTTTTCACAAAAGTCTGTTATTGGGTTGTTTTGTAAAACACAGACACATCAGTTGGTATTATGTCTACAATGAATGAAGGCAACTTGTACCTTTTAGATGATTTATGGGGCTAGGCTAGGTCATTGTGTGTCCTAAGAATATCTATAGCATAAACAAATATTTTTTAAATGTTTGTAATAAGCTCTTTCCCCCAAAACTATGCCAAAAATCTCACCCAAGCCCATCTGATTGCACCAAAATATTTATTTCAAACCATGCTCCTCAACTCGGCTTTAATGCCCTCGATAACATTAATCGAGTTCCAAAAAAGCCCCATTTTGCAATAATATTATACCTAAGAAATCAGCAGCTAGAGAACGAGTTTTCTTTTCTTGGTGTTCCATTTCAGGGTTTTTTTTTAAGCAATTAATCAGAAGTGCACTTTTTCTCTGCAGTTTCCCATGGGATCCCACACACAGAGAAGCAGAAAGAAAATATGCTATGCATAGAATAAATTATTATTTAATATGTTAACAACAGGATGGAAGGAAGTTCTTTTATGGGCCACTCTGCTGCTTGATATTATCTTTGCACTAGAAATCATGAAATTAGGTAATTTATAATAAACCAATGATACTACATACCTCTGAAGTCCGAATTTGGCTATTTTGACTTTAGACTGATAAATGCAGGGAGATGCCCCATTATACTTATTCTGATTAAAAACACTTAAATAACAGTTTTTGCACTGACGCGCATAGATATAAAGTTATAAAATCACACCTGCAGCAACCTTCTAAATTAGGGAAGAGCAATTTGTTTTGCCTAATACAGAATTTCAACATAGGTTTTGTTTTACCTGAAAAAAAAAACAGTTTTTCTACTTAAATTCACTCCAATGCATGAAAAACACCTATAGACTCAAATACATTTGGCACAAGAAAACCACAGAGAAAGAAATGCCCTGTGATTCCAGTGCAATTGGTGCAAGAATAAAGGGGGTAAAAAAAAACACCCATTGACTCCATCTCATCAATTTTTCAGCAAAGGGAAATATATATATAAATAGATAGATAGATAGATAGATAGATAGATAGATAGAGAGATAGAGAGATATATAGATATAGATATATATATATAGATATATATATATATATATATATATATATATAGATAATCTTATTCCCTAAGATTGACACACTCCAGGGCTTCATAATGCAATTGTCTTGACAATAAATTTTCTTTTCTAAACTGCATTATGAAGCCCTGGTGTGCGTCAATCTTGGGGAACTACTATCTACAATACAATTGACAGCACCCAGGCATGCAGAGAAAATAAGATTTGTGTTTCATAACAAACAGATATACAGGTATGGGATCCATTCTGCAGAAACCCGTTATCATAAAGCTCTGAATTACAGAAAGGCTGTCTCCCATACACTGCATTTTAATGAAATAATCACATTTTTTTAAAAAATTATTTCCTTTTTAACTTCAGTAATAAAACAGTACCTTGTACTGGATCCAAACGGATGCAATGCATTCTTATTGGAAGCAAAACCATGCCTATTGGGTTTATTTAATGTTTACTTTATTTTCTAGTAGATATAAGGTATGAAGGTCCAAATTACAGAAAGATCCCTTATCTGGAAAACCCTTCTGCATAACAGTTCCCATACCTGCACTAGATTACAGAATGCATCCATTTGCTTCAACAGAAAATGGCTGTGAATGATTTGTTGAAATGTTTAGAAACTGGTGTACACTGTATCTGTAATAATAATTTTTTTTTCATTGCTGCTATGTACCTTTATCTGTGCCTTTATATCTAGTTAACATTTGCAATACTGCAACGGCATTTATGAATATACACCAACCAACATTAATTGCAAGCAGAGAGAGAGAGTGATGCACATACAATGAGTTTCTTTGGTAAAAATTTCAAGCAGCAATTTTTAGGGTCATTGAACATTGTGTTTCCTCTACTTTCATTTCCCTCACAAAAAGAGCCTATAAATTGGCACAATATAATCCTTGAACTTTTTACCGGTTCAATTGCAGGACTAAGGAACAGGGCTCCCTTGCACTTTATGCTCCATACTTCATTCATATTAATAGGTGAACTGGTTCATTGGTTACAGAGATTGGGTGCAATCTTTTTTATGACATAGAACAAGCTCTCACCATTTGCATCTGCAATAGTAAATGAGGAACTGTATGCTTAGCTTTTTGGTATTATCCTAACTGGATATGTACCAAAACGATGTACGGTATATCTTTGTTTTCCAATTTTGCATTCGTATAGCTTTTTTTTCTCTAGCCGTCTCACCTCTGCTGCATTATATTCCAGTTTATCCTATAGTATAAAAATTGTCCCCTCTCACCATCTGATGCCTTTCTGTGATCCTTTATAAATCATCATTTGGGGGGACTCTGCTGACATAAGAGTTATGCTTTGACCAGAAGCATACATTATATGGAAAGGTGCCATGTTTTTGGTTGGCTATTAGCTTATAAACATCAGGTATCAGGGAAGATTTTCTCTTCTCCTTCTAGACGTTTTTTGCATTGGAAGTTGGAGGCTTGTAGTATATTGTTCCTCTCTGGGTTTTAACCGGTTGACCTTCACAAATGCTAAACAACTATAGACATGACTGAGTTCTTGTATGGGGATTAATATGCTACTTGGTTGGAAACCCTTTGCTGGCAATGACATCTTGAAATCTTGAACTCATGGACATCACCAGATTATGGGTTCCCTCCTTTTTAATGCTTGCCAGGCCTTTACTGCAGCGTCTTTCAGTTGCTTTTTGTTTGTGGGCCTTTTTGTCCACAGTTTAGTCTTCAACAAGTGAAATGCAGCTCAAAAGGGTTCAGATCAGGTGACTGACTTGGCCATTCAAGAATATTCCACACTTCTTTGCTTTAATAAACTCCTGGGTTGCTTTGGCTCTATGTTTTGGGTCATTATGAAACGCCTCCCAATCAATTTGACTGCATTTAGCTGGATTTGAGCAGACCGTATGTCTCCGAACACCTCAGAATTCATTTGGCTGCTTATTTCCTGTGTCACATCATGGATAAACACTAGTGTCCCAGTGCCACTGGCAGCCATGCACACCCAAGCCATCACACTGCCTCCTCCATGTTTTAGATGTGGTATGCTTTGGATCATGAGCTGTTCCACGCCTTCTCCATACTTTTTTCTTGACATCATTCTGGAAGAGGTTGATGTTTATTTCATCTGTCCAAAGAATGTTTTTCTAGAACTGTGCTGGCTTTTTTAGATGTTTTTTTTTTTTTAGCAAAGTCCAATCTAGCCATTCTATTCTTGATGTTTATGAGTGTTTTACGTTGCAGTGCACCCTCTGTATTTACTTTCATGCAGTCTTCTCTTTATGGTAGACTTGGATATCGATACGCCTACCTCTTGGAGAGTGTTGTTCACTTGTTTGGCTGTTGTGAAGGGGTTTCTCTTCACCATGGAACTGATTCTGTGAGCATCCAGCACTGCTGTCTTCCGTGGATGTCCAGGTCTTTTTGCGTTGCTGAGTTCACCAGTGCTTTCTTTCTTTCTCCGGATGTACCAAACTGTATTTTTTGCCACTTCTAATATTGTAGAAATTTCTCGGATGGTTTTTTTCTGTTTTTGCAGCTTAAGGATGGCTTGTTTCACCTGTATGGAGAACTCCTTTGAGCGCATGTCTGTTCACAGCAAAATCTTCCACATACTGTATGTATAATGTATGTAAATCCAATTGGCAGTCCATTGTTGTGTAGCAACATCCAACCATTGGTTCTCAGTAGATGCTTGGAATTGAGGTCTAACAGTACTGGTAGGGCCACTAATATATAACTTGTGCTATGTAGGTGTGCTGAGAATATTGAATACAAATAAATACTTCTATCTGAAATTCATGCACACAAAGTTTTATTTTTCCAGTTTGATGATCTCCTTACTTTTGTACTGCCATTAGTAGCAGATTAATTATTATTGAATTATCTCACCTCACCTGCAGGAGCACACGCCTATTGCTAGGGTTTTTAGATATTTTTCTTTCATGTGTAATATAGTAAATATCATCATAACCAACAATATAGAACAATTCAAACTATAGCTAGGAATAAATATAATGGACATACATAAATGCTGCTGCCAATTGCATCACTACCTTACCTGAATAAAAGAAGCCAATAGAACTGGAAAGGGAAATTATTGTAAACATCTCAAGGTTGAGCCTTCAGAAGAAATATCTAAATCCAGTACAAAGAGAACAAAATGCATTACTTTATAATGACAGACTAACAATGCCCTATGTTGAACAGTTACTTTGGAGATGTTCACAGTGGCTTTTGGAATGCTAACAAGGTCATTTATTGCTTTATTTCCAACAACCGGGAGTTACTTCAGGATTATAAAGAATTCTTTAAGGTACATTTAGGTTTAAATACAAGCAAGTCATTTTGTAAAAGACATGTTGTTCCATTGTCCAGTATATGCAGGGGTGCTGTTGCTACTTTCATTGAAATCATGTAAGTTATCATGTGCGTTGTGCCCTCTAACTCCCGTATATCACCAGCATGTTATCCACCAACACCTGTGTAAATTATCATCAGTAATAGCATTATAATGGCTGTGAATATAGAGAAAGGAAACTTACACAAGCATGGGAAGGCATAGAATACAAAATCCAAGTGGTAAATATTAAATCATATGGGTGGAACCCTGGTGCCATCAAGCTATTCTATATGCTGCAGTTAAGCATACATATTGTACGAGGTGGGGGACTTGCCATAGTTTTTTTAAATGTACAGGTATGGGACCTCTTAGCCAGAATGCTCAGGATCTGAGGTTTCCTGTAACGGATCATTCCATAACTTGTATCTGTATACCTTAATTCTACTAGAAAATCACGTAAGATTCAAGAGAACCTTAGGCACCCCCAATGATTGTAGTTGCTTACCTGAAACCCCGGGCCGGTGCTCCTATCAGCAGAAAATTGCACCCGCCTGGGGTTATGCCAGTGAGCACCACAGAGCTATTCACTCTCGTCTTCTTCTGTCTTCAAATTTCCTGGGGCAAACGCATGCGCAGTTATAGTCAAATAGTCAACTTTTTGTTAAAGTTTGGCTTTTCATTGTACTGAACATGCGCAGCCGCACGAAGAAGGAGGAACACTGTAGAGGATCGTTCCGTGGTGCTCACGGGTATAACCCCGGTCTGTACAGTTGTGTGCTGATAGGAGCACCGGCCTGGGGTTTCCAGTAAGTAAATAAATTCACTTGGGGGTGCCTAACATTTGGCACCCCAAGTGCTGCAAGCTTTTCATTCTCCTTTAAAGCATTTATGCTATTAACCTGATGCCCAATCAAGAAGTGCAGGCAATGTAGCCAATAAATTTATATAAACTTTAGCCCAGTTACACTACTGAACTGGGAAATACAGAAACTATGGAAAGAAAACACTGGGGGGGGGGGGTAATAAGTCCCTTGATAAAGGTTCCCCGCTGAATTCTCTTGTATATACACTTACTTATCATGTTGTTGTTGAATATGTCACATGGTTTAACCGCTTGATTCTATTATTAAATCCATTTTGCAGATTCAGTACTTTAACGATAACAGGGCATAAATCATTGTTAGCATTCCACTGTGGGATCTATTTATAATATAGAACATAATGTTATACTTCAGGATTGTTTCCCAAATTCTGTCAAAAGTGCACAAGAACGACCACTAAGCTAGTCATGTTTATATCTCCCTTTTCTTTAGCCAGAATTCCATACCTTGAAATGCCAATTCCTTATTTGCAAAATGCTATATGATCGTGGCAAATCGGGTGTCGGCCCTTTTCAGAATGGATGACGTGATAAAGCACTTATTTATATTTCCCATTGGCGGTGTTTATGCCTTTTTATACCTGGATATAACGTTTAACAGAGGCATTTATAAATACAGGGCCCTGCATTTATTTTTCTGCAGCTGAGAACTGAATATCTTGGGACATACCAAGGAACTACAGCCATTTGATGTTACTTGTAGCTGGTACAGATATGGGACCTGTTATCAGAACCTCCGGTTTTCTAGATAAGGGATATTTCCTTAATTTGGATCTTTGAATCCTAAAGTAATATTGGCACTAAAAATGTACTTTTCAAAATATTAATCTACATTAAGGGGCCGATTCACTAAGGGTCGAATATCGAGGGTTAAGATATTCGACTGGGAATTAAAATCCTTCGACTTCGAATATCGAATATATATATATAAAATTGAGTTCGGTAGGTTTTAGATGGCGAACTAGGGGGTCAAAGTTTTTTTTAAAGAGACAGTACTTCGACTATCGAATTGTCGAATAGTCAAACGATTTATAGTTCGAATCCTTCGATTCGAAGTCTTAGTGGTAAGTTCGAAGTAGCCCATTCGATGGTCGAAGTAGCCCAAAAAACACTTCGAAATTCAAAGTTTTTTTACTTCGAATCCTTCACTCGAAGTTAGTGAATCGGCCCCTAAAAGTTACCTATGGGTCATGTTGATCATTTTTAGCTGATAGTTCTGCTTTTGTAAGTAATTGCTACTTGAAGTTCCTAAACCTGACTATTTTGCCAACCTGACTGTCCCTTCTTAACCTGTCAGTTTCTAATGCTAACGGACTCCTGCTGCACAAAAATGGCAGCCCCCTCATAGAGGAACATGGGGGTAAGAAATGTAGTGTAAAAGCATAAGGCAAATACATTTGTGGCAAAATTATAAATAGCATTCAAAGACAATGTTATGGTAGATGTTTAAAAAAGTTATTTTCTGGTGTCAGTATCTATTTATGTCTACTTAAAAATAATTTAAATATTAAATAAACCCAATAGGATTGTTTCCAATAAAGATGGAGTATATCATAGTTGGGATCAAGTACAAAAAAGGAAATACTTTTTAAAAATGTGAATTCTTTGATTTTAATGGAGTCTATGGGAGATGGCCTTCCCATAATTCGGAGGTTTCTGGATAATGGGTTTCTGGATAAGGGATACCATACCTGTATAGGTAACCAGCATCTTTTCCTGGAAACATGGAAGACTCTAGATTGCTGGCAAGGTAACTACAGAGTATTAACAAGGTAGATTCTATGTTTTTGTGTTACATTAAAGCAATTAGGAAATGCATGGACACGAAGAAACAAAAGTCATTGTGGGACCCCGTTGCAGGAACATTGTTTAACACCTGTTTTACAGATTATGGCGGAAATTATATGATATATTCTCTTCTTGATTTAGATCTGAATTTGGTTCCGAAGAGTAATAGCCTCCTAATCCTCCTAATGGATCTTTGCTTGATGCATTGATTTCACTCCTATCCCTGACCAGAACAGCCAGGAGTCTAAGGATGAGATTAAGCTTGTGACTTTGTACACTGTGTCTGCTCTTGCTGAATGACCCCATGCTTGTGTACCAGAGGGACAGGGGGCAAGGCAGTGCTGATGCTGTATTCAGCTTCTAGCAACACGTTTTCAATTTGGTGCGAGAAGCAAAGGTGCAATTTTTCCCAAGGTGAAAGAGCTTTTGCAACCCCTTAGCACTATAGCATTTGTGTCCTGGGGCTTTGTAAATGGCCCCTAAATAGTTTACCCCAAGTTCTGTTCTGTCTAACATTCTTCTGCAGAAGTACCAAATACTGTTGTTTTTATTTAATCAGATTTATATCCAATACATCCTAAATAATGTTTTTCCTTTTGCCATTTTGCTATGCTGAATCTTACAAAGCATGCGAGTTTAATTATACTCAAATATTTCTTTTGGGGACTTTCATTTCATGTCATTTCTAATCAGTCCTACATTATGCTCGGGCCAAATACATTTACTCTAAAATCAGAGCACATTATTCATTTCCTCTGTCATTGATAGGCGCTGAAACCATCAATTTTGCCCTGACTCCATAATTCAACTAGCAGTCCCGTGGCTAAATTACATTTTTCTTTACTTTTATTCCTTGTACAATGGTGTTTTTAAGTAGAATTCATTGAACGAAGAATTGACTGTGGCAGGTACAGAAAAGCACCGGAGTAAAATGAGGCAATGATGGTTAAAAAATGAACAAGACATTTTGTTTTAAACAGAAATAAATGTCAGGGACCCTGAATGTCGCAGTTTGTGTTGGCCCTGTCTGTTCCCTAGCATTCCATAGGGTATTCTGCTATAAAACTGTTTGTTAGCCTTAGCCGGTGTCAGAGCTGCTCCTTAGGGAGATGCGTTTAGAGGATTATAACAAAGGCAACATGGACGAGTGTTCTAGGCAGACCTGAGCACTTGTTTTTCCTCTCATTATCCAGTTATGCTAATGCAAAGGAGCATTACAAATAGACTAAATAAAACATAAGGGCTTATATGGAAGCTTTGATTTGCAACAGTATTTGACACAACAGAAATCGCACTAGCTATCAATTGAATATTTAACATACAAAAGCTATGCATGAGATGAAAAATATATGCTTATACACAGTGATTAATAATGTCATTAGTCATAATCAGTATTTAGTAATGTCACTTGTGTCTCATGGAAAACCGGGTATTTAAAGAAATAAAGTAGTCTGTGGTAGCTATGATAAATCGTGTTGGATAATACAGACTATACGTGATTTCATTTCACAACGTCATTCTACCATAACAAATCCAGAAAGTAATGCAACAGCCTTCTGTTAAAGGATCTACCCCTTCCATCTTAAAGTGTAAAGCTTAAAGGAGAAGGAAAGGTATCGAAGCAGTTTATTGTCAATAGATTAGCCACAATAGTGTAAGCTATAACACTATATTTATTTTGCAGAATGCTTTACCATACCTGAGTAAACAGCTCTAGAACCTCTCTGTTTGTTGAGGATAGCAGCTGCCATATTCGCTTGGTGTGACATCCCATCCGGCCTGAGTTTCCCTGCTCACACATAGCTCTGGGCTCAGATTACAGGAGGGAGGGGGATTGAGGAGCAAACTGAGCATGCTCAAACCCTAGCACTGGAGGTTTAGGATGAAAACAGGAAGTCTGATACAGAAGCTCATGTGTACACAATAGAAGGAAAGAAATGCTGTGTTACTTTTGACAGAGAACTCAGAGCAGCATTACTTTGAGGGTTTACTGGTGTATTTATATAGACCTTTCTGATAAAGTGTACTTAGTTTTAGCCTTTCCTTCTCCTTTAAACTATGAAAGCCTTTTTGGACACGTTGAAAACAAACTTTACGCCCTAATTGTTACTATGATTTTTATAGATTTACTTATGGATTTAATGTATGGACTTAGTTGGATTTTATTTAATGTTATGATGTCAGAGTGTGGTTTGTAAATGGGATTTGTTTAGGAACAATAAAAAAAGTGGGAGGCACTATGCCACTATGATATTTTATTAATTATGAGTGTTTGATAATGGAAAACGACCCCCAATCCCTGTTATACAAAATTGAATAGAGCATTTTATATTGCCGTGTTTTTTTCCTAGACCCACTTAAAGGTTTGTCAGTCTCAGTGGAGCTGAGCATTCCCATAGGTTTCCCTGGTTGTTAATTCTGCCTTATCTGATTAAGCTGATTCTTGTAATAATTGTCCTCAATCACAATAGGGGGTTATTTACTAAAAAAGAATGCAAAAATCACAAATTTTTCAGAATTTATTAATCCCCCATGGTGGAAAAGTCAGAAAATCCGACATCTCAGACCTGTCGAGGTTTGCATATAAGTCAATGATGCCAATTATTTTTTGATGTGCACTGGGTTTCATGCAATACCTCAAAGTTTTCAGAGTTTTCGGACAAAAATCTGAGTTTTCGGGTGAAAAATTGGACAAAAACTTGAAAATTGGATGAAAAATCTTGAAAATCTGTTTTTTTTTCTTCCACAAAGCAAATTTTGAGAAAAAATTTATATTAAATAAGTGTAAACAACCCGAGCGAATTTGATTTGAGTTTGCAGTAGAAAATTCGGACTTTGATAAATAACCCCATAGGGGTAGGCAGCAGATGCATCTATTTTGTATGAAAAATGTTTTGAAATGTTTATTTTTATTCATTTCACTACACAAATCTTTAAAAAAAAAAAACAGAAACAGAAAAGAAAGTACTTTTATAATGAAAGTTCATCACTGCCGTTCTGCTGATTATCTGTTAAAAGATGTACCTTTTATGTCACCCAAGGTCATAGCAGAATGGAAAGCAAAACCTAAAGCTCTTTGGAGGTACAGTGGGAGGCTCACTGATGAGCAATTTCAGTATATGTTTATTTTGGTAAGCAAGAAAATGTTTATTTTGGTAAGCATAATTGCACATTGATTGAAAGACCCATCATTGGACCAGCCATTGTGGCTTCTCACCCTCCCTGTGTCAACTCGAATTGGTAATAGTGTGGTGGGCTCCAGCCTTGGTTGAGTTATGAGGGCATTTGGATTCATATAGCACTTTCTAAAATACAATTTTGGAATACATGAATATAAGAAATACTGTACCCATTGTTTTGATGCGGCTAAGAGTTTGATGCTCATAAAAAATATCTTTGAGCTTCTTTCAGGCTCTGCACTCATTAGAAGTTGACCCTGTTGTCAGTTACTTGTAACAGGTTCAACCTTGAACGAATAAAGACTCTATTTCAGTTTGCTTTACTGCTGTGTAGACTGCTTCTCTTTCATCCGCAGAGTGGTTACAAAACGTAACATAACATCAATGTATAAATACACATGGAAATAAAAATACTTAAATAAAGCACAAGTGTTCATACCAACGTTTTTTGAAATGTTTATATTTTTATTCAGTTCACTATACAAATCTTTAAAAAAAGAACAGAAAAGAAAGTACTTTTTTAATGAAAGTACAGCACTGCTGTTCTGCTAATTATCTGAGACCAGATGTACCTTTTATGTCACCCAAGGTCATAACAGGACGGAAAGCAAAACCTAAAGCTCTTTGGAGGTCCAGTGGGAGGCTGACTGATGAGCAATTTCAGTATATGCTTTCCCTCCAAGGATTGGTTAAACGTTGCTTGTGGGGTCCAGTCAATTCAAGTTACATCAATAGTGAGACTCAACCCCAAGTAAAAGTTAACCTTCCTCTCCTCCACTTTTCCTCCCTCATTGTTGATTTAAAGAGGCTGCTCAGCTTTAAATTAACTTTTAACTTGTAGAGAGTGATATTCTGAGAGTTACAGCATTTTATTCAACTGCTCACTAGTCTGCCATTTCAGCAATCTGGTTGCTAGGGTCCAAATTACCCTAGCAACCATACATTGGTTTGAATAAGAGACTGGAATAAGATTAGGAGACCTGATCAGAAAGAGGAGTAATTACATAGTAGCAATAATAATGCATTTGTAGTCTTAAAGAGCATTTGTTTTTTAGATGGGGCAAGTGACCCCCATTTGAAAGCTGGAAAGAGTCACAAGAAGGCGGCAAATAATAAAAAAAAAAAAAAAACTATAATAAAAATAGTGATGGGCGAATTTGCGGCATTTCAATAAGCTGAAAAATTCCCCAAATTCACGAAACGGCTAAAAATTCACTAACCGTTGCCGGTGTCTCGTTTTTGATGACGGCGTGCGTTTTTGCGTCCAAAAAAGTGGATGCCGGCATCCATTTTTTTTACGCTGGCGAATTTCCGCCAGCGCATTTTCGCGGCCGTTTCACGAATTTATTCTTCGGCGGTGAATCGTGCAAATTCGCAGCAAATTTGCGCCTGCCGAATAAATTCGCCCATTACTAAATGAAAATTTGCTTAGAATTAACCAATCTGTAACATACTAAGGGGCAGATTTATCAAGGGTCAAATTTAGAAGTAATGGGAGTGTTTTTGAACTTCCATAACTTCGAAATTGTAATTAAAAAAGACCAATCGAAATTCATCAAAAAATCTAAGTTTTTCTTTTTTAGGTCCGTTTTCGATTTGATTCCATTGGATTCAAAGTTTTTCCAAAAAAACCTTTTATTTTTTTTAAAGTCCATCTATTGACTCCAAATAGGTTCTAGGAGGTCCCCCATAAGCTAAAACAGCAATTCGGCAGGTTTTAGATGGCGAATGGTCGAAGTCGAATTTTTAAAGAGACATTACATGATAAATTTAAATATACGAAATTTCAAATTTTTTTTTTCGAATTTGAATCAAATTTTGACTAATCCCTAGTCGAAGTACACAAAAATTAGCTTGAAATTCAATTTTTTTAAATTCAAATTTTCACTTCTACCTGATAAATCTGCCCCTAAGAGTTAAAGTGGACCTGTCACCCAGATGCACAAATCTGTATAATAAAAGTCCTTTTCAAATTAAACATGAAATCCAATTTCTATTTTTATCAAAGCATACAAAGCTGTTGTAAACTCATTTAAAAATCTCAGCTGTCAATCACATATTGTCTGCCCCTCCTCTATGCCTAGGCATAGAGGCAGGGCAGACAATTACTTTCACTTTCCATTCAGCATTTCCTAGATATCACTGCTCTCCCCACATTCCCCCCGTTCTCGTCACAATTTAATTGTGTAGCCAGGGCATGGGGATGGACATCAAGTCCCCCATTCTGGTGCACAAACAAGATTCTGAGATGATGCAAGGCTTGTCTTAATAACAGTGTCCACAAAATGTCTGCTGCCTGCTTGTTATGAAGGAATTCCCAGACTGAAGGAAACAAGATTCAAATAATTTATTTTGTGTAATTAAAGTTTATTTTGCTTGACTAATGTGAGAAAATAGGATTTTGAATAATTTTTTTTGGGTGACGGGTCCCTTTAAGGTTAAGGTGAACCACCCCTTTTAAAATAAGTCTAGATGCCATCCAGTACACATGCTCATGGCGATCAATGTAGGCAGCAAAATAAAGGAATATTATTTAAACTTTTTATTGAAAGTCACTCTTAAATATGCAAATCTGCACTTACATTAGAGCTACAATCTCCCTGCATAATGTGTTTTATGCATGCAATGTAATTCAGATTTATGCTCAAACCATTAGTAGAATGAAATATCTGAACTATATAGTTTATGTTCATTTTCAATATGTAAGCTTGTGCACCAGGGCTGTAGAAATATGCCAGCCACTTCTAACCTTCATAGGACTAAGTTAGTCATATCCATAACAGAGAAGGACCTACGGGTACTTGAGGATAATTAACTTGGCTGTAGCAAGCAATGGTTTTATATTAAAAGGTTATATAGATTTACAAGAGGAGAGGGGAATTCTTCCCCTTTTAAAAGCACCAGCAAGGTTCCACCTGGAACAGCCATTGGCAACCCAATTTCGTGAACTTTTTGGTGAAGCAAAATGAGACAGATTCGCCCATCACTAACAATGACCCTTTACACTTTAGGTAACATATATTTAAAAGCAGACAATACTATAAAGTGCTTTGGTGGCTGTGCATTGTCACTATATTCAATTTATCAATGTCACCATGTTCCATTGTTTGAAATGTTTTTTGTTTTCAAGTCAGATCAGAATGTACTGGTTAAATGAATATATTCCTGCAGTACAGCATGAGACCTTGGCACAGGATGTTTTATCTATAGTAGTAGTGCTGTATATTTCATTACTTGAATAATGTGTTTTCTTTCTGCAGATATTTGATCTATGAATCCTTGTCTTATTAGTTTCTATAGCAACTTCTATGGCTGTGTTTCAGCTTTTTCCTCTTATTATTAACAGATTAGGTATCGAACATCACCTGATATGAGGTCAAAATGTTTAGTGGGTTCGTTTTTGTGCTTATGGTGGGGTGGGATGTGTATAAAATACTGCATATGTGAAATTATATGTGTGTGTTCACATACAGCATGTGTGTGTGCAGTAGGTTTGTGGGCATCTGTTTAGTGTGTGAGGGTGTGAACACTACCTATGTGTGTGAATGTGTGTGCAGTGTGGATGTTACAAAAAAGTGTGTATTTATATATGTAAAGCGTTTAGTAGTAAATATAAATTTAACAGCTTTGCCATTTTCGGAGGCGAAACCCTATGTTTTTAAAGAAAAATGCAGCAGTTTTCTTAGACTGGGCAGTGCAAGTAATTGAACCCCTGGGTAATAGTGATCATAATGTGATCTCATTTAATGTCTGGTGTAAAAACCAAATATACTCTGGGGCAACAAAAAACATGAATTTCAGAACAGCAACTTTTATTGCCTTAAGTTATGGGCTGTCCTTCAGAGCATATATAGGGACATTATGTTTTCTGCTAAAAACATGAAATAGTAATTGTTGGCACTTAAAACGATATTAAATTGTTACTGTAAGATGCAGGTTGCTCCTTTAAATAATGGTACCAGTATGGTTGTAACAGATACAGAAAAGGCAAATGTGCAAAAGTGTTACAATAAAGGAGTCACAGTTCCCAGACCCACCTCATATCTGCGCTGTTGGTTCAGCTCAATCTAGTCTGTGGTTGAATCAGGATATGGTTCATAAAGCTTTGCTAAAAATAAATGTGAACAAGGTGCCAGGGCCAGATGGAATACACCCACGGGTTCTGAGAGAGCTAAGTTCAGTTTTAGACCAGCCTCTATTTTAATTTTCTCAGACTCTCTTTCATCTGGTATGGAGGAAAGCTGATGTAATTCCTATAATTAAAAAAGGGATTACAATCTCAGCCTGGCAATTATAGGCCAGTAAATTTGACATCCATGTATGGCAAATTATTTCAAGGGTTGTTAAGGAATCACATTCAAAATGTTGTCCTAGTGAATGACATTATGAGCAGCAGTCAGCATGGCTTTACGAAGAATAAGTCCTGTCAGACAAATTTGATTGCTTTTTATGATAAGGTAAGTAAGGTGGGTAGCATTAGATGTGATCTGTTTGGATTTTACAAAAGCATTTTATACAGTGCCCCACAAACGACTGCTTTCTAAACTAAGGTCTGTTGGGCTTAATGAAGTCGTTTGCACATGGATAGGAAACTGGCTACAGGATCGGGTACAGAGGGTGGTTGTTAATGGTACATTCTCTCTTGTTAATACTGTATATCCGTGTTTGCAGATGACACAAAACTAAGCAGCTCAATTCATTCCATCCAGGATGTGGCATCCTTGCAGCAGGATCTTGACAAACAGGCAATTTGGTTGTCTGAGTAGCAGATGAGATTCAGGGGCAGATTTATCAATGGTCGAGGTCGATTTTCAAATGAAAAAAATTCGAATTTCGAGCTGTTTTTTGTGTACTGCAACTAGGGAATAGTCCAAATTTGATTCGAATTTGAAAAACATTTAAAAATTCAAATATTGAAATTTATCATCATGTACTGTCTCTTTAAAAATTCGACTTTGACCATTCACCATCTAAAACCTGCCGAATTGCTGTTTTAGCCTATGGGGGACCTCCTACAACCTATCTGGAGTCAATTGGGAAAAACTTTGATTCAATTAGATCAAATGCGTTATTACTTCAATATGTACGATTCAGATTCAGCCGAATATGGACCTATTCGAAAAAACTTTGACTTAATTTGGTTGGTCTTTTTGAATTCGAACGTCTACGTTTTTTCAATTCGAAATTCGACCCTTGATAAATATGCCCCTCAATGTTGATAAATATAAAGTCATGTACCTGGGATGTAAAAATATGCAGGTCATTTATACTCTTATTGGGACTGCACTAGGCAAAGCCATAATGGAAAAGGACCTTGGAGTCCATGTAGATAATAAATTTGGCAGTAGCAGCTTCAAGGGGAAACAAGGTTTTCAGCTGTATTAAGAGGCATAGATTCCCACAGACTAGATGGTCGGAGGCCCACATAGGCTTCCACCATAGGGCCCACCTAGGCCCCCTTGCTACAGCCACAACCTCCTCCAGGCCCTCAGGGGGCAGTGCAGGTCTGGGTCAGTGGGGCCCATGAGGACCAGGGTCCACCGGGTTTTTTTTACCCATGTCCCACCAGCCCAGTCTGACTCTCATTAGTATATTTCACATGACCTTTTTTGCAGTTGTAAACTTTATATTGATAGATGTTGAAATCATTTTGTAAAATGT